>MU551647.1:1491002-1557360 GCA_024362625.1 Silurus asotus | reverse complement strand
TATATATATATATATACATATATATATAATGTTTTCCCCCTTTATTTTGCAACTTTCTAATGAATTTCTTTTTTTTAATGTAAACATTTATAATTGGCTTCTATAAGATTAAAATGTACAATACTATATTTTTATTGTTGAAAGTAATTTATTTATTTATTACATCTTGCTTTCTTTAGGGAAAATGGGGACATCAAGTTTCTAACCAAAGGTGATAATAACTCTGTAGATGACCGAGGTCTATACAAGCGGGGACAGCATTGGTTAGAGAAAAAGGATGTAGTGGGGAGAGCAAGAGGGTAAGCTTGGTATTCATTTTTAAAAAATCGTATATGTTTTATTCAACCTTTTATTAATACTTTTCCTTCCGTAGGTTTGTTCCTTACATAGGAATTGTTACCATTTTGATGAATGACTACCCAAAATTTAAGGTATATCTTAAATGCATCTAAGGGTGCTTTTTGCTATGTTTTAATTTGACATTACTTTCTAAATTTGCATTTTGTTCTTATACAGTATGCTGTGCTGTGTATGCTGGGACTCTTTGTTTTGGTACATAGGGAATAATCCTCCACCTACGAGGACATGATGAAGAACAGCGGTTCCATCTTTCCCAAGCCATTTTCGCAAGTGTGTTAAATTGGTTTATAAAAAAAAGTTGTAACTATCAAAAATTGCTGTTAAAGATTAAAATAACACCACTGGTAATGTTTTTTTGTTTTTGCTTTCATCATATGTTCATGTCCCCTGTTTTTACAGCTCAGACTTTTCTAATGAATTAAAGTTAATAAAAAAATAAACAAAAACAGCTTATACTTGTTCATGTTACTTTTTGACATTACCATTTTTAGATCTTTTGAAACAAAATAAGGCTTTGCCCACTGTCACTATGCACTTTCTCTTCATTCATAAAGCTAATTTTGCTTGGATCATGAATACAATTTTTGCTTTACATTAACAAAGGTCTTACATGAAACTCTACAATAATTTTGTACTTTAGTTTTGCCCAATCTTGAAAAGGGGGTTGCAGCAACAGTGTTGCAATTTACATCCAGAAGGCAATGTTTGCTAGTAGTGAATTCATTTCTGTTCAGGTTTATTTCTATAGAATTTTTCACAATTGTCTCAAAGCAGCTTTACAGAATGAATTATAGAAAAGAAAAAAAAGTATTAATATAAATTGTGTATTTATCCCAGATGAGCAAGCCTGGGGTGACTGTGGCAAGGACAAAATCCCTTAGATGGTATGAGGAAGAAAAAGACAATGTAGTATAAACAATGTAGCAGAGTGCAGTCATGGTGATCATAGGCAAACTGTAGTCCTGAGTCAGTATAGCAGACCGTTGACATTAACTACAGTCCAAATCCATCCTGAAAGCTCCAGTTCTTAATCCGTAATTTTATGAAACCCCAAGGTGTTGATGAGAAACCGTCCCCAGCTGCTCAAAGTGCCCTTCAATCGAAGAGGACACCTTTCAGAAAAATGAAGTGGGCAGATCCGAAGAGGGGGGAGGGGCAGAAACGGTGGTCACTGGAACCTCAGGAGCATGTTTATCTTGACCGAGAGAGAGGAGGGGTGACGGTAAGAGAAGGACTTGTGTGTCCTTATTGTTGTATGAAAGTTACTGTCACTGTGCAGTTGGGACTCTGAAAAGACTCGCTATGGCAGCATAGCTAAAAGTGAGAACCAGAAGGTACACGGACATGAGGGATCTCTGGGATAAGAGATGACCCACCACACCACCGTCAACAAACCTGAGTGAACATGTAAGAGTGAGGGGACGACAGCATACAAATATCCCAGTTCACCAAACACTCTATATACATGATCCCTCCAGGTCTGCTCCTCTACCTAAGAAAAATTTATTTAGTCAAGTCTCTTATCAGTAGATATGTTTACAGCCTCGACTTGAACACTGAGACTCTCAGACTTCAAAGGGTAGTCATTATCTTCTCTTTGAAGGTCCGAAAGCTTAATGAGGTGGGACACAACTGAAGCATGGCGCAACCTTCTTGATGCCTCGGGATCCTTGCAAGGTCAGCATTTTCTAATTTCATGACATGTCACATCTGGAGCTGGGCGAATCTCTAGATGCCTTGGAATGGGTAGAGAAAGAGAAGCAGGAGAGAGGAATTAGTGTAGCTGCTGTTTATAATATTAACAAGCACAATATGATAAATTGCATTGGTTCAGATGTAGTTTCTCCAATTCTTTTTTGCAGAACCCATCAAGGTTGGATGGCGAGCATCAATGCACAGCCATTTTTAGACCTCTCCAGAGATGTTCAAACCACCATGCTTCACTGTAGTGATGGTATTGGCCAAGTGATGAGCGGTGCCTGGTTTTCTCCAGACATGATGCTTGGCATTTAGGCCAAAGAGTTTATTCTATGTTCCTCATGATCTGAGAGTTCTTCAGGTGCCTTCAAAGTGATTATTGGCTCAGTTTGGCCAATGTCATGTCAAGTCATGGTGGTTCCAAACTTCTTCCATTTATAGATGATTGAGGCCATTGTGCTCATTTGGACCTTCAATGCTGCAGAACCTATGTTCCCTTTGAGGATCTGTGCCTAGATACAATCTGTCTCAGAGGTCTACAGACAATTTCTTGGACTGCATGGCTTGGTTTGTGCTCTGACATGTTCTGTTAACTTCGGGACCTTATATAGACAAGTGTGTTCCTTTCTAAATCATGTCCAATCAACTGAATTTACCACAGGTGGACTCCAAACATCTCAAGCATGATCAATGATAACAGGATGCACCTGAATATTTATGAACATGTGATTTATTTTTTTTGTTTTTCACAAATTTAATAAATTTCTAAAGATTTCAAACAAACTCATTTTATGCTCTCATTATAGGGTATTGTTTGTTTAATTTAATCCATTTTAGAATAAGGCTGTAATTTAACAAAATGTGGAAAAAGTAAAGCGCTGTGAATACTTTCCTATTGCGCTGTAGTTACGTGGGAGCTAACCCATTTAGGGCCCTGTAAGTATGTAGCAATTGTTGTCAAAACTATTACTGTTCAAAACAGGTGTAGTGTAAGGATGATAAAACGGGTTATATCCTTGTCAGGTTTGGGTCGCTAGAGCGAGTGGCAGACACTAGCAGTCTGCCACAAAAAATATATAAAAAAAAAACAAACAAACAAAAAAAACAACACATGCAGAGTGGGATTAACAAAACAAAAACACAAGACTAATTCAAATAAAGTATATTACAAAACAGGACGAAGATACTCAGGAAGACCGGAGGCTTGGGAAAACTCAGGAGAACAGAAAATCCAGGAGACTCGGAAAGCTAGGAGACTAGAGAAAACAGAGTAAGTCAGAAGTCTAGAGAAAACTTGAGAAAAGCAGCAGACAAAGAAATCAAACAAAATAGAAAGACACTCACCAAACAGAACAACAAACAAACCCACACATATCCAGATGCAGACACAAATATTAAGACAGACAAATACAAAGACCAATTTTAGCTGGTATGCCACTGTACCGCAACAAAAGTAAAGACAAATAAAATGAACCGACAAAAACCAATGCAAAACCCAGACCCTGACAATCCTCATATTTTCTAAACCTTATAAGAACTCTGACTGCTGCATTCTAGACTAACTGTAGCCTGTTCCTTAAGGATGCAGGACAACCACCTAGTAATACATTACAATAGTCCAGTCTTTTCCTAAATACCTTTGCACTCTGCTACTGACACTTTCCTCTCCTCTCTTTTCTCAACCATGGACCTCTTCTACCCCCTGGCTACTAAACCCTTGTCCCGCCCCTTGGCTGTCAGAAGTGTTGTGCAGTGATCGACAAAAACTTAGATCTGTGTGGATAAAGTGGAAAAAAAAAAACAACTTCATGCAGACCTTATCCGCACAACTGACCAAATTCTCTTTAGGCGTGACTTCTGCAAGCCCGCCTTCTACAACAAAAAGCTTAAGGCCTCTTCACTAAATCCTCATAAGCTGCACAATGTCTTCTCTTCACTACTCATACCCCCACCCCCCCTAACTGCCATTATTTGCCTTCTTATATAATAAAAAGATTGGGGAAATCTGTAAGAGCTTCACTTCCACCATGACTATGCCTGCATTCCACAGCCAGAAATTCCCTAGTCCATTGGTGTCATATTTCTCAACAATAGCAGAAGAAGACATACTACAAATCATCCAATCTTGCAATTCCACCCCCTGCCCGCTGGATCTCGTTTATCTCCTTTTCTCCCTCTATACTCACTCTCTTGGTACTCACTCTCTTGGTAAAATATCATCACATGGGTTTTCTGACCACTATGCAGACTCAACTCATCTTCACCTTCAACCCCTTAGATAGAACATCTTCTGCTCAGATCTCAATTTGCCTAGTGGACATATCATCATGGATCAGTTCCCATCAACTGAAACTTAGCCCCAACAAAATTATCGTGACATCTCCATGTCACGATAATTCTACACAACTGTCTGATATCCCCTTCAGGGATCACTCTTAACCTTGGGTTAACCATGGACTTTTCTTTTTTCTTCACGTTACTAATGTGACTCACTCTTGTCGTTTTTTACTCTACAATATCAGGAGGATTCAACCATTTCTATACACACAGCCTGCTCAGGTGCTTGTTCAGTCTCTTGTCATTTCTAGACTAGACTACTGCAACTCTTTGCTGGCAGGTCTAATTCTAAACACTATTCGCCCACTGCAAATTAACGATTTAAGGTGGAAGAAGGCTGTTTTTGTAATATGGGTAATATTATTTTTAAAAGACAAATTGTTATCTAATATAACAACCAGGTCTTACACTGTTATATACTGAACTAATATTTACAGTAAATATTTCTAAATGCAAGTTGAATTGCTGGAGCTTCTGTGTACTAGTTTTTGGAAAATAAGCAATATATCTGTCTTCTCAGAATTGAATAATAGAAAGTTATTAGTCATCCAATCTTTTATTTCTTCAGCTCATTTACAATAGTCACTTGAGATGCTGATGAGATACATAGCTGGGTGTTATCAGTATAGCAATTGAAACTAACCCCATGCCTTTTTCCCCCAAGGGAAGCATGTATATTGTAAAAAGCAGAGGTCCAAGAACTGATCCTCGTGGCACCCCATATTTTACTTGCAGTAACCTGGATAGTTCTTCATTTAAATCTACAAAATGGTATAAATCAGACAGGTAGGATCTAAAACATCTAAATGCCTGTCCCTGAATGCAGATGTAATTCTGTAAGAAATATAGGAGAAAGTAAGAGTTGAATGCAGCACTAGGATCTAGTAAAACTAACAGAGAGATGCAGCCATGGTCCAAAGCTAAAAACAAGTAATTTGTGATTTTAACACTTTCTGTGCTTTGATGGTGCCTGAAACCTGACTGAATCTCTTCAAAGATATTGTAAGAAGGTGCATATCTGGGCAGACACAGTATTTTCTAACATCTTATGCATAAACGCAAGGTTTGAAATGGGTCTGTAATTTGATAGTTTGCTTGGATCTAAATTAGGTTTAAAGAGCTTAATAACCACCAAGTTAAGGGTTTTAGGGATGTGACATAAATATATTAAGGAGTAGATAATATTGCCAAAAGGGTCTCAAGCATTAAACACTTCTTTCAGTAATTTAGTTGGAATGGAATCTAACAGACATGTTTTATCTGTGGTGATAAGCTTACAAAGCTTTTCCTGTCCTATATTTGTAAAGCATTGTAATTGTGGAGCCATTTAAGGTTATTCACATTAATATGACTAAAAATATTATTCAGCACTTGAAAGGACAGAGCTATTAAATTTCTTCATTGTGATGTTTGACATGGAAGCTTTACAATATTGTACCATTTTTACATTGTGTTTCTACTAAGAATGTGATTTTTTTTTTTACTACTAATATTAATAAATATTAGTAGTAAAAAAAAAAATCACATTCTTAGTAGAAAAAAAAAAGTGACAAAAGAGGGTGACATGGTTCAAGCAAGTTTTGCTATTTTAAATGAGCTTCTCCAGAAATTCCAAAGGGAAGTTTGAAAGGTTTTATGAAATGGATTATGCCTTCTTATATAACAATCCTGAACATGAACACTTTCCCTGATATTACTTTCACTTTTTTTTTTACATTTTGATCCTAAACACACATACACACACTCTCAGCACAGCATCTCGTTCTTTCTCAAATAGTTTTTCTCTCCCCTCTTTATCCTCTGCTCTGTGTGAATCTTACTGCTTGTTTCCTTCAGCTCTGTGTTTGTTCACAAATCGGTGCTCGGCCACATGCCCACTGCCACATACTCCCACTACCTGTCTCAGGTCAGAAAGCTATCTGGCCTGCAGCCAACTTTTGAAATAACATACATAAGGGCCGGGTGTTTCCGCTGTTCGCACCTGAACGTAAAGCAATGGAGAAAACGTCTCCCAAGCTCTCCGCCAGTGGTTCAACACCCCATTAACGTCACCTGTCGCTTCCAGTTTCTTTTTTGTGGGGAAGAAAGACGGCGGTCTACGGCCCTGTATAAACTACCGGAACCTGAATGCTCAGATTGTTCCTCTTCCATACCCGCTCCCTCTGGTCCTGGCTGCTCTGGAGGACTTACAGGAGGCTCTGATCTTCACCCAGCTAGACCTCTGGAGCACATACAATCTCGTGCGAATCAGGGAGGGAGACCGCCTTTATCACTCCGTCTGGGCACTATGAGTACAGGGTCATGCTGTATGGCCTATCCATCTCGCTCAGTGTTCCAGGGGTTCATGAACGAGGTGCTCCGCCCTATCCTCCACAGAAGCGTCATTGTATAAATCGATGACATTCTGATCTTCTCCCGAAACATTCCTGAACACATCAAACACGTACGTTTTGTTTGTTGTATAAATATTGTCATAGCTGTAAATTGTATGATGTCTTACTTTCAGTCAGATGGTGTGAGTATTCTAGAAATGTAGTCTGATAGCACTGCTGCTCCAACTCTGCTGGGGTGCAGGCCATCAGGACAGAAGAACCTAGGATGCTCCCAGAAAAAATTACAATCATCAATTAGGAGTAGTTTCGGGTCTCGACACCATGACTGTAACGATTCATTTAGTGCAAAAAGTCTACTAAACTACTCAATCCCTTGCTGGTAAATGGGAAGAGGAGCTGACACTATGATCCTTGTTGTGGGTGATGTGCTGCTTACCATCTTCACCAGAAATCCTGAAATCCCTCTTTAAGATCTCTGTTTGCCTCATCCTAGTGTCGTTCGCTCCGGCATGGAGAACAACAGCTCCGAAATTCTCATTTAGGATCGCAGGTACCTGCGCAGCGACATAGAGAACACGAGCGGACATGCCGGACAATGGAATTTCCAAGAATCAAGTTATCGCATGCTGTCCCGTGGAGAGGGGTGAAGCGGTTCTCGGTTAAGACCTCAAAGGTTGGGGAAGGGGGAGGGAGAGACGTCCTCCACCAGGGCTTCGCTTACGTCTTTTACAATACAATACTTTACGTGTTTTAAAATACTCGGGTAAAAGTTGAAGTACTGATTATACTTTTTACTCAAGTGAAAGTAAAGAAGTTTTTTACTTCAGCAAATAGTAGTTATTAGTTCTACCTGTTTTAGTGTCACATTAGTATCTGGACCTCACATCATAATAATATTAGGGCTGTCAATCGAATTAAATATTGAATAGCAACTTAATCTCACATTTCTATATATTCTAAATGTAATATATATTAATACTTCCTGTTTTTAATGCTTTAAGCAACATGGATATTGAGAAATATGCATGCAACATAAAGCATGAAGACAAAAAATTCTTGTAAATGTTTTTAAGTAATAATGATGGTTTAAATTAAGTAAATCATCAGGACACCAAACGGAACCTTTGCTATGTTTCCACACGAACAGTTAATGAGGTGATACCGGAGAAACTGCATTGAAACTCTTCAAGTCAATTCAAGTCAAGAAGCTTTTATCATAATCATACAGTTTTATGGTATGGTATGGTATGGTATGGTATGGTATGGTATAGTTTTATGGGATTTATGGTATAAATCATACTGATTTATGTAATCATACCGATTACATAATCAGTTAATATTTTTATTCAATGTTAATGTGGTTTATGTAAAATACATTTCACAATATTTATACATATATTTATTATGTCTGTGAGGCAAATATTCACTATGATTCAGGTTGTTTTATTTGTGTTTGTGAAGAGAGATGACATGGCAGAGAGCGCCGCCTGTCTGTTTACTTTATTTTACAAAAGCACAGAGTTTTGTTGTTTAGTTATAGTGTATACAAATAAAATTTAACATTTTATAGATTAGAATGATGTATTTTTCTTATCTGTACGATCAATAAAGAAAGTAATTTAGGTTCGTTTTGCCATTATGAGGGAAAAACCCACAAAACGCCACTCAGAGGGTTAATTCTGTGAATCATGGCGGATTTGGTGTTTGATTTGAGACTTGGCGCATAAATAAAACAAAAATTTACTAATTAAAATTATTCTGTAGAGTTTATTTATTTATTTTATATCTAAATAACTAAAGGACATTGTGAATAAATCTACGTTGTGCTGAAGGTTTAAATTTAGCCTCTTTTATATTTAGTTATTTAATAATGTATTTATATTTGTAATAAAAATGGTAAAAACAGAAATGTGTGCCAAAGCATCATAAATGTGATTGTCTTACATATCAGTGCACTTATTGCGTTTTCTTTTGATATATATATATATATATATAAATATATATTAGTTTTTCCTTGCCACAGTCACCACCGGCTTGCTCATCAAAGACAAACTTATACTTAATTTTTATCACCACACCACACCACACCACTTGACTCTTGACTTGACTTAGCTCTGTAAAGCTGCTTTGAGACAATGTTTATTGTTAAAAGTGCTGTTCAAATAAAAATTAATTGAATTTAATTAAATTATGGAAGCCCAGGTTGCTCTGATAGCAGCCTCTAGCTCTTCTATGTTGTTGGGTCTCATATCTTTCTCTTTATAAAACCCCATAGATTCACCATGGGATTTAGGTTGGGTGAGTTTGCTAGCCAATCAAGCACATGGATACCATGGTCCTTCAACCAAGTATTAGTACTTTTGGCAGTGTGGGCAGGTGCCAGGTCCTGTTGGAAATTGAAATCAGCATCTCCATAAAGCTGGTCAGCAGAGGGAAGCATAAAGGGCTCTTAAACTTACATTTAAATTTGTGGCATTTAGCAGACGCCCTTATCCAGAGCAATTTACAAAAGTGCCTAGAGTCTCAAGCAATGAATAAATCTACAGTGGTACACTTGATTACAAACTTAATATAAATATAACTCTTGAATTCTTCAAAGCAAACTTGGAAAGTGCTTATTTTAGTATTTCAGGAAGAGGTAGGTCTTCAACCGTCTCTTGAAGATAGCCAGGGACTCTGCTGTACTGCCATCTAGGGGAAGTTCATTCCACCACCTGAATAGAGAAGAACCTTGACGTATACTTACCTCTCATTCTGAGAGAAGGTGGTACCAGTTGAACTTCCTGGTACCAAACTTCCTGGTAGACAACTTTTCTGACCTTGATCCTGATAAAACACAGTGGACCAAGAGCAGCAGATGACATGACTTCCAAAACCACCACTGACTGTACAAACTTTACACTGGATCTCAAGCAATTTGGATTATGTGCCTCTCTTCCTCCAGACTCTGAGACCTGGATTTCTAAATGAAATGCTAAATTTTATTTTATCTGAACTTTGGCCCTCTGAGCAACACTCCAGCTCGGCTCGGGTAGTCCGGCTCGGGTAGTGTGGCTGCACTACCCACCACCGACAGCCCAATGGCACTTCCAGCTTCCTACTCTCTAATCTCTACATTGAAATGCAACTTCCCAAATTCCTCACCGAACTCTCCAAGGTCGTTTCTAAATCTCTCTGTTAACCTGTTAGGCCTCGACACAGATTTTGGTACTTACAGCTGAAATGCCCTACCTAACTTTAAATGTTAACAGTTCCTAATAAAAGGACTTCATGATGGACTTCATACACAATTTAAATATCGTCTCAAGGTTACGGACGTAACCCTAGTTCCCAGAGGGAACGAGACGCTGCGTTAAAACGCTATGGGAATGCCCCTGCGTGACCACGCTCTGAACCACATGTGAAATCTAGCCAATAGGCAAGCCGTGACGTCATAGACAGGCGACGTCGCGTAAACCAGGAAGCTACAAGATGGCTGTGCGGCGGTAGCGATGTTAGCTTCTGCAAAGAGAGAAGGTAAGCGCCGCAGGGATGCAGGGAGTGTGGCACGGAGACGCAGTGTCTCGTTCCCTCGGGGAACTAGGGTTACGTCCGTAACCTTGAGACGTTCTCCTTCAGGAACTCGAGCTGCGTCGAAACGCTATGGGAACGAGTGTCCAATCACGCCACACTGACCAGACCCTGCTGAAAGAGTGAGGGCCTCGGCACCAGCACGCAGGACAGAGGAGCCCGGGGTGGCTCTAGGGTCAAGGCCATAGAACCTGACAAAGGTCAGCGGGGTGGACCAACCCGCAGCGTCACAGACGTCCCGGAGTGACACCATGTGTACCTGGCCGCAGAGGCCGCCACACTCCGGCAGGGCGAGCCCTGACCACGATCAGAGCGGGGACTAGGACTCGCAGCCAAACAACTGCACCGCCCAGCTCCAAGGACTCGTGTCCTTGCTCGCACTGGACACAGCCGAGTCTCGTAACCCTTGGTCGGGGGCTATAAACGGAGGAGGGCAGAATGCCTGTAACACGACACATCGTGTGGGAGCACCCAGCCTCGTGTAAAGAACACTCTGGCCATGCCAGGGGGCAACTCCAGGCGGGACAAGGCAACTGCCAAGTCCCAGACAGGCACTCCGAGTCGCGTCCCGGGCCACAGCCTCCGGGTGCCGCGGAGGAAACGTGTCACCAATGGGACCTACCCAGCAAACACGGAAGCCACGGCCAAGACCGTCCCACGAAAGCCAATCATCCCGGGATGTAACCGGCTCTAAATGAGAGGAGTTCATCTCGGGACCACAATAGGACCTCCTGCACCAGTTGCTCACAAGGGCGAGACCGGAGGCCCCCCAGGTGGCTAATGTACGAGACCACCGCAGTATTGTCCGCGCGGATCAACACATAGCGATCTCTAAGGACTCGGAGGAAGTGTTGTAACCCCAACAACACTGCCAGCACCTCCCGGCAACCTATGTGCCACAAGAGACGTGGGCTGCTCCACAGACCCTGGGCGGAGTGGCCACTCATTACCGCTCAGAACCCTGTGAGGGAAGCGTCCGTCATTAGCGTTACGCGACGACAAGAAGTCCCTAAAATGGGGCCTCGAGACAGAACGTAGGGTTCCACCAAGGCTCAAATGGCACACCATGAGACCTTGACATGACGATACCGAGTCCCCCAGGGGGAGAACCCTTCTGCCCCGGAGCCACCACCGGAGGGGCCACATGCGGAGAAAGCCGAGTGGAAATACACTGGACGCTGCCGACATGAGACCCAGCAGCCTCTGGAACTGCCTCACAGTGACTAGGTGGCCTGCCCCTGCCCTCCTGACTGCAGTGAGGATGACTACAAACCGGGCGGGAGACAACCGTGCCCGCAACCCGGCCGAGTCCCACACCACGCCGAGAAAGTGGCCCTCCGCGCTGGGAAAAGTACACACTACCCGGCGTCTCAGTCTGAACCCCAGTACCTTCATGCAGGCGAGAACAGCATCTTAATGCCGAACCGCCAGCTGCTCAAAAGAGCCAACATCAACCAATCGTTGATATAATACAGAATGCGGAAGCCCTGAAACCGCAGCGGGGTCAGTGCCGCGTTCACGCACTCTGTGAAGGGACGGGGTGAGGGCGCTAGGCCGCACGGAAGGACCGATATTGGAAAGCTCCGCCCCGAAAGCAACCCAAGGAACCTCCCGTACGCGGTGAAGGACGGCTGCATGGGAGCATGCAACCACCAGATCTGGCGTATGACAAATTAGTCCTCAGACCTGCCCTGAGACACGACCTCTCTAAACAAGAACCCGAGCCTCAAAAGCGAGTGGTTCAAGTAGCGTAGATCCAAAATGGGATGCAACCCACCGTCCCTCTTCGGAACAACGAAGCACGGGCTGTAGCAGCCTGACTTTCCGAACAAGGAGAAGGGAACCACCTAGATGGCCCGATTCCTCAGGAGAGCACGCACCCCCTGTCCCAGAACCAGAGCCTGCACGGGTCCCACCAGGGCGGGACACACCCCATTGACCCGGGGAGGAGAAGACGCGAATAATTCGCCCAACCCTTCTCCACAGTATGCAGGACCCCCGAGAGTCTCCAAAGGGAAAACCAACCCCTCGGGGCTGGCCCACTCAGAGCGGCTGGAGCGGCGCTCTGCAGCTGAGCACACCTCCTGAGAGGCGGCGAAACCCCCCCGTCCGCAGTGAACATACGGGCGGAATACGAAGAGCAAACCACTGGAGAAGCTGCGCCCTGAACACGAACCGTGGCAGGGCTAACAGACAGTCCTCCTGAACCCGAACGGCAGGAGCAGCGTACTGCGGCCGTTGAAGCCCCCTGAGAGGCGGCGGATGACCCCCATCCGCAACGAACCGTCAGGCGGAAATAAGGGAGTTAACCGCTAAAGGGAGGCAGCGTCCTGAACACCCTGTGGCAGGGCCGACAGACCGGCCTCCCGGTGGTGCCAGGGAGGGATGAGCACCGTAGCATGAGGTGCACACCGCCCTCCAAGACGCAAGCCATCAGGCCTACGCACCACAGCCCGTTCACTAGAGGTGAGGACGACCCTCAGGCCGTCCAGCCCCCCTTCGGGCCTAGAGAGACGTCGGGGGCCCTAGGACCTCCCCGCGGGAATCGGGCGGCAACACTCTCTCACCGGGCTATCTCGCTGTGCCTGGACGTACCAGGGCGAGGCCGCCGCTGAGCAGCCCGATCAGAGCAGCGAGGAACTACCACTGGAACGCCACTGCGGTCTCCTGAACCCTCCAGCAATCGCCCTTACCCACAGCGTTACCAGGTCAGGCCAGAAGGGGACGCCATGGCGCTCGGAAGGAAGCTCGCATCATCCCCCATAGCAGGCCAGCCTGGTATGCCTGCAACACACTCATCGTGTGGAAGCAACCCGCAGCCTGACCCGCCACGCAGCGCAACCCACCAGAGCCAAGCTGCTCCTCGTAGGCAAATCGATAGCCGTCACAGATGCAACACTCGGGGAGAGATAGCTAGCTAGCATCTCTACCACAAGCGCCATCGTCCTGTAGCCGCGCCACGCAGCTCCAATAACATTCGCGCACAGCAAAGAAGCCGCCCGCACCAGGAGAAGAAGCAGCCACCAGGCATGCTTCCCCTAAGTTCCCGAAATTTCATCCACCTCGGAGGAAGAAATATGGACCACCGCGTCACACACACCGGGAAAGAACCGATAGCAAACGAGCACTCACCCCGGGGAACGGGAGCTCGGCTAGCAGCCGGGAGCGCATAGCCACACGGCTAAATGCTAACAGCCGAAACCATCGAGAGCTGAAGCCGCGAGGGAGAGCGCTCACCTCGGAGAGTGCTCCCCGAAAATTCACCCACCTCGGAGGAAGAATACGGAGCACCGCGTCACACGCACCGGAGAAGGAACCGCTAAACGAGCGCACTCCCCGGGGAACGGGAGCTCGCCTCGCAGCCGGGAGCGCATAGCCGCATGGCTAAAATGCTAACAACCGATACCCTCGAGAGCCGACTAAGCACGCTCCTAAGCTAAGCAAACAACACGTCGGCTGCGTGTCACCCCCTCCCGAAATGAATCGGGGCAAGCAGGAGACACGCAGACGGAATTCTGCCTAGCACCCACCAGCTCATCCTCCTTGGAGAGAGAGACATGTAATGCTGCGCTGCCCACACCAGGAGAAGAAGCAGCCACCAGGCATGCTTCCCCTAAGTTCCCGAAATTTCATCCACCTCGGAGGAAGAAATATAGAGCACCGCGTCACACACACCGGGAAAGAACCGATACCAAACGAGCACTCACCCCGGGGAACGGGAGCTCGGCTAGCAGCCGGGAGCGCATAGCCACACGGCTAAATGCTAACAGCCGAAACCATCGAGAGCTGAAGCCGCGAGGGAGAGCGCTCACCTCGGAGAGTGCTCCCCGAAAATTCACCCACCTCGGAGGAAGAATACGGAGCACCGCGTCACACGCACCGGAGAAGGAACCGCTAAACGAGCGCACTCCCCGGGGAACGGGAGCTCGCCTCGCAGCCGGGAGCGCATAGCCGCATGGCTAAAATGCTAACAACCGATACCCTCGAGAGCCGACTAAGCACGCTCCTAAGCTAAGCAAACAACACGTCGGCTGCGTGTCACCCCCTCCCGAAATGAATCATGGCAAGCAGGAGACACGCAGACGGAATTCTGCCTAGCACCCACCAGCTCATCCTCCTTGGAGAGAGAGACATGTAATGCTGCGCTGCCCACACCAGGAGAAGAAGCAGCCGCCAGGCATGCTTCCCCTAAGTTCCCGAAATTTCATCCACCTCGGAGGAAGAAATATGGAGCACCGCGTCACACACACCGGGAAAGAACCGATACCAAACGAGCACTCACCCCGGGGAACGGGAGCTCGGCTAGCAGCCGGGAGCGCATAGCCACACGGCTAAATGCTAACAGCCGAAACCATCGAGAGCTGAAGCCGCGAGGGAGAGCGCTCACCTCGGAGAGTGCTCCCCGAAAATTCACCCACCTCGGAGGAAGAATACGGAGCACCGCGTCACACGCACCGGAGAAGCCGCATAGCCGCATGGCTAAAATGCTAACAACCGATACCCTCGAGAGCTGACTAAGCACCCTCCTAAGCTAAGCAAACAACACGTCGGCTGCGTGTCACCCCCCCCCCGAAATGAATTGGGGCAAGCAGGAGACACGCAGACGGAATTCTGCCTGCATATAAGCTCATGACTGCACAGATAACACACTCAAAGCGCTTACCTGAACGAGCAGAAGCTAACGTCGCTACCACCGCACAGCCATCTTGTAGCTTCCTGGTTTACGCGACGTCGCCTGTCTATGACGTCACGGCTTGCCTATTGGCATTTCAAATTTATTAATTTCATCATTGATTTCTGTGGGTGAACTTAATGTGTACTTAATCTTACTATGGAAAATCCACATTTACTAGGACCACATGCAGCTAGAAGTAAACTTTCGGATTACATAGCATCTCTAGATGGTGTTTCTGTTTCAGCATGTACGGCTGTCAAAGACCTTGGTGTGATTATTGACCCGAGACTTTCCTTTGAGTCTCACGTGAATAATTTCACCAGGATCGCCTTCTTTCACCTTAGAAATATTGCTAAAATTAGAAATATGATGTCGTTACAGGATGCAGAAAAACTAGTTCATGCTTTTGTTACTTCTAGATTAGACTACTGTAACGCTTTACTGTCTGGGTGTTCGAGTATAAATAAGCTTCAGTTAGTTCAGAATGCAGCAGCAAGAGTCCTCACTAGATCTAGGAAATATGACCACATCACCCCTGTTTTAATTAGTCTACACTGGCTCCCAATCAAATCTCACATTGATAATAAAATATGACTACTAACGTATAAAGCACTTAACAGTCTCGCACCACAGTATCTGAGTGAACTTCTGTACCAGTATGACCCTCCACGCCTACTTAGATCAAAAGGTGCTGGCTATCTGTTGGTTCCTCAAATAATAAAGACTACAGCAGGGGGCAGATCTTTCTCTTATAAAGCCCCACAGTTATGGAACAGCCATCCAACCAGTGTTCGGGACTCAGACACAGTCTAAAAGCGCTATACAAATAAAAATGAATTGAATTGAATTGAATTGAACTTTACAATGTAAAATTGTGCCTGACCAAACAAATAACTAATATTAGTTGATTTTATGTGTTGCTATATGTTTAAAATTACATGGTTGAGTATTTGAACTGTGAAAAATAAATGACTACAACTCAGAATGTGTAAATCACATTTATTTTAAATTAATTCAAGTGAAAAAACAGGAAACAGGAATAACAGAATTACTAAAGTAGAATAGTTCACTGGTGGGTCTATGCAGATTCGTCGGCTGCACACCTACAAAACAGTAAGGAAAGAAAAGACAGAAAAGGCAATTTAGTACATTTTTAAATACAACCATTAAAGTTCAACGCACTGCAACTGAAAACATATGCAAATAGAAAAAACACCAGCAAATTACGAAAACATCCTCATTAGTTAAACAACATGTGCTGCAAATCCTCACAACGCAACCGATTCATTTGCACTGCAAATAGCACAGACCACAAAATAAATTTTTCATGGGGCCCCCAACAAGGTGACGACCCTGGGACTGCTTGTTCAGTGTCCATTTATCAGTGGTGTTGTTGATGATCTGAAAGGTGAGTTTTTTTGTTTATTTTAACATCCTGATCATGATTCCCTGGCTTTGCCAGTTAACATAATAACGTTTTACAGTTAATTGTGTATTTCATCAGATTATTTAGGATAATAATATCCAAAAGGCCAAGGAATCATAAACAAACAATGTTAAAATAAACAAACAACTCACCTTTCAGGTCATCGAAACACATCAACACCACTGACGAATAGACATTGAACAATAAACAGTCCCAGTCGGGTTTGTCACTTGTTGTGGTCCCTTTGAAACATTTATTTTGTGATCTGTGCTATTTGGTTTTGTTGTGAGGATTTTCAGCGTGTTTCTGTGTTTGGTTGTGTTGTGAGGATTTACAGCATGTTTCTGTGTTTGGTTGTGTTGTGAGGATTTGAAGCGTGTTTCTGTGTTTGGTTGCATTGTGGGGGTTTACAGCACATGTGTTGTCAAACTGATAACGTTGTTTTTTTAATTTGCTGGTGTTTTTTTCTATTTGCATGTGTTTTTTATATAAAGCACATTATTTTACATCAACCATGTAAAAGCATGCAAGTTACATGGGCATAAGACTATCAGAAAAAATAAAAAAGACTAAAAATCACAAGGTTGTAAGCACCTTCTAATCCACCATTTGCCCAAACTGTTAACTGATCTGAGTAAATGATGTTAAAATGCCATGTCCACTGTGAGAGACATAATCTAAAAAATAAATATCCAGAAATCACAATATATGATTTTGTAACTATTTATTTGTATGATACGGCTGCAAATAAGTATTTGAACACCTGAGAAAGTCAATGTTAATATTTGGTACAGTAGCCTTTGTTTGCAATTACAGAGGTCAAACGTTTCCTGTAGTTTTTCACCAGGTTTGCACACACTGCAGGAGGGATTTTGGCCACTCCTCCACACAGATCTTCTCTAGATCAGTCAGGTTTCTGGCCTGTCGCTGAGAAACACGGAGTTTGAGCTCCCTCCACAGATTCTCTATTGGGTTTAGGTCTGGAGACTGGCTAGGCCACGCCAGAACCTTGATATGTTACTTACAGAGCACCTTCCTGGTTATCCTGGCTGTGTGCTTAGAGTCATTGTCATGTTGGAAGACCCAGCCTCGACCCATCTTCAATGCTCTAACTGAGGGAAGGAGGTTGTTCCCCAAAATCTTGCAATACATGGCCCCGGTCATCCTCTCCTTAATACAGTGCAGTCGCCCTGTCCCATGTGCAGAAAAACACCCCCAAAGCATGATGCTACCACCCCCATGCTTCACAGTAGGGATGGTGTTCTTGGGATGGTACTCATCATTCTTTTTCCTCCAAACATGTTTAGTGGAATTATAACCCAAAAGTTCTATTTTGGTCTCATCTGACCACATGACTTTCTCCCATGACTCCTCTGAAACATCAAAATGGTCATTGGCAAACTTAAAACGTGCCTGGACATGTGCTGGTTTAAGCAGGGGAACCTTCCGTGCCATGCATGATTTCAAACCATGACGTATTAGTGTATTACCAACAGTAACCTTGAAAACGATGGTCCCAACTCTTTTCAGGTCATTGGCCAGCTCCTCCCATGTAGTTCTGGTCCTATTTCTCACCTTCCTTAGAACCATTGAGACCCCACGAGGTGAGATCTTGCATTGAGCCCCAGTCCGAGGGAGATTGACAGTCATGTTTAGCTTCTTCAATTTTCTAATGATTGCTCCAACGGTGGACCTTTTTTCACCAAGCTGCTTGGCAATTTCCCGGTAGCCCTTTCCAGCCTTGTAGAGGTGTACAATTTTGTCTCTAGTGTCTTTGGACAGCTCTTTGGTCTTGGCCATGTTAGTAGTTGGATTCTTACTGATTGTATGGGGTGGACAGGTGTCTTTATGCAGCTAATGACCTCAAACAGGTGCACCTAATTTAGTATAATAAATGTAGTGGATGTGGACATTTTAAAGGCATACTAACAGGTCTTTGAGGGTCAGAACTCTAGCTGATAGACAGGTGTTCAAATACTTATTTGCAGCTGTATCATACAAATAAATAGTTAAAAAATCATATACAGTGGAGCCCGGTTATGTCGATGTCCTAGGGGGTTGCCAAAAAGCATCAAGATAACCGATGATCGAGATAAACGAATATCAAAATTGCGGCAATATATTAACGTGCTTGAAATTTTTTTATGTACATAATGTGCGTTAATAAATGGGAATGTGCATGCACGTGTTTTTGAAGGGTTTTTTACACAACAAGGTTGCTGCGATTTGTTTGATGAAGGCATGCTATAAAAATACATACAGTACATGTTTATCTGTCAGGAATCCACCTGCGCGCCCCCTTCGGCGCGGCAGTTGTTTTCTCGGCCGCTTTCTCTGAAGCTCCCGGCTTCAATCGCGCACATACGGTGCTCGTTTAGCATCATCACCAGCTCCTATTTAAACTTCCACACTCTCACTGTCCATTATTGTTGGTATATGTTGGTTCACGGCGGTCGTTGTTATCGCTCATGCGTTTCCCGGTACGTGCCTTCCCACCGGCACTCTCTCAACGGCTGCACTTTTCTTCCCAAAGCCGGGCCGCGCCCCTACTAACACTATGAACACTAGCACTAACTAACAGCAGAGATTCACCAGTATACAATACAACACCTGTAGCAGCTGTAAGCCTTGATTTTTCCACCACTTTCGCGAGTTCTTCTGCGGCTGCACCGAGATAACCGACGCTAAATGGCAAATTTTTCCCCCCTTGTGCTCGAGATATTACGGTTCGGAGAATTTAACGGTTCCACTTCAAAAACGTCGACTTAATAGGGTTGTCGAGAGAAAGTGATTTTTTTATTTAATCTTTGAAATAACAGGAAGAAACGGAACATAATTTCTATATTAAGCAGTGCTTGATGCATTACAGCTAATAACACAACTAAGCACAAACTCTTAGGGAGCTTTCTATATATACAGTGAGGAAAAGAAATATTTTAACACCCAGCTATTTTGCAATTTCTCCCACTTAGAAATCATGGAGGGGTCTGAAATTGTCATCGTAGGTGCATGTCCACTGTGAGAGACATAATCTAAAAAAAAAAAATTCCAGAAATCACACATTATTTATTAGTACACAACTGTTTACATGCTGTTTTTGTATATCAATGTAACTGCTACTATTGCTGTTTTCCACAACCTTTTGTTTACATTGTTTTTTTTTTTTTTTTTTTTAAAACAAGTACACTCCTGTATTCAGTTCTGTCTTGCACACTGCAAGGTTTACAGGCAGTGCTATTTTAAGTTTTGTGTTATTTGTCCTACACTGCACTGTCTTATCTTGCATTATTTTTTACAAGTTGCACACAAAGCACTTTGGGTGGCGAAGACATTTACTAATCATTAGCTCTGTGTTTTCCTGTTATGTAGCTTTATGTTGTTTATGTAGCACCGGGGTTCTCGGCTGATCCGCTGTGGTGAGAAGCTGAAAGAAGAAGAAAAAGAAGAAAAAGAAGAAGAAGAAAAAGAAGAAGAAGTAGATTTAGCACCATGGTTCTGCAGGAACGTTGTCTCATTTCACTGTTTACAGCTATACAGGGAGTGCTTGACAATAAAAGCTTCTTGACATGACTTGCTACTATGTTAATGATTATAAGGCTAATAGTAACCATGTGGCTATAAATTAGGGTAAAAATATTTTAGTTTTCATAACAGAGGACAGTAAAGGCAGGAGGCAGATGGACACGCACTGTGGGTGGAAGAATTGGGATGGGGTTGGGAGGGTGTACTGTAAATAACACCAACAAATAAGTTCACAACCGTGAAACCTCGGTGCTTCGGAGAATGCCCGACCCAGCCAAAAAGGACTTCGTCTCTTTCCAGACGCACCTGGGATTAACCTTTCCTTTTTTTCCGATTACGATATATGGATTAACCCGCAGAATTTTTAACTGTTGTGGACCGTGCTGTGAGCGCACCACCGGATTATTCCATATTGCAGCAGGTATTTGTGTTTGCTCCACCTAATTTGTGTGTTTTTGTTTTGAATAAAACTTTATATCTTTGCTGCTACTTTGGCTTCAGCCTCCATTTCCGCATGACAATTACACAAATAGTATATGTAATAGACATATTTTCATCTTATTAAATACAAAATCTTAAAGTAAAGCTTTCCTTGGAAATTGTGAACAAAAATAAAAAAAATATATAAAATATTCTCAATATCAACAGGTATTTACTATTCCACATCTTAAAATTCTAAGTGTCATAATGCTAACATTATTGAAATCCTACATTTTAGCATTTCACGCTACTGCAGACAATTTTGGAAAGTGATAATTTTTTTTTATTTAATATTTGGAACATAATTTCTATATTTAGCAGTGCTTGGTGCATCATGGCTAATAACACAACTAAGCACAAACGCTAAGGAGCTTTCAACGTAGATAGATAGAGATATATCTATCTATCTTAATACTTAATAGAATAAACATAAACAAAGACGTGGGCTGCAACCATGTTTGAGCTGTGAAATTGACAGCACTCCAATCCAGTGGCGTATAAACGGGAAATAATTAGCAGTGAACCAGACAGTAAGTAGGTGTGTTTTCTTCCAACTCTGCTACGCTGCCGATTAGCATATGTCATCAGCGCGTGTGATTTTAAATGCACCTGAAACGCTTCCACTGCAGATTTTATACTCTGATCAGTTTGTGCTGTTGGTGGAACAAGCATATTTTGTGGGGGGCTGGTACCAACGTGTGCCACCCCTTTAGACATACTCCTCCTTCCCATGTTATTATTGTACTTATAATAGTATTTCAAGTCAGACAACACTGACTTTATTTATTTTGTTGATGGCTTCGTTCATGTACATATTTTTGTAATCTGCAATTTGTCATTGAAAGTCATAAACTACATACCTCTCTCTTAGAATAGCCCGAATTATATTTTAAATGCACTAATTCTTGTTTTGACTAAAAACAAAACAAGACTCTTACACTGTTTTAATCAACTGAAATTTTGTTTAAACTTTTACATGACTTGGGTGTTTAGTACAAATATAAAGATTTTGTTCTTATTCTTTCTCTGGTAACCGTTTCATACATAGAAAAAAATAAATAAATTATGAATGTAGTGGATGGTGTTATCCTTTCTAAATGTATTTGTCTTAAAGTGCAAAAGTCTGCAGGAATCAAATCTGGCAAGTAGGGTGGGTATGGAAGTAAGATCATGTGAATTGTTCTCCAAAAACCATTACAGGCAAGATGCCTAATGGTTTTGACATTTTAATGGGTTGAGCTCATTAAAGGTCTTCCCGATCTCTAATTGTATTACAGTGGCGATTCTTCCGTTCTTGAAGCATGTGTGCCACTCAAAACACCTTGAAAAACTCATTGCAACTTCGCTGTATTTCAAACAGATTTCAAGTAAACATCTCTGTGGCAGATTTGACCAGTTTCACACACAATGTTGGGTTTTGTTCTATGTTCTAACTTGCTCTCCATGATAAAATTGCATGTGTGGGAATGCACGTGGTCAGAATAGCAACAGATAGCAAAATTAGTCTCAAAACATTTAGATACTACATTGTATCATAGTGGGGAAGTGGTAGCTCAGTGGTTAAGGCGCTGGGTTACTGATCGGAAGGTCGGGGGTTCAAACCACAGTATCGCCAAGCTGAAAATCTTGGGCCCTTGAGCAAGCCCTTCAACCCTCTGTGCTCCAGGGGTGCTGTATCATGGCCGGCCCCAACCGACCCCAACTTCTAAGCAAGCTGGCATATGCAAAGAACTAATATTACTGTGCTGTAATGTATGTGTCATGCAGTAAACAAACGGTGGCGGAAAGCTGGAGCACAGTTCACTTTGGTTTAATGAAATACAGAGAGTTGTACACACACACACACACACACACACACACAGCAGTCCATAGAATCCCTACGAGTAAGAGAGAGATATCCGTGGTACGCCCTGGAGGGGCGAGGTCCACATAATCCAGGCGCGAACGCACGGGAGGAAAAGGGGTAATCCGGGGTGTTCTTTGGAAGGAAGCGCGGCCGTGGAGAGAGCATGGGGTCCGGAACAGAAGGAACGCATAGGAATATGGATGGAAACAAAACACATACAAACATGCACCAACAATAACAGACAAGGAGTGCATGTGAATGAGGGGTTTATGTAGGAGCTGGGGATGAGTGAATGAATGAGTTCCCCGTGTGCACAACCGAAGCCAGAAAACGCGGGGCATGACAGCCGCCGGAGGGGGCGTGGCAGGTGGATTCCTGACAATATGTGACAAATAAAGGCTATTATATTGTATAGATTGTTTATAAACAAGTCATGTGAAAAAGCGTTTATCCTCATTTCAACTGTATATATCTGACGCAGTATGCAGTAAAATGAGACAATGTTTCTCCAGAGTCCTGGTGCTACATAAAAACAAAACAGAGCTACATCACACAACATAGAGCTACATACAGAACTAAGGACTGAAGTAAGTTGTCCTAGCCACATACTGTAAAGTGCATCATGTGAAAATGAGTGAAAACAGTGTAAAACTAAAGACAATACAAGACTGTGGGGGCAGATACACAAACGCATAATTTGTGTGGGGACATTTCTTTGTTACAGCAGCAAGAAGAAAATAAAAAAATGCAAATATATAAAAGAGTAGACAAATAGACATACTATAGTATACAAGTATATACACAACACAATGTATAAATAAATAAAAAAAAAAAAAGGAAAAAGTACGTATTGCAGGTAGTATTGCACACAGGTGGTATTGCACGTATTGAAGGTAATATTGTACACAGGTAGTATTATTACACAGTTAAACAGTAATAACAGTAACTATTTTAATCTTATACTCCAGTACTCATGTTAATTCTTACTCTCCAGTATTTTTTGTATTGTTGAAAGATTTATATTCAAACTATTGGTCACTCTTGATGGCTTGCTCATCAAGGATAAATGCACACCATTCATCTTGACTTTTGATTTCTGTAAAGCTGCTTTGGGACAATGTCCCTTGTGAAAAGCACTATACAGTGGTACCTCGACATACGAGTTTAATTCGTTCCGTAACCTTGCTCGTATGTCGAATTGCTCGTATTTCAAAGCAAATTTCCCCAATAAAATTAATTGAAATGCCATTAATCTGTTCCAGCCCCCAAAATGCCACCCCAGTTGTTTTTGTTACGTGTTTTTGAATGAGAAAAATTCATTTATAAATGACAAATTTTGTATAAAACCATAATAAAGAGAATGTAAAGATATAATAAGGTTTTATTCAGTGTATTTTCTTTGGAGATGAGACGACTCCAACTTACTAATCATCCACACCTGGTGTCATGCGCACTTCCGGTAATTCTACTTCCGGTAGCCCAACTTCCGCTTCGGTGCGGCACCGGCGCGACGGGGCGGCCATCTTTGATGGGTATAAATAGACACCGGCTCCTGTTATTCCTTGGCAGATTGTTTTTTGGCTTTGTGTTATTTTTTTTGGGACTATCTTGCAGTTTTTTCCCCCTGTGGATTATTTTTGCTTTCACTTTGGATCTCTCCTTTTTCCTGTTTTTTTGCCCGCAGCTTTTGGACGTTTGTTGGTTATTTTCCCCTTTTTCATGCTCTTTTACGGGTAGAACATTTGTTCTCTGACTGTTTGTATTGCCTATGTTTTTCCCCTAATTAAAGACTGCCTTTTTGGATATTTTCTGCGTCCTGCATTGGGTCCTTCCTCTCGCGTCCCTGACAGAACAATCTGGCCAACTATGGACCCCGCGGATGCACAGGATTTAAGGGAGAGTATAGACTCTCTGAAACAGATCTGCGTCATCTATGATCAGCAGCTACATGAGCTTGGTTCGGCACTTCAAGGTTTCATGCAGCGCGCGGCTCAAAATCCCAGTACCTCGGCTGTAGCCACACCCGTCGCCTCACCTGCACCATCAACCTGCTCCGGTCGTGGTCAGCTCCCGTGAACCTTACCTAATGCCACCGGCATGTTTCATCTTTCAACTTCAACCCTCTTCTTTTTCCACCAAGGTAGCCAAGGTGGCCTATGTGATTTCCCTGCTATCAGGTCCTGCTCTCCAGTGGGCCACCACTGAGTGGGAGAACCAGACCCCCCACTGCATGTCTTTCTCCGCCTTCTCCAGCGAACTCCGGAAAATTCTTGACTCCGCCTCTCCCCGTCATGATGCGGCTCGCTTGCTGCTTTCTGCCACTCAAGGAAGGCGCTTGGTGGCTGAATTTGCTGCTGAGTTCCGCACCGCTGCCATGGATAGCGGATGGAACCCCACTGCCCTTTATGACGCCTTCTATCGTGGTTTGGCTGCTGAAGTTAAAGATGAATTAGCTGCCCGGGAACTTCCATCAAGCTTAGATGGCCTCATTGCCCTCGCAACGCGAATTGACAGATGCCTACAGGAGCGGCATGTGGAGCACACCCCTCGGCGCTCCGATCGTAACCGCTCTCCACCGCAATACCGACGTCGAACACTCCCTTGTGAGACTACGGTACCAGAACCCCACTCTCCACCCTGTCCTATGGAAATTGGCCGCCGACACCTATCCTTGGATGAAAAGGAGAGGCGTCGCTCCAGAGGCTTGTGTCTCTACTGCGGGGAAGCTGGAGCATCCTCTCTGGAGGACAGGAGCACCAGCTTGCGGCTTTTGTGGATTCAGGGGCAGATTTGGAGTTCCTGGATCAGGATCTAGTTCAGCAGTTGATGATTGAGACTAAAACCTTGCCAGCCACCCTTCAAGTTCGAGCTCTCGATGGCCATCCCCTTTACCAGGCGACCTGTCGCACGAAGCCCCTCCGGGTCACCATTGCCGATCAACATCAGGAGTGGCTATCCTTTTTGGTCATTTCCTCCCCTCACACCCCGGTCATGCTCGGTTTTCCCTGGTTGCAGAAACACAACCCCCACCTGGATTGGTCCATGGGTAAAGTCTTAGAGTGGGAAACCTTCTGCCATTCCCACTGTTTAGTTCAGCCATCTGCCTCTGGTACTCTAGAGATCTTGGCCCTCGACTCAATTTCCTCTGTGCATCATGACCTTGGTCAGGTATTTAGCAAGGCCCGAGCTTCCTCCTTGCCTGCTCATCGGCCATATGACTGTGCCATTGACCTCCTACCCAGGTCCTCGCCCCCCCGGGGACGTTTGTCTCACCTGTCGGGCCCCGAGCAAAAAGCCATGACGCAGTACATTTAGGACTCACTTGCTACTGGCCTTATTCACCCCTCCTCCTCCCCTGCCAGTGCGGGGTTTTTTTTCGTTGAGAAGAAGGATGGGATTCTACGCCCCTGCATCGATTATCGTGGTCTCAATAGCATCACCATCAAGAACCGCTATCCGCTCCCCTTAATGGACACGGCGTTTGAACAGCTCCAAGCTGCTGCGGAGCTTCCTGGGGTTCTCCAACTTTTTCCGGAGGTTTATTAGAGGCTACAGTTCGGTTGCTGCCCCTCTTCACCAACTGACCTCCTCCCGCCGGTCCTTTTCACGGCCTCCTGAAGCGCAGCGAGCATTAATCAGACTCAAAGACCTCTTCACCTCTGCCCCAGTCCTGGTTTTTCCCGATCCCTCTCACCAGTTCATCGTGGAAGTTGATGCCTCTGACCTAGGGGTGGGCGCTGTACTGTCTCAGAGGGGCGCTTCTGATAATAAGTTGCACCCTTGTGCCTTCTTCTCCCGCCGTCTTAACCAAGCTGAACGTAATTACCCCATTAATGAGCGGGAGCTCCTGGCTGTCAAGCTTGCCCTGGAAGAATGGCATCACTGGTTAAAGGGGGCCGAGACACCTTTCTTGGTCTGGACTGATCACCGCAACCTGGAGTATCTACGCACCGCCAATCGCCTCAATCCTCGCCAGGCTCACTGGGGACTTTTTTTCGGCAGGTTCAATTTCTCTCTTTCCTACCGCCCAGGATCTAAGAATGGGAAGCCTGACGCTCTTTGCAGGTTACACTCCCCTGTGGAGGAAGAAGTTCCCACCTTCACACACATAGTTCCTCCTTCAGTTACCGTGCGTGCCCTGGACCTTGACCTCGAGGCTAGGGTTAAACTTGCCACTATAGACCAGCCGGCTCCCGAGGGTTGCCCTACTTGATAGCCTCTTTGTTCCTGAGCAGCTGCGGTCCCAAGTCCTCCAGTGGTGTCACGGCCCACCTCTGTTTTGCCATCCTGGGTTTCCTCGAACTCTGTCCATCCTCCGACAGTGGTTCTGGTGGCCCACGGTCCGAAAAGATGTCCGTGAATTTGTTGCCGCCTGTCCCACCTGCACGCAACACAAAAATCCGAAGGGCCGTTCGGTGGGATTGCTACGTCCACTTCCTGTGCCTAAACGCCCCTGGTCTCACATTGCCCTGGATTTTGTTACCGGGCTCCCTCCGTCTGCCGGTAGCACTGTCATTCTTACCGTGGTGGACCGATTCTCGAAGATGGTTCATTTCATTTCCCTGGCCAAACTGCCTTCTGCTAAGGAGACGCACTCCGCACGTTTTCTGTCTGCACGGTCTTCCTCACAACATCCTCTCTGACCGGGGTCCTCAATTCACTGCTGGGTTTTGGAAGGAATTTTTTCGCCTTCTACGGGTCTCGATCAGCCTCTCCTCTGGGTTCCACCCATAAACCAATGGCCAGACTGAGAGGCTCAATCAAGAGCTAGAGACCGGACTCCGTGTCCTCAGGCCCAAAATGCCTCCTCATGGTCCTCCAAGCTGTTGTGGGTTGAGTATGCCCATAATTCTTTGCCTACTGCTGCCACTGGATTGTCTCTCTTTCAGACGGTTTATGGTTATCAACCCCCTCTATTCTCTACCCAGGAGGCTAAGGCTTCCGTCCCATCCGCGTTGGCTCAGTTTCGACGCTGTCGACTCAGTTGGAGGAGGGCCCGCACGGCACTTCTTAGAGCTTCCAAAGCTATGCTTGTTGGGCCAACCGGAGACGCCGTCCTGCACCCCATTACCAGGTTGGTCAGAAGGCGTGGCTTTCCACTCGGGACCTTCCTCTCAAGGCTGTGTGTCGTAAGCCTGCCCCACGGTTTCTGGGACTGTTCCCCATCTCCAAGGTCATTAACCCGGTTGCTGTGCGCCTCAGACTGCCCAGGGCCCTTCGGATCCATTCTACGTTCCACGTTTCTCGACTCCGACCTGTCCAGGCCTGTTCCTTGGTGCCCTCCGTCGGGCCCCCGCCACCCGCCCGGGTCGTCAACAGGGGTCCCGCTTATACGGTGCGCCGTTTGCTCCGCTCCCGCCGTCGGGGTAGAGGCTTCCAATATCTGGTGGACTGGGAGGGCTATGGCCCGGAGGAGCGCTCCTGGGTTTCTGCGCGGCATGTTCTGGAGCGTGACCTCATTTCTCGGTTTCATCGGGACCATCCTGAGCAGCCTGGAGGGTCGTCTGGGGCCGCCTTGGGGAGGGGGGTACTGTCAGCCGACGGCGTGCGCACTTCCGGTAATTCTACTTCCGGTAGCCCAACTCCCGCTTCCGGTGCGGCACCGGCGCGACGCGGCGGCCATCTTTGATGGGTATAAATAGACGCCGGCTCCTGTTATTCCTCGCCAGATTGTTTTTTGGCTTAGTGTTATGTTTTTTGGGACTATCTTGCCGTTTTTTCCCCTGTGGATTATTTTTGCTTTCACTTTGGATCTCTCCTTTTTCCTGTTTTTTTGCCTGCAGCTTTTGGACGTTTGCTGGTTATTTTCCCCTTTTTCTGCTCTTTGGTTTTTTTCATGCTCTTTTATGGGTAGAACATTTGTTCTCTGACTGTTTGTATTGCCTATGTTTTTCCCCTAATTAAAGACTGCCTTTTTGGATATTTTCTGCGTCCTGCATTGGGTACTTCCTCTCGCGTCCCTGACACCTGGTCCATATCATTCACCACTCTATAAAGACCCTGTTTATCCACATGCCCATTGTCCGTTCTACAGCTTAGGCTTATGAACATACAGGACTGCCCAAACTACTCCGTTTTTGTTGTTTGCCAGCTTACTAGCTTCAGTGTGTGTTTTCTGTGTTTTCTGCTTTGCCCTTCTTTGCTTTCTCATTAAAGAAAAACCCTCGTTGAATTCACTCGGTCTCAGAATGTTCTTAGCGCCTGACACTCATGCACACTACGTATCCCTAAACTTTACAATTTTTACTTTTTCTTCTTTGCTTATCTTAATTTTCGTCACAATCTTCGCTTTCTGTCTTCTATTCGCCATCTAGCAGTGGCGTCTCGAGCTTGTATCTCAAGTTTTTGCTTGCGTGTCAAAGCAAAAAATTGACCGAGTGACCGCTCGTATCTCAAAAACTTGTATGTTAGGGCACTCGTATGTCGAGGTACCACTGTAGAAATAAACTTGACTTGAATTGACTTGACTTGACTATTACACAGTTAAACAGTAATAACAGTGTGTAATATGGTGACTGGTTTACTGGGAGCAGATTTGATTGTAAATCAGAATCAGAATCAGAATCAGGTTTATTGGCCAAGTGGGTTGACACACACAAGGAATTTGGTTCCAGCTGTTTGTTACTCTCAAAAGTACAGACATAAATAAAAAAAAACCTATACATGACAAAACAGACACAACAAGACAAAAACAGACTATACAAGACAATACAGACATACAGACAATATGAGACAGTGTGGGTAATAAATAGGGATACAGACCAGTAATGTACATAAAGTGTGGGAGTGCATGGTAGGGCAAATGGCAGTATTGTGTGCCAGGTATGATGAGAGAGTTTACTGTAAAACTTTGTACAGTATATAGAAGCAATAGTGTGTGTAACATCCAGATAATGTGATGACTGACAGTTCTGTGCAGTACTCATAGATATGAGCAGGGAATATAATTATGGTCAGTTGTTAGTGAGGGTGATTGCTTGGGGAAAGAAACTGTTCCTATGTCTGGCAGTCTTAGTGAACAAAGTTCTGTAGCGCCTGCCAGAAAGGAGGAGCTGAAAGATGTTGTGTCCAGGGTGTGAAGGGTCATTAATGATTTTTCATGCCCGGTTTCTGGTTCTTGTATGGTACAAGTCCTGGAGAGTGGGCAGGGGGGCACCAATGATTTTTTCAGCTGTTTTAACAGTTTTCTGCAGTCTGTTTCTGTCCTGTTTTGTTGCTGCTCCAAACCAGATGGTGATTGATGAGCACAGGACAGATTCAATGACTGCAGTGTAGAACTGTATCAACAGCTCCTGTGGCAGACTGTACTTCCTTAATTGCCTTAGAAAGTACATCCTCTGCTGGGCCTTTTTCAGAATCGAGTTTATGTTTGATTCCCATTTCAGGTCTTGGGAAATGGTAGTGCCCAGAAACTTGAAGTTCTCCACAGGTGACACAGGGATGTTGGATATTGTGAGGGGGAGTAGTGTTGAAGGATGTTTCCTAAAGTCCACTATCATCTCCACAGTTTTGAGTGTGTTTAGCTCAAGGTTGTTCTGACTGCACCATAGCACCAGCTGCTTCACCTCCTGCTCATATGCAGACTCGTCACCATCTTGGATTAGTCCAATGAGCGTGGTGTCATCTGCAAATTTTAGGAGTTTGACAGTTGGGTCACTTGATATGCAGTCATTCGTATAAAGGGAGAATAGCAGTGGGGAAAGGACACACCCCTGAGGAGCACCAGTGCTGACTGTCCGAATACAGGAGGTAACACCTCCCAGTCTCACCTGTTGTTTCCTGCCTGTCAGGAAGCTGGTGATCCATTGACAGACGGCAGGTGGTATAGTAAGGTTTAGGAGTTTGGAGTGGAGGATTCCCGGAATTATTGTATTGAAAGCCGAACTAAAGTCAACAAACAAAATCCGGGCATATGTTCCTGGGCAGTCAAGGTGTTGCAGAATGTAGTTTAGCCCCATGTTGACTGCGTCATGCACGGATCTGTTTGCTCAGTATGCAAACTGTAGGGAATCCAGCAGCTGTTCTGTCACCTTCTTTAGATGGGCGAATACTAGCTTTTCAAAGGTCTTCATGACAACAGATGTCAGAGCGACAGGCCTGTAGTCATTCAGTCCAGTAATGGAGGGTTTCTTGGGGACTGGGATGATTGTGGAGATCGAGATAGAGGTGAAAATGTTAGCCAGTTGGTCAGCACATGCTTTGAGACAGGAGGGGGAGACACCGTCTGGGCCGGGAGCCTTCCTTGTCTTCTGTCTCTGAAAGAGCCGATACACATCCTTTTCACAAATCATGAACGCAACTTGAATGCTGGAAGGAGTTGTAAGAGAGGAATCCAGAGGTGTGATGGGGGCAGACATTGGGCTGGGTTGGATGGGAGGTGTGAAGATATTGTTCTCAAACCTGCAGTAGAAGGTGTTGAGGTCATGAGCCAGGTCTTTGTTTGCTTTAGTGGGGAGGGGTGGACTCCTGTGGTTTGTGATATTTTGCAGGCCTTTTCACACTGATGCAGGGTCGTTAGCTGAAAACCTGCCTTTCAGCTTTTCAGAGTAGCTTCTTTTGGCTATTCTGATCTCCTTTGTCAGTTGGTTCCTGGCCTGCTTGTACAGAGCTTTGTCCTCCCCACTATATGCATCTTCCTTGGCATGTCGAAGTTTTTTCAGTTTGGCTGTGAACCATGGCTTGTTGTTACTGAACTTGCAGAAGGTTTTGGTTGGCACACACATGTCTTCACAAAAACTGATGTAGGATGTCACAGTGTCAGTCAGCTCATCCAGGCTGTCAGTTCCAGCCTCAAAGACACTCCAATCAGTGCAGTCAAAGCAGTCTTGTAGTTCCTGCTTTGCCTCGCTGGTCTATCTCTTCACTGTTTTTACTACAGGCTTAACAGATTTTAGTTTCTACCTGTATGTTGGAATAAGATGAACCAAGCAGTGATCAGAGTTCCCTAAAGCTGCCCGGGGTGCAGAGCGATACGAGTCCTTAAGAACGGTGTAGCAATGATCCAGTGTGCTTTTCCCTCTTGTCGGACAGTTAATATGTTGCCTGTATTTTTGAAGTTCTAGTGTTAGTTTTGCTCTGTTAAAGTCTCCAAGGATAATAAAAAGAGAATCCGGATGTTTTTGCTCCAAGCCGGATATTTGGTTTGCCAGGTTTTGCAGTGCATCATTCATGTTGGCCTGAGGTGGGATGTAAACTCCGGTCAGAATAAATGAGGAAAATTCCTGCGGTGAGTAAAACGGTTTACAGTTTATTACCAGTGATTCCAAGTTTGGGCTGCAGTATTTATCCAGCACTGTGACATCTGTACACCAACGTTCGTTAATGTAGAAGCAGATTTCGCCGCCTTTCGTTTTGCCCGATAGCTCCGTTACGCGATCCGCTCGGTGTAAGTGAAAGCCCGAGAGAAGTAATCCGCTGTCCGGGATTGAGCGACTGAGCCAAGTTTCAGTAAAACAGAGAGCGGCGGAGCATGCAAAATCTTTGTTTGTTCCGTTAAAAAGAGTTCTTCCATTTTGTTCGGCAGTGAGCGGAGGTTCGCCAGGTGAATCAACGGGAGGGCAGTTCTAAATCCCCTCTGTCGTAGCTTCACTAGCGCGCCGGTGCTGGAGTGAATTTCCTGATGTTAAGTTATTAGGGTAGGGTAACTAAACACACAGACAATAAACAAAAAGAAAGAGTACTAGAGAGAGTCGTGCCGAGGCTGCCATCCGCGGCGCCATCTTGACTTGTAACTCGTAAAGTCTAATAGCAGCAGGGAGAAAAGACCTTCTGTATGACACTTAGGATGTAACAGTCTGTCACTGAAGGAGCTGCTCAACGATGAAACGGTTTCATACAGGGGTGAGAGGCATTTTCCAGTCTCTAGTCTGTGTTTTATCTTGCCAAAAGTTCTCTATACCACAATGTATTCCTTATATCAAATTGCATATTGAAGAGGGATAAGATTATACCTTTTATTTGTCCCACAGTGGGGAATTTTTTTTTGTTACAGCAGCAAGAAAAAAAATAAATATAAAAAAATTAGAATAGATGCAAATATATAAAAAGAATATACACATACTATAATATACAGTATATACACAGTACAATGTATAAATACAATAAGGGAAGAAAAATGTATGCATTGCAGGTAGTATTTCACACAGGTGGTATTGCACGTATTGCAGGTAATTATTGCACATATTGCAGGTAATATTGCACACAGGTAATGTTATTGCACACACAATTTAGACACTTAGGATGTAACAGTCTGTCACTTAAGGAGCTGCTTAACGATGTAACAGTTACATACAGGGGGTGAGAGACGTTCTCCAGCAATGATGATAGTTTTGCTACCATCCTCCTTTCTCCCACCTCCTGTACAGTGTCCAGGGGAATCCCCAGGACTGAGCTGGCCTTCCTGATCAGCTTGCCCAGTCTCTTCCTGTCTGCAGTAGAGATGCTGCTGCCCCAGCAGACCACTCCATGGAATATGGCTGAGGTCACCACAGAGTCAAAAAGGTCTTTGGTAGCTCTCGTTGCACTCCAAAAGACCTTGGTCTCCTTAGCAGAAAGAGTCTGATCTGCCCTTTCTTGTAAATTGCCTCAGTGTTGTCTGTCCAGTCTAGTTTGTTGTTTAGGTGAACACCCACGTATTTGTAAAAGTCCACTCTTACAATGTCTTTTCAAATAAAATAAAATCAAATTTCACGACATGCAGGGAATAATAAAACAAGGGGGGGGAAAAAGGCAGATAAATAAAAACAATAAACTATGTAAAATATAAAAATATATAGGAAAAATAGGAAAAAATTGTATATACAGGGTATGTTTATGGATACAGGGTATGCTTATGTACAGTAACAGGATATGCTTATGTACAGTAGACAAAAATCACATAAGGTGGTTGTGCCCCTAGCGCCGCTAGCATGGTTAGCTGCAGCCTAAACGAGCGTAAAAGGTGTTTAGCTCGTCTCCCAGAGAAGCGTCTGCATTCATCATTTTAGAAGATGGCGTTCTATAGTCCGTTATTGTTCTTAGTCCCTGCGACAGGCTACTAGAGCCACCATGTTGGAAATGTGACTCTAGTTTCCTCCTGTAGCACCGCTTTGCATCCTTCACCGATCTGCGAACACTGTAAGACGCAGCCTTGTACTCGTCCATGTCCCGGGTGTCGAGCCCTGTGTTGTCGAGCCCTGTTTTGCACCGTATCATCCGCTAGTTTCCAGATGAATCCCACAACCGCTTCTGTAAACATGTTGACGTCATCAGAGCATGTCCCAGTCTGCGCCATGCAAAGCGTCCTGCAGAGCGCCCATCAATTGGTCAGTCCAGCGCGCGACCTCCCTCTGAACCGGAGCTTCCTGTTTCAGCCTTTGTTTGTAAACAGGCACTTTTGAAATCTCCGACCACAATGAGCTCAGCGTCCCGATGCTTGGTGTGTTTGGTGAAGTGTTAGTGTTTTGTGTAAATCCCATACTGCAGTGTCAGTGTCCACTTGAGGTGGAATATAAATGGCAGACAATAGTGGCAGACTCACAGTCACAAGTCCTCACATACTGTGGTCGGTCTGTGAGGTAGTCCAGTATCCAGGCAGACAGATGATGGTCCACTCCCATGTACACCATCTTATCCCTCAGGAGCGCAGGTTGGATGGTGTTAAAAGCACTAAAGAAGTCGAAAAACATGACTCTTACAGTGCTCCCTGCCTTTTCCAGGTGTGAAATAGCCCGATTTAGGAGAAAAATGACTGCGTCTTCCACTAGAATGCCAGGTTGGTAGGCAAACTGAAGTGGATTCATTAAAGGGCTCACCAGAGGTCGGAAATTAGTGAGCACCAGCCTCTCCAATGACTTCATCAGATGCGAGGTCAGTGCTACTGGTCGATAGTCTCCAAAGTCTTTTGGGCGTGACGTCTTTGGAACAGGCACCACGCAGGATGTTTTCCATATCTGTGTCACCTTTCTCAGCCTCAGGCTCAGGTCAAACATGTACAGCAATATGCTGCACAGCTGGTCTGCACAGGCCTTAAGTAGCCTGGAGCGTATGCCGTCTGGGCCCGCAGCCTTCCTCGATTTGATCTTCCTGAGCTCCATTCTCACCTGGGCTTCTGTGAGGTGCAGTGTGTATTGGTTGGAGTGTTGACTGAAAGGGAATCGGCAGGGTCCTCCTTATGACGATAAGTGATGGTTTTAAGCCCCCTCCACACACCGCTGACAGTGTTCTGCTGCATCTGATCCTCCATCTTCCTCCTGTGGCATGCTTTTCCTTCCCTGATCTTCTTTCTCAGTTCTCTCTGGACAGTTTTCAGCTCTTCCTTGTTTCCTGATTTAAACACCCTCTTCTTCTCTTTAAGGAGAGTCTTTATATCAGGGTTGATCCACGGTTTGTTGTTGGGAAAACACTGTACAGCCCTGGTGGGTACAGTATTCTCCACACAGAAGTTGATATATTCCATAATACAGTCTGTTAAATTGTCAATATCCTCCCCATGTTAATTGCACAATTCCTCCCACATAGTTTTTACAGTCTTTCAGAGCCTCACTGGTCTCATCAGACCCATGTCGTCACTGTGCGGGAGGTAGCTGGTCACCTGCATACAAGGGGTTTGTACACAGGTAGGAGATGAACCAGGTTGTGATCTGATCTTCCCAAGGGGGGGAGGGGTGCTGATGTATAAGCCTCATTTGAGTTTGTATAGAATAAATCCAGGGTGTTATTGTCTCTTGTGTGGCATGAAACATACTGGGTGAATGTGGGCAGAGTAGAGGATGGAGGGGAATGATTAAAATCTCCAGAGATAATGAGAAGGGCATTTGGGCTCTGTGTTAACAGTCTGTTAACAACAGAATGCAGGACATCACACGCCGATTCACCGTCAGCAGAGGGGGGAATGTACGCAGCTAATGCAATAACATGCAAGAATTCCCTCTGCAGATAGTACGGCCTCATGCTAGCAGCTAAAAGCTCAATGTCTTTATAGCAGATCTGCTCTTTAATAGTGATGTGACCGGTTTTACACCATCTATTATTCACAAACACTGCCAGTCCACCTCCATTTCTCTTACCGCTCTCCATCGTTCTGTCAACTCGCAGTAAATCAAATCCATCCAGAGCCACGGTCACATCCGGTGTTAGCTCGGTTAGCCATGACTCTGTGAACAGCATGATGCCACATTCCCGGAATTCCCTCTGATGCCGGGTAGGAGCCGCTGGCTCATCCATCTTGTCGGGTAAAGATCTTACATTTCCCATGGTCATATCTCCAGCATGGTTTCCCGTCTTTTCTTTCTTGACTCGCAGGGAATATCCGTTTTTACTTATATTAGCATCAGGGTGTTGTGGAATGCTATCAGCTGATCCCTGGTGTAAACAATAGGACCGTGGCTGTGAACAAAATTTCCAGACGCGACTGTGAACAAAGTCTAAAGAAGCAGAAAAAGTAGAGCAAGTAGAGCAAACTCTGTGACTTTGTTAATGTCCATTGTGCAGTTTGCAATTTTCACACGTACACTGAAAAAAGAAAAAAAAAGTGCCAGAACACTATAAAATAAATTTAAAAAGGCACAAACTTAATGGGAGCTGCTGCAACAGGCTGCCACTTGGTCGGGCGCCTAGCCTATCCACTATTATATCACTATTTACCTTTCATTTAACTAAAAAACAAAGAAAAAAAATAGGCTTAATTGACATATCTTAAGTTGCAGTATCAATGATGTTGGTGTTCACAACTTGACATCCATTATGTCAAGGAACCATGGGAGCGTATGTGCCATGCGGCAAAAACGGAGGCGGAAGCCGGAGTACAGAAGGTGCAGTTTTAATTAAGAGGATGCAAAGAAAACATGAACGGTAGTGAGGAGTGTGTGAGGGAGTCTTCATTATTCAGAGTCTTCAGAAATTATACAAAGGACATTTTAATAATCAAAATTATAAAATTTATAATCATTGTTCACTAAAAATCTTCAGATGCTTTGTTGGGATAAATCCAGAAAAGAGGATCAGAATTAGAAGGGGCTAAAGTGACTAGGTGGCTAAAACTGGCAAAACCATTCATAAGAAGACTATAACCTTCTGTCCCAAAGTGTCAAATCTTTTAAAAAAGACTTATGGACTTTTTAGTGGCATGTCATAAAATAAAGCTGACTTTCCTAACTTATGCTGTTGGTTTTTAGAAATATGTACTATTTATTTATTTATTTATTGTTGTGTTTGAACATGTTATTACACAATTACCACTTTAATAGATAATTCCAGGCTGTGCCAGCTTGTCGCTGAGGAATGAGATTTGAATTTACATGCATGAGTGAGAAGAGAAGAAGTGAGAAAAGTTTGGAAAAAAGATAGGACTGCGTCTGTCTCCATTTATAATAAGAGCAACACCACAAACTGGTGACAAGGATGAACGCTTCAGTGCCGAGCCCACCTCCACTTCTGCGGGTGAGCCGAGCATTCCGTTAGACATTTGGTTAAAAATCTTTGATAATTATATGCTAGCCATACAAGCTACTGGAGATGCTACTAGGAGACAGGCAGTCTTGCTACACTCTTTCGGCATGGAGGGACAGAGTCTGTTTTACACGCTGTCAGATCAAGGTACTGTCATGTATTAGAATTGCTGTGGTTGTTACCAGTGCCTGTCGTTAGAGGGTGCTGGATCAGAGGAGAATAAGTTACGTTGGGAGAAAATAATGGAAGTAAAAGGTGCTTGGAAAATACACAGGTGTGTGTCATTATTTTAATTTAGGCAGAGATGTTACATTGGCGACGAGGATAATTTATAGATGAAGTGTGTTTGACGTCACGGATGAGAATAATGATGGAGAAAACCAGGATCCAGAACTTTGAATGTTTTGCGGATTCAGCCACGCTAGGTCTGAGATGGACGAGATGGCTGAAATCTTTCAAACTGTATGCGGATGGGAAAGGACTCCTTACAGAAGACGCGACGGATGCGACGGATGCGACTAAACAGACGAGGAGAGCTTTATTGTTACACTTTGCAGGACCTAATTTTCAAGACATTTTTTTAACTCTGGAAAACACGGGAGAGGTTTCTGTCTATAACTCTGTAGTGACCCAGGTTAATGCAGCATTCGCTCGACAAGCGTTTCACAAGTTGACTCAGAAAACAGGTAAGACTATACAACAATTTGCTACTCAGTTATGGCAAGCTGCAAAAGACTGTGTTTTTCAAGCCAACAACTTGATAAGAGATGCTATTCTTAGCAAATGTATATCAAATCGTATCAAATTTTATTTGTCACATACACATACATACAGGGTACGACATGCAGTGAAATGCTTTTGACGACGGTCCGGCATGAGGGAATAAAATAGGGTAAAAAACGAGAATAAAAATATAAATACAATAACAAAATTTAAAGAAAAATATAATAAGAAAAGAAGGCAGATAAATAAAGATGTAAAGATATATACATATATATGTATATATACATACATATACATATATATACACATACACTGAGAATGTACGCAAAAAAATTTTCACAAAAAAGTTTATGGCAGTGTGCAGTTAACCAGTAAACAACAGTAATCTGAGTACGTATATCAGTATATCTGAGTATGTTCGTCACAAATTATTAGAGTAAGGTCAAAGTTTAACACTTGCTTGCTCAGTGGAACTAGCGTCACAGTGTGAAAGAAGCGAAGAGCAGATGTCAGTCCTGTCGCTGAAACCTGATATCTGATGTCAAGTATGTCATAAGTGTAAAGAAAAAGACAATTTTTCCCAGGTGTGTCGCACAAAAACTCCTAAAAAGAATCGTGTAAACATTGTGGAGTAAACTGATTATGCCTTTGTTGTCCATGCGAATTCAATGGCAGAGAGGCTGAATTTCCTTGTTGGTAGCGTGACATTAAGTCTTTTAATTGACTCAAGGGCCACAAATAATGTGATTGATGAAGACACTTGGGAGGACCTCAAATTGAACAAAATCAAATGCAAATCATACATCCCCGAAGCGGAGCTCTACTCTTACTCGTCGAAACAACCGTTATCAGTCAAGGGAGCATTTAAATGTAAAGTGAACATATCCAATAGAACAGAACAGGCTGAATTCATTGTGATAAGAGGGAAAGGAGAACCCCTCTTAGGACGAGAAACGGCTAAGTTGTTAAAAATTGTTTAAAAATTGGTGCTGACATTTCTGCCATGATTTTAACAAAGCAAGCATTGCACCAAAAGTATCAAAACGTGTTCGGTGGGGTTGGCAAGCTAAACACCCATCAAATTACCCTACACATAGATCCAAGTGTAAAACCAGTGGCAGTTTAATCGTTTAATCTCAGGGGATCGGTAGAGTGGAAAATAAAGGTGCTAGTGGACATGGACATCATAGAACCCGTCAAAGGTCCCACACCATGGGTGAATCCTGTAGTCATTGTGCCTAAAGCCAACTCAGAGATAAGATTGTGTCTGGATATGAGACAAGTCAACCGTGCCATAGTAAGGGAGCGCTACCCTATCCCTAACGTGGATGAGATTCTCCAAGGCATCAAAAGATCAACCATATTCAGTAAGTTAGCCTTGAAATGGGGCTACCACCAGCTGGAGCTTAGCCCTGAATCAAGAGAGATCACTACATGTGCGGTGCACAATGGCGTGTATCGTTATAAAAGACTGATTTTCGTTGTCTCTTCTGCCATGAACAATACCAGCAAGAGATTGCCAATGCCCTTGCAGGAATCGATGGGGTAGGAAATATCTAGATCTGCTGGTGATCAAGAAACTCATGCCCAACGTTTACCTATTGTTATGGAAAGGCTGAGCGAATGTGGATTGACTTTAAACCCTGAAAAGTGCCAGTTCAACATAAGCAAACTAATATTCATGGGAATCCTCCAACAGAAGAGAGAGTGCGAGCTGTAAGGGAAGCTAAAGAGTCAAAGACAGTATCGGAGGTCAGAAGCTTCTTAGGCCTAGTAGGCTACAGCAGCAGATTCATTTCGCAGTTCGCAATGCTGTCAGAACCGCTGCAGTGTTTGACGAAAAAGGAGATTCAATTTGAGTTTGGACCAAAACAAAGACAAGCGTTTAGAGCGCTGAAAGAAGAGTTGGCCAAAGCAGTCACATTAGCATACTTTAATAAAGTTGCACCAACCAGGGTAATAGCACATGCAAGCCCAGTGGGGCTGGGAGCTGTCTTAGTTCAGATCCAAAAAGGAGAGACAGTGTCAATATGCTATGTGAGTCGCTTTAACAGATTTAACTGTTTGTTAATGTTCTCAGTGAATTACAAAAAAAAAATGCTAAAAGGATTGGTGTGGTATTTATGTATAAAGACACACAAGAAGAAGGGAAAAAAAGGGAATGAGGACAATGTTAATACCATTTGAAAGAAGTTTGGACTTTGTTCACCAGGTTATTTTGTGGTTTAAAGAAATTGTTCAGATGGGTGATGTGATTTTGTTTTTAAGAAAAGTGGACATGTCACGTATTAGGATTGCTGTGGTTGTTACCAGTGCCCGTAGTTAGAGGGTGCTGGATCAGAGGAGAATAAATTATGTTGGGAGAAAATAATGGAAGTAAAAGGTGCCTGGAAAATACACAGGTGTGTGTGTCATTATTTTAATTTAGGCAGAGATGTTACAGGTACCACATTCGATGAGGCGATAGAGGCAGCCTGTAGCTCGTTAACAGAGGTGGGAAGTAACGAAGTACAAATACTTCGTTACTGTACTTAAAAAGTTTTTTTGGTATCAGTATTTTACTTTACTATTTATTTTTCAGACAACTTTTTACTTTTACTCATTAAATTTTTACACAAATATCTGTACTTTTTACTTCTTACATTTTAAAAACCAGCTCGTTACTTCAGTTTAAATCCATTGATTTGGTGAAATGCGCCGATTTCAGCCCACCAACTGATTTCCTGTCATTGCATGTCTTTTTCAATCCACTGGTGTATAATATCCTGCTCTTACTCACCACAGACGTAGACTAGTTTGCGAAGCTGAGAATCAGCAGGCAGAAAGCAAGGTGTTTGAGAAAGTTAATGTGGATGAGACAGAGGGAGTCAGCGATGTAAACATGACTGAGAACAGAATCATTCCTGATCATCATCATCATCATCATTAAATATCATTTCTCTGCTTGTGTTTTATAGGTGGATGTTCAGCCTGGACACATTCATTAGGTAACAACATTTTTTATTTGTTTTGTATTAATATATATAATATATACAGTGAGGAAAATAAGTATTTGAACACTCTGCTATTTTGCAAGTTCTCCCACTTAGAAATCATAGAGGGGTTGCAAAATAGCAGGGTGTTCAAATACTTATTTTCCACACTGTATGCGCCAAACTATTCCTAACTATATAGGCTGTGAAAATTCAAATGGAAATTCCTTTAAATGGCCCTAAATCAATTCAGTGCACATTTTTGTTTTTACTATTTTTTTATTACAAATATAAATACAGTGGAACCCGGTTATCTCGCCCTCGGTTACCTCGACAACCCTATTAAGTCGACTTAATAGAATAAATTAGAAATTTTAACGTCAGTTATGTGGATCAGCGCTGTGCAGCCGCAGAAGAACTCGCGAAAGTGGCGGAAAAATCAAACCTTACAGATACTACAGGTGTTTGTATTGTAAACTGGTGAATCTCTGCTGTTAGTAAGTGCACATATGCATTTTTTTGTTAAATGTTATGCGATGAATGCGAGCGCGGCGCTCCCGGCTTCAACTCCTTACTAAGCGTGCGCGCGCGAGCAGGGTAAGGAGCACGGCTCTCTCGGTAAGCAGCCAGAGAAAGCACCTGCCACGCCCCCTCGGCCGTTCACGTTCGAGACTTTTCTGTCCCTCGTTTTCGGTGTTGGATCTTCCGGGGTTTTTGTCGCGGTATTTTTTAATTTCCATTCACAAACTGACTCTCTCTCTCTCTCTCCCTCTCTCTCTCTCTCTCTCTCTCTCTCTCTCTCTCTCTCTCTCTCTCTCTCTCTCTCTTCCCCTCTCTCTCTCTCTCCCCCTCGGCATCGCGGATGTAAGTTTTTTCGGACACTTTGCTTTGTGTGTTTGTGCGGATTACTTCAGCCTGATGGTCATAAGTTTTCATAAACTTAGTTACTGTTTATTTTTTTATTTTTTTCCACATGTGGACTAAATGTGAGATGGCACTGTGCAGCCGCTGTTTTTTTTTTTTTTTGAGTAATCTGTGTGTTTATAATGTTGGAGAATATAATAAGGGTTTGTATGGAGAATGGACGGTGGTTTGTATTGTATACTGGTGAATCTCTGCTGTTAGTTAGTGCACTTATGCCTTTTGTTGTTAACAAATGTATGTACATTTTTTGGGCATGACTTCATCAAACAAATCGCGGCAACGCTGTTGTGTAAAAAACCCTCCAAAAACACATGCATGCACATTCTTATTTATTAATGCACATCATGTACATAAAGAAATTTCAAGCATGTTAATATACTGCCGCCACTTTGATTTTTGTTTATCTCGATCATCGGTTACCTCGATGCTTTTTGGCGACCCCCTACGACATCGACATAACCGGGTTCCACTGTACATACATAAATAACTAAATATAAAAGAGGCTAAATTAAAACCTTCAGCACAAAATAGATTTATTCACGATGTCCTTTTTTTATTTAGATATAAAATAAATAAATAAACTAAAAAAAAACAAAAAAAACTTTAAATTTTATTTGTATACACTATCACTAAACAAAAAAATGCTTTGCTTTTGTAAAATAAAGTAAACAGACAGGGGCGCTCTCTTCACAAACACAAATAAAACAACCTGAATCATAGTGAATATTTGCCTTACAGACATAATAAATATATGTATAAAAATCTTGAAATGTATTTTACATAAACCACATTTACATTGAAAAAAAATATTCTCTGATTATTTAATCGGTATGATTACATAAATCAGTATGATTTATACCATAAATTCCATAAAACCATACCATACCATAAATCTGTATGATTATGATAAAAGCTTCTTGACTTGACTTGAAGACTTTCAGTGCAGTTTCTCCGGTAACACCTCATTAACTGTTCATGTGGAAACATAGCAAAGGTTCCGTTTGGTGTCCTGATGATTTACGTAATTTAAACCAGCATTACCTAAAAACATTTACAATAATTTTTTGTCTTCATGCTTTATGTTGCATCCATATTTCTTATTGTCCATGTTGTTTAAAGCATTAAAAACAGAAAGTATTAATATATATTATTAATTATATATATATTATTACAGTGTCAGGATATGTTTATAAGCATGAGCCCCCTCAGACTGGTCATGGGGGTGGTGTTGCAACCATTTATAGTGCTCTTCTTAATGTTAGTCAAAAATTTGGATTTAGGTTTAAATCATTTGAATTGCTTGTTCTTAAAGTTGTACTTTCAGGCATACATAGAAAACCCTACTATCTCTCCTTCTGGCCACCACGTACAGACCCCCTGGGCCCTACGCTGATTTTCTTCAAGAGTTTGCTCGTTTTCTTTTAGAGCTCTTGATCAAGTATTATAAAGATTATTATATAAGATTATAAAGTGCTGCTTGTATGAGATTTTAATATTACTGTAAATGATGCAAACAATGCCCTAGGACTATTATTTGTGGACTTATTAAACTCTTTTGGGGTTAAACAAAACATCACCAGAACAACTCATCGTTTTAATCACACACTAGACTTAATATATATCCCACGGAGCAGATGTCACTGATATAGATATTTTACCTCAAAGTGATATCACAGACCGTTACCTCATATTGTACACACTACCGGTAGAGCAGATTAGCCGTGTTTTACCACGTTATCGACTTGGTAGAACTATTGTTCTGACCATTAAGGACAGATTCACAAATAACCTGCCTGATTTATCTCAATTTCTCACTAAACCCCTAAATGCTAACAATTTTAATAAAATGAATAACAACATAGACTTTATCCTCACTAGTACATTCGACACTGTTGCTTCTATCCGGTTAAAAAAGGTTAGAGAGAAAACACCTGCACCATGGTATAATAGTCATACGCATGCCCTCAAGAGAGCAGCCTGTAATCTGGAGAGTAAAATGGAAAAAAACTAAATTGGATATATTTAGAATTGCAGATAAAGACAGTATGCTCAGCTACAGACAGGCGCTAAAAGCTGCTAGAGCTGAGCACCAGAGCAAACTCATAGAAAACAACAAAAACAATCCCAGGTTCCTTTTCAGTAGAGTACCTAAATTAACAACAAATCAGGTATCTGAAAAATGTGTTCCATCATAGTTTAGTAGTAAGGACTTCATGAATTTCTTCACTGAATAATTTTTAAGTATAGGATAAACAATTGTTTTTGAGAGCATCTTCTTAACCAATCTCACCTAAGATCTTAGTGCTGCATTTGACACTATAGATCATGATCTTCTCCTAGATTGCTCACAAAATTACATCTGCATTCAGGGACAGGCATTAAGCTGGTTTAAATCCTTCCTGTCTGATCGTTACCATTTTGTAGACTTAAATGGAGAGCTATCCAGGTTAATGCAAGTAAATTATGGGGTGAACAAGGGTCATTTCTAGGATTCAATTCAATTCAATTCAATTCATTTTTATTTGTATAGCGCTTTTAACAATGAACATTGTCTCAAAGCAGCTTTACACAGATAATGTGGTGATTAAATGTAAATATGTTCTTTGTAAGTATGTTTGTCCCTGATGAGCAACTGTGGCAAGGAAAAACTCCCCGAGATGGCACAAGGAAGAAACCTCGAGAGGAACCAGACCCAAGAGGGAACCCATCCTCATCTGGGTTGCATCAAATGTCCATTTGAAGCATATATACAAAGTTGCGGGGTGCAGTGATGATGATCAGAAGCAAACTGCACTCCCGAGTCAGTGCAGCAGAAGTGTGAAGATCCACGGAGGGAAGAGGGGCAGGAACAGTGGTCACTGGAGCCTCAGGAGCATGTTTAACTCGACCGAGAGAGAGAGAGAGAGAGAGAGAGAGAGAGAGAGAGAGAGAAGGATATGGATTATTAAGTGTATCTATTGGTGTATGAAAGTTTATGTCACTGTGCAGTTTGGACTCCGGCAAGACTCGCTATGGCAGCATAACTAGAAGGGAGAACCAGAAGGTAACACAGACATGAGGGATCTCTGGGATAAGAGACGACCCACCACACCACCGTCAACAAACCCGAGTGAACGTGTGAATGTGAGGGGACGACAGCATACAAGTATACCAGTTCACCAAACACTCTATATCCATGCTCCTTCCAGATCTGTGCCTTTACCTAAGAAAAAATCTACTGATAAAAGACTTGACTAAATAAATAAGTTTTCAACCTTGACTTGAACACTGAGACTGTGTCTGAGTCCCGAACACTGATTGGAAGGCTGTTCCATAAATGTGGGGCTTTATAAGAGAAAGATCTGCCCCCTGCGGTAGTCTTCATTATTTGAGGAACCAACAGATAGCCAGCACCTTTTGATCTAAGTAGGCGTGGAGGATCATACTGGTACAGAAGTTCACTCAGATACTGCGGTGCGAGACCGTTAAGTGCTTTATACGTCAGTAGTAGTATTTTATAATCAATGCGAGATTTGATTGGGAGCCAGTGTAGGCTGATTAAGACAGGGGTGATGTGGTCGTATTTTCTAGATCTGGTGAGGACTCTTGCTGCTGCATTCTGAACTAACTGAAGCTTATTTATGCACTTACTCGCACACCCAGACAGTAAAGCGTTACAGTAGTCTAATCTAGAAGTAACAAAAGCATGAACTAGTTTTTCTGCATCCTGTAACGACATCATATTTCTAATTTTAGCAATATTTCTAAGGTGAAAGAAGGCGATCCTGGTGATATTATTTACGTGAGACTCAAAGGAAAGACTCGGGTCAATAATCACACCAAGGTCTTTGACAGCCGTACATGCTGAAACAGAAACACCATCCAGAGATGCTACGTAATCCGAAAGTTTGCTTCTAGCTGCATTTGGTCCTAGTAAAAGTACTTCCGTCTTATCTGAGTTGAGCAGAAGAAAGTTATTAAGCATCCACTGTCTAATGTCCTTTACACACTCCTCAACACTGTTTAGTTGATCTCTCTCATCTGGCTTTGCTGAAATATACAGCTGTGTGTCATCAGCGTAGCAATGGAAGCGAATCCCATGTTTATGAATGATTTCACCAAGAGGCAGCAGATATAAAGAGAAAAGCAGTGGGCCTAAGACAGATCCTTGAGGAACACCAAACTTTACCTCATAGAGTGTGGAGAACTCACCATTTACATCCACAAACTGATAGCGATCAGTCAAATAAGACCTGAGCCAAGAGAGAGCTGTTCCCTTTATTCCTACCACGTTCTCAAGTCTAGCAAGCAGTATAGTGTGATCAATGGTGTCAAAAGCTGCACTAAGGTCGAGCAAAACAAGTAAGGAAACAAAACCCTGATCAGAGGCCAATAACAGGTCATTTACCACCTTAACTAGCGCCGTCTCTGTGCTATGATGAGGCCGAAATCCTGACTGATACATTTCAAAAATGTTATTCATAAGTAGGTGTGAGCATAACTGCTGTGCTACAACCTTTTCTAAAATTTTGGATATAAAGGGGAGATTTGATATCGGTCTGTAGTTGGACAACTGACATGGGTCAAGGTCAGGTTTCTTAATAAGGGGGTGGATAACTGCCAGTTTGAAAGATTTAGGTACATAACCAGTGCTAATAGAAGAGTTAATTATTTTTAAAACTGGTTTGATTATCTCTGGAGTTATCTGTTTAAAGAAACTAGTAGGCAAGGGATCGAGAATGCAGGTTGAAGATTTCGATGAGGAGATTAATGAAATTAAGTCATTCTCATGAATAGAAGTGAAGCTTTGTAGTTGATTATCCGTTATAATTACACTGCTGTCTACAGGGTTACTTGTAAAATAATTTGGATTTATATTAACCGTCTGGATTTCTTGCCTGATGTTTTCAATTTTATTATTAAAAAAGTTCATAAAATCATTACTACCTATTGATGGTGTGCATGTGAGTGCAGTGTTTTTATTCCCTGTTAATTTTGCTACCGTGCTGAATAAAAATCTGGGATTATGCTTGTTATTTTCTATGAGGGTGGAGAAATATGCTGATCTAGCAGCACTAAGAGATTTTCTATAATTTAGGAGGCTCTCCTTCCATGCTATTTGAAATACTGTTAATTTTGTTTGACGCCATTTACGTTCTAATTTTCGAGTGGTCTGTTTTAAGGTGCGTGTATGATCAGTATACCACTGTGCTAATTTTTTCTCCCTGATCATTTTGGTCTTAAGGGGAGCTACATCATCTAGAGTGTAACGTAACGTTGTTTCTAGATGTTCAGTGGCCCAATCGAGCTCTGCGGGGTCTGACGGAGATTTATCTAATATCGTAATTTCTGGAAGATTATTAATAAAACGCGCTGCTGTAGCTGACGTGAAAGTACGCTTAACACGGTAACGTGGTGAGGTAGAAATGCAATGACTTAGGCAAATTTTAAACGAGATCAGATAATGGTCTGAGATAGCTTCAGACTGTGGAATTACAACTAAGTTTTTTATTTTTAATCCAAATGTTAACAACAAATCGAGAGTGTGTCCGCCACTATGAGTGGGTCCTATAACATTCTGATTAATTCCAACTGAATCTAGTATGGACACAACTGCTGCTCTTAAGGAGTCTTCCTGATTATCAAAATGAATATTAAAGTCTCCAACAATTAATGCTTTGTCTAAAGAAGTAGCTAAATTTGTAATGAAATCTGCAAATTCTATCAGAAAATCAGAGTAGGGCCCTGGGGGTCTATAAATAATAATTAGAGGAATTAACTGGCTTGACCTGCTTTCGGACACTGAATATTTTATGTTGGTGTAAAGAACTTCAAAAGTTTTACATTTGTGTTTACTCTTTTGTGTGACGTTTAAATTATTATTATAAATAGCTGCGACTCCACCTCCTCTGCCATTTAGACGGGGTTGGTGTAGGTAACTATACCCAGGGGGACTCGCCTCATTTAGTGCTACATATTCATTCGATTTGATCCACGTTTCTGTCAAACACATTATATTAAACTCCTGGTCGGTAATAATTTCGTTTACAGTAAGTGCTTTTGACGTGAGAGATCTAATATTCAACAATCCTATTTTTAGATCAGAGGTGCTGGCTGTGCGTTCAGTCCTATTTAATTTAATGTTAATCAGGTTACTAAAACAGACTTTCTGATAATTCCTATATTTTGGTTTTGCTCGGGGGACAGACACAGTCTCAATATGGTGGATCCTGAGTGACGACTCTGTGCAGCTAGCAGACGGTCGGTTTAGCCTGTCTGTCTGCTCCCTGGCCTTGGCTCTAGACAGTCACTTGTTAACTAGTGCTGTTCTGAGACTATGACCTATACTACAAGAAATGAGAGCAGCACCTTCCCGTGTGGGATGGACACCGTCCCGCCCTAACAGGCCAGCCTTGCCCTCAAAAATGCTCCAATTATTAATGAAGCCCACATTGTTTTTGGAGCACCACTCGGACATCCAGCAGTTCAGCGACCATAACCTGCTGTAGGCTACATCGCCACGTCGCATTGGGATGGGGCCAGAGCATACTACAGCATCGGACATTGCCTTCGCTAATTTACACACCTCTATAACATTACTCTTAGTAACCTCTGACTGTCGAAGGCGTATATCATTAGCTCCTGTGTGAAAAACTATCTTAGAGAACCTGTGCTTTCCTAAGAATCTAAGCTGACCTGCTATGTCCGGCGCCCTGGCTCCCGGTATACACATAACCTGTGCTGCTGGTGCCCCTAAAGGTCTAGCTAATTTCACGTGCCTCAGAATAGAGTCTCCTAAAACCAGAGCTCTTTCAGGTTTCTCAGCGGGTGCTTCACTGAGGAGAGCAAACCTGTTGGACACGCGAAGCGGAGAGGAATGGTGCTCCCGTGGGCAAGCCTTAGCGTTAGCTTTGGCTTTGCGAGTATGCCGCCGAGTCGTCACCCATTCGCCCCGCTGCGAGGGCTCTAATGCCGGAGTCGGGGGAATAGTACCTTCACCTAGGGCATCCAGACTTTCCCCTGCAGAACCTGGACTGCTCTCACACTCACTACTTCTCTCTAGACTCTGGATGCGCTCCTCTAATGCTAAGATCTTCTCCGTCAAAGAGCAAACTAGCTTACACTTCTCACAGATAAAATTATCGCTAACAACGGAGAGAGACTGACTAAACATGACACACTTCACACACTGAATGAACTGGATGTTCGCCATAATAGAGAAATTACGTACCTTAATGTGACTACTGTAGTGTGTGTTCGTAGTTCTTGGTAAATGTCCTCCACTCACTGCTTTCAAACCCTCAGACAGGGAAAAAAGCGCTCTTCCGACAGCAAAAATAGTCGAGACGGAGTCAACGGAAAGGATGCAGGATATCAAAACGATATTTTGATATTTTAAAGTGAGAAAAAACTAACTATAAAAAGTTTAAAACGCCGATACAAACACAATTCCCGGTGAACAGTTCAACAACAGGAAACAGGAGTTTAATTCATTTTTATTTGTATAGCGCTTTTAACAAGGAACTCAAAGCAGCTTTACACAGATAATGTGGGGACAGTTGTTTAAAAAGTTTAATCTGGATCAAAATGATCTGGATTTTGAAATCCCATTTTTTCCTATTCAGGATCAGGTAACCTATCTTACTTTAATACCGGTTTTTCAAAGCAACATTAGACTGCATCACTCTGATCCAGATACACAGTTTCCAAGAAGGGAATATGCCCAATACTATTGGGGTTATTGACTCCACTCATGTGCATATTCAAGCACCTAATAAGAGGGATTGGGAGTACATCAACCTGAAAGGGGAGGCGCAGCATCAACATCCAACTTGTGGGACTGTTTGTATGCCTTAGCTATTTGCGAGTGGAACCACAGGGAGCATGTAACATAATACTAGCGTGTATCGTCCTGCACAACATCGCTACCAGGCGCAATGTCCCTTTTTGTTATGATGTTTAAGCTGTGGAGCGCATTCAAAAGAGAAATTCCGCTCGTGCACCCACTTCATTGCGCTTCTCACGGTGATGTTCGGGATCACTCCGGCGAATCTACCTTACAGCCCCCAAGATTCTGGGAGGGCTCCACCGCCTAGGGCTTCTCTCTTCACGAGCACTCTGCTCTGCCACAGAGCTTCCACAAGCATGCCGCCCTGTTCCGGGGTTCCTGTGGAGCTCCGCTCCGCCCCAGGAGATCTCTGTTCCTAGGGCTCCTCTCTTCTCCGGGGTTTCCACGAGCGTTCCGCCCCACGAGCGCTCCACTCCACCCCAGGGTTCCCACGAGCACTCTGCTCTGCCACAGAGCTTCCACAAGCATGCCGCCCTGTTCCGGGGTTCCTGTGGAGCTCCGCTCCGCCCAAGGAGATCTCTGTTCCTAGGGCTCCTCTCTTCTCCGGGGTTTCCACGAGCGTTCCGCCCCATGAGCGCTCCACTCCACCCCAGGGTTCCCACTAGCACTCTGCTCTGCCACAGAGCTTCCACAAGCATGCCGCCCTGTTCCGGGGTTCTTGTGGAGCTCCGCTCCGCCCCAGGAGATCTCTGTATTGCTCCGGGGTTTCCAGGAGAGCTCCATTTCGCTCCAGGGTTTTCAGGAGAGCTCCTTTCTACTCCAGGCTTTCCAGGACAGCTCCTTTCCACTCCAGGGCTTTCACGAGTGCTCTGGTCCGCCCCAGGGTTTCCAGGACAGCTCCACTCCATCCCAGGGTTTTCACAAGCGTTCCGCTCCGCTCCAGAGTTACGACGAGCGTGATGCTCCAGAGTTTCCACGAGCGTGACGCCCTGTTCCGGGGTTCCCGTGGCCGTGACACTCAGCTCCAGTGTCCGGCCAAGTGTGCCATTATACCGCCGCCTAGTCACGAAAGGGGCGTCAGTTGGACAAAATGTCACCACCACGTTTCCCAGAAGGCCACGTATTGCCCTTCAGCTCATCCAGGGCCAGTTGCGTTACCCCTCCGAATGCCTATTAGGGTGGCATGGTAGCCCAAGGTCCCTCTGACAGACCCAGGTCGCTTCCAGAACCATCTGGCAGTGATGTCACAGCCCTGGACTCTTCCGAGGATGACACTACCGCCCCGAGCATCTCCGAAGACGACATGATGCCTGCAAGCTCTCCTGAAGGCGACTTCTTGCCTCTGAGCTCCTTCGATGGCAACAGCTTGCCTCCGAGCTCCTCTGAAGGCGACGTCTCGCTCCCAAGCTCCACTGAAGGCAACGTCTCGCCCCTGAGCACCTCTGTCAGTGACGTCTTACTCCCGAGTTCCTCTGAAGGCTTAGTCACGGCTCAGAGCCCCGCTGAGGGTTTCACTGTGTTCCTGAACTCTGCCGTGGGCATTGCACAGACTCTGAACTCTGCCGTGGGTGTCGCACAGCCTCTGGAGTCCACCTTAGGCGCTGCTTGGCCTCTGGACAACACCAAGGACATCTTCCTGCTTCTGGTCTCCAACAAAAGAATTACTAGGTCTCCGATCCCCGCTGCAGATGTAGCTCAGCTTCTGACCTCTGTGCTGGACATCACTCCGCTCCAGACCTCCACAGTGGGCGTCACTCCGCCCCTGATCACCGTCGAGGGCGACGCTCGGCCTCTGCCGTGGGGATCGCTCAGCCTCTGGACTTCACTACGGGTGCAGCTTGGTCCCTGTCCTACACCAGAAGCGTCTCTCCGTTCCCGGTCTCCCCCAAAGACGTCGCTCCATTCCGGGTCTCCGGGGTGGACAACACTCCGCTCCAGTGCTGGACATCACTCTGCTCCAGTCCTCCCTAGCTGGATGGCCTTCTTCCGAGTGCCCAGGCCCTCCAGGCATCTGTGGGTTTGCTCCTCAATTTTACTCAATCCATTGTTCGTTATTTTATGTGTTAATGGTTTCATGCAGGACTCTGTGTTTCATTCCTTCTAGACTCCAATATCCTGTACCGGCTGCGTGTTTCCTTTCAGCGCACCTCGGACTCTCTCAACCCAAGGACTGCCGTGTGCGTTTGTGTGTCTCTCTCTCCCTCACTCTCGTCATTAAAACCCGGGTGAGCTGTACTTCGGCTTCTGCCTCCATTTCATTTGCACCGTGACAGATACAAATTTATTATTTGACCAATTTTAATGTTTTACTATGTTTTCCTCCTGAAATCCACCTTGAAATCCTACCCCCTGTTGGGATCAGAATAATCCTGTTTTTTTTGGATCAAAGTTATCCAAATCCTACTGATAAGTTTTGAACAACACAAATGGAAGGTTTGATTCAGATTAAAATTAGGATTGGATTCTGTGATCTAATCTGATGTCAGGTTCCTTCTTTCCCTTTTAAACAACCCATTTTCAAGATTTTATCTAATCCAATAACCAAAATCCGATCATTTTACCTTTAAACAACTAGCCTGTGGTGATTAAAAGTCAATAACTGTCAGCCAGCCGCTTTAACATTTCCGCGGTCACAACGTCCGCAACTGGTTCAGCGGCATCTTTCAGCCGGCAACACCGGCATGCCCGCCATCTTGTTTTTGTATAAATAGCCACCGGCTGCCTGCGCTCGCTGACAGATTGTCTCGTTCGGCTCCACGCTTTTGAGACCTTCCTTCCTTTATTTTTTCTCCATGGAAAGTTTACTTTCATTTTCGGATCTCCCGGATTTTTGCCTGCCCTCAGTTTTCGGGTATTTGGATTCCCGATTTGCTTTGTTCTCCGGCTCACTCCCTCTGTCTGCTTTCGGACTCGCTTCTGTTTTTGGACACGCCCCCTGCTTCACTCTCCCGGTGCCACGGACCTTTTTATTAACCCAGTGAATGCCGCAACTGTGTTCATAAGTATTCGGACGTTGTTGCTTTTCTCTGCATAAACCCAGCGTGTGCTTCTACTACGTGGTCAAAAGTATTCGGACATTATTGTTTTTCTTTTTTTCTCTATATTAACCCAGTGTGTGCTTCTGTTGTTTGCTAATAAGTTTTTGGACATGTTGCTTTACTGCCTGTTCTATCCTTCTCATCTTTTTTCTTCTACTTTAAACCTGTGCGTGCCGCGACTGTGTTTTTGTGCTGTTGTATTCAGACATTAAATATTTCCTGCCTATGCAACTCTCCTCTCTCGTTTCATATCGTCTGGAGCATCCTGCATTTGGGTCCTATCCTCCACTCACCTAGCCTATAGTCCTTGACAATATGCTCTTTATAAGTAAGTTTGCCCCTGATGAGCAAGTCAGTGGCGACTGTGGCAAGGAAAAACTCCCAGAGATGGCATAAGGAAGAAACCTTGAGGGGAACCAGACTCAAAAGGGGAACCCATCTCATCTGGGTTGCACCAAATGTCCATTTATAGCAGATATACGATGTTGCGGGGTACGGTGATGATGACCAGAAGCGAAAAGTAGTCCTGAGTCAATGTAGCAGACTGTTGACATTAACTACAGACCAATCTATCCTCAAAGTGCCCGTTCTTACTCCGGAATTTCATGGTACCACTCAAGGCATTGATGAGAAACCGTCCCAAGCTGCACAGAGTGGCCTCCAGTCGAAGAGAACACTATCCAGAGGCAGGCCTGGATGAAGTAGGAAGATCCACGGAGGGGAGAGGGGCAGGAACAGTGGACCCCTGCTTTTCACAATACACATGCTTCCCTTGAGAAATATTATTAAAAGGCATGTGATCAGCTTTCACTGTAATGCTGATGATACCCAGCTATATATCTCATCAAGACCAGACGATACACTCAATTGGCTCGGATAACTGAGTGTGTCAAAGAATTAAAGGATTGGATGACTCATAACTTATTTTATTATTATTAAATTCTGATACAACAGAAATTTAGCTTATCGGCCCAAAAAACAGCACACAGAAGCTCCAGCATTTCAACCTGCATTTAGAAGGATGTAAAAAAATTGGTATCCAAGATGGTGGTGCTGCAGGAGCTTGCAAATGGTGCTAACTTTATTCTGTAGCCCGCCCTACACAACACATGGACATCGGAGCAACCAGTGTCCCTTTGTACAACCGAAAAACACTGAAAGAACTCAGAAACAACCCAAACAACACCATTAATGATGACCTGCGGCAGAAACTACGCGACCTCTGCGTGATCCGAGAACCAGGCCTCCAGACCTCAGCATCGCCTGCGGAGGACGGACGGAGGAGGGGGAATCGGAAGCGCTGCGCGAGGAAGCAGAAACGCGGAAAGCGAGCGGGTGCTAATGCTAGGCTAAAAGCTAACCCTAGACCGCCCGCTCTTCGATCACTACTCGAAGAGCGGTGTGTACATACCACCTAGCGCTAATGCTAAGGAAGCGCTCAGTGTGCTCTACGGGACCATTAGCAAACTTCAAAACACACACCCTGACGGATTGTTTATAGTTGCCGAAGATTTTAATCACGCAAATCTCAGGACTGTTCTTCCCAAATTCTATCAGAATGTGGACTTTGCAACCAGAGGAGAAAACACGCTGGATGTTGTTTACACAAGCATCCGGGGTGCATACCGGGCGAAGCCCCGCCCCCACCTCGGGTACTCAGACCACATCTCTGTTATGTTGATCCCAGCATACAGACCACTCAGCAGGCATTCAAGACCAGCTCAAAAACAAGTGAAAACCTGGCCAGCAGGATCCATGTCTGCTCTCCAGGACTGTTTTGAATGCACTGACTGGGACATGTTCAGGGAAGCTGCAACCAATAGCGATTTTATCAACTTGGAGGAGTTCACGTCAACAGTGACCAGCTACATTGGCAAGTGCATTAATGACGTGTCTATCTCCAAGATCATCACTACACACTCCAACCAGAAGCCATGGACGACCGCCAAGGTGCGTGCGCTGCTAAAAACAAGAGACTCTGCCTTCAGAGCAGGGGACAAGTTGGCTTTAAAAACAGCAAGGGCCAAACTGTCCCGGGCTATCAGAGAAGCGAAGCGCGCACACGCCAAGAGAATCCATGGCCACTTTCAGGACAGCGGAGACACCCGGCGCATGTGGCAGGGCATCCAGGCGATCATGAATTACAAAACCACATAACCTGCGTGTGACCGTGAGCTGAACGACTTCTACGCCCGGTTCGAGGTGCAGAACAACGTGGTGGCGAGGAAGACCATCCCTCCTCCCAGTGACCAGGTGTTCTGTCTAACCACAGCTGAAGTGAGGAAAACTCTATGCAGAGTTAACCCACGGAAGTCTGCTGGACCTGACAACATTCCTGGCAGAGGGCTCAGGGAATGTGCAGAACAACTAGCAGATGTCTTCACTGACATCTTCAACATCTCCCTGAGCAGCGCCACTGTTCCTATGTGCCTCAAGATAACGACCATCATGCCTGTGCCAAAGAAGTCTTCTGTGTCCTGCCTCAATGACTATCGGTCCGTTGCACTCACACCCATCATGATGGAGTGCTTCAAGAGGCTTGTCATAAGGCTCATAAAGACCCAGCTCCCACCCGCACTGGACCCCATGCAGTTTGCGTATCGTCCAAACAGCTCCACGGATGATGCCATCTCCACAACCCTTCATCTGGCCCTCACCCATCTGGATAACAAAGACTCTTATTTAAGGATGCTGTTTATAGACTTCAGTTCAGCATTCAACACAATTATTCCTTAGCACCTGATCAAGAAGCTGAGCCTACTGGGCCTGAACACCTCTCTCTTCAACTGGATCCTGGACTTCTTGACTGAGAGAGCTCAGTCAGTACGGATCGGGAACAGCATCTCCAGCACCACCACACTGAGCACTGGGGCCCCTCAGGGCTGTGTGCTCAGTCCACTGCTGTTCACTCTGCTGACTCACGACTGTGCACCAACGCACAGCTCAAATCATATCATTAAGTTTGCTGATGACATGACCGTGGTGGGTCTAATCAGCAAGAACGACGAGTCAGCATACAGAGAGGAGGTGCAACGGTTACCAGCCTGGTGTGGAGCCAACAACCTGTCTCTGAACGTGGACAAAACCAAAGAGATGGTTGTTGACTTCAGGAGAACACAGAATGACCATTCTCCACTGATCATCGATGGATCTTCAGTGGAGATCATCAAGAGAACCAAATTCCTTGGTGTTCATCTGGCGGACAACCTCACCTGGTCACTTAACACCAGCTCCATCACCAAGAAAGCCCAGCAGCGTCTCTACTTCCTGAGAAGTCTGAGGAAAGCTCATCTACCTCCCCCCATCCTGTTCTATAGAGGGACCATCGAGAGCATCGTGAGCAGCTGCATCACTGCCTGGTTTGGGAACTGCACCGTCTCGGATCGCAAGACCCTACAGAGGATAGTGAGGACAGCTGAGATCATTGGAGTCTCTCTTCCCTCTATCATGGACATTTACACCACATGCTGCATCCGCAAAGCACACAGCATTGTGGAAGATCACACACACCCGTCACACACATACTTCACCCTCCTACCATCAGGAAAACGGTTCCAAAGCATTCTGGCAGTCACATCAAGACTGTGCAACAGTTTTTTCCCGCAAGCCATCAGGCTCCTGAACAGACATCTGAACTGAACTCACACACACACACACACACACACACACACACACTTACACACAACCGAGTGACTTATCTGTACAACCAGACTCAACACACATACACTTCACACACCCAGGTTTCAGCACCATTCACCTTTCATTATCGCAAAATGTTTACATGCCGTTTGTTGCTTCTTTGCACAATATTCTGTCCAAATCCTCTGGTCACTGTTCACTTTATTTTGATTGCTGCTATTATAGAATTGCACAATTCTGTTTACATTTCACTGTTTACATTTTTCTGCTACTGTGCACCTTATCCTGTCACGACAGGTTTTACTGGCGGAGCTATTGCTGTTTTTATTTCTATATTTTGTGTATTGTGTACTGTCTTGTGTTGTCTTGCACTGTCCTGTGTTGTCTTGCACTGTCCTGTGTTGTCTTTTGCACTGTTTGCACCAGTTGCACACATGCACTTAATGTGGCGAGGATCTTAGTTCCTGGCCCTGTGTTCTTCTGTTCTGTGACTATTGTTTTATGTTGTTTTATGTAGCACCTGGGTTCAGGAGGAACGTTGTTTCATTTCACTGTATACTGCATCAGTTATATGGTTGAAATGACAATAAAAGCTTCTTGACTACTGTAATTACTAGTTCAACAGTAAAAGACCTGGGAGTTATTTTAGACTCCAACTTGTCATTTAAAAATCACATCAACAATATTACAAAAACAGGCTTCTTCCACCTTAGAAATATCGCTAAGCTATCATTATGCTATTAAGCTATGAAGTTATCATTAATAAACGAGCTACAGTTTGTCCATAACGCACAAATTCTCACAAGGTCAAGAAAATATCACCATATAACCCCAATCTTCTCATCCATACACTGGCTACCTGTTAAGTTTCAAATCCACTACAAACTACCAAAACTTACCTACAAAGCACTAAATGGTTTATCTCCATGTATCTCTCCAGTCTTCTAACACGCTACAATCTGTCACGCTCCCTGAGATCTCAAAACTCCAGACTTCTAGTAGTTCCTAAAATAGCAAAGTCCACTAAAGGTGGTAAAACATTCTCACATTTAGCTCCTAAACTTTGGAATAGTCGCCCTGACAGTGTTTGGGGTTTAGACACACTCTCCCTGTTTAAGTGCAGATTAAAGATGTATCTTTTTAGCTAATTTTACACATAACACACATTACATATCATACCCTTGTGCTTCAGAACATCTAATCGCATCACATTATCGACTTGTGCTTGTTAATATCATGAACATCAGCTACACTAATTCCTCTCTGTTAGATTTTTATCATGCTTAAATTCAACTTAATTCATGGTGTGGTTTTCCCTATGACCTGCGATGCCCATAGTGTCTTTCTGATATCAGGGAAGAATTACACAGCACACAGCAAATGTTTTTCTTCGGTTTATTAAAAGCAGCAGACACATAAATATGCACACATTGGAAAGAAAGCTGACCTAAAATTTCTTCCTGTTTAGACAAGAGGATATACTAGACGGAGATTTGTGAGACCAGATAAAGACTCCCTGTATGCCTTACATACCAACATCGTAAATATTCTATAGACACTGAACAGACAAAGGAATGTGTGCAAAGCAGTGTGAGAACCATCTTGACACTAACACTCTCCACTGCTTCTCTCTCTCTACACATCCCGAGGCATCCTGAGGTAGCGCCAGCTCCAGTCATGTCGCACTGACAACAAATGTTGAGCTATTTTATGAGTTGCTCAGTAGCTCCTAGTTTAATAACCTCAAAAGACTGTAAAAGAGATCACTACTCATAATCTTACATTCCAGTGCTCATGTTAGTTCTTACTCTCCAGTGTTCTGTATTGTTTAAGGATTTATTATCACACTCTTGACGTCACCCAAATGCGACGGGAGTACATCGCGAGGCTCAGGGTCTCTCCAGAATCTGCAATTTTGCGGTATTTCTTTTGCTTATCTCGGGTTTGTTCGTGCAGAACAGCTGTGCCTTTACATTGTACACCCGACGTGAGCTTTTGGATATTGGTTTATGACTTCCTGGCAGTTTTATCAACAACCATCATCTCCTTCCTGAGATCACCAGAATACCTGAGGCGGCTGGATAGAAGTGCTCGCAGGCAGCGTCGAGATCGTAAACAAAGGTGGGGGAAGCGTGGTGGAGTGAAAGCTAAGCTAAAGCTATCACCACACCGGCTCTCTTTACCCAGCATCTTCCTTTGCCAATGTTCGGTGACTGGTTAACAAAATGGAGGAGATTCGACTCAGCATCACGGCCAGCATGAAACTTCTGAACTGTAATGTCATGATCTTCACGAAAACATGGCTACACAGCGGCATTCCGGACAATGCTATTGATCTAGCGGGACGACACACTCCGGGCGGATTGGACATTAGATGGCTCCGGTAAGACCAGAGGCGATGGATTGTGCATTTATGTTAACAAAGCTTGGTGCACAAACTGTGTTATTGTTGAGAGTCATTGTTCAGCTAACCTGGAGTTTCTCATGGTTAAATGTAGACCGTTTTATCTACCGTGGGAGTTCACTTTCCACCATTATTACACCACATTATATTCTTACATTCCCCCCAATGCTGATGTCAAGCTTGCTATGAAGGAACTTTATGCGGCAATCAGTAAACAACAAACTGTTCACCCGGAAGCTGTGTTTATCGTTGCGGGAGATTTTAATTACCCAAACTTAACGGCAGTGCTCCCAAAATTTCATCAGCATGTTTTATGTCACACCAGAGGGAACAAAACATTAGACCATGTATTCACAAACATGGCTGGAGCTTACGTTGCGACCCCCTCCCCCACCTGGGACAGTCAGATCACCTTTCTTTGTTCCTCACCTTCAAATATGCACCCCTCATCAATTGGGTGAAGCCATCAGTGAAAACCATCAAGGTGTGGCCCGCAGAGGCAGATTTCACACTTGGACTGGAGTACATTTGCTTCTCAGGCCACCAGTGACACTCACACAGACATCGACTGTACTGGATTACATCAGTTCGACAATAGACAGTGTTACTACCCAGAAATAGATCATCACATACCCAAATCAGAAGCCATGGATGAACAAGGATGTGCACCTCCTGCTAAAGGCATGCACTATTGCCTTCTGGTCAGGCAATGCTCAGGCCTACAGCACATCCAGTGCTAACCTGAAGAGGGGGCATCAAAGAGGCCAAGCAATGCTACAAGCATTTTTCCAACTCTGACCCTCGAAGCATGTGGCAAGGCATCCAGGCCATCAGTGATTACAAATCCTCCCACTCCACTGCACTCTGTGCTCACACACTTGGACAATAAGAACACTTACGCACGTATGCTGTTTGTTGACTTCAGCTCAGCATTTAATACCATCATTCCATCCAAGTTATTAGCCAAACTGGCAAATCTGGGCATTAACACCTCCACCTGCAACTGGATCTTGGACTTTCTGACTAACAGACCCCAGCAGATTCGATCTGGCTTTATCTGCTCCAACACCATCACACTCAACACTGGTGTACCACAGGGCTGTGTGCTGAGCCCTTTCCTCTACTTCCTCTTCACCTCTCACTGTAGGCCTGTGAATGGATCTAACTCCATCATTAAGTTTGTAGATGACACTACTGTGATTGGTCTCATCACCAACAATGATGAGACTGCCTACAGGGAGATCCAGCACATAGCCACATGGTGCAACAACTATAACCTGCTCCTTAACACCTCCAAGACAAAGAAGCTCATTGTGGACTTCAGGAAAGAGTCTAGAGGCACACACGACATCACCCACATCATTGGGATGGCTGTTGAGCGCGTCTCCAGTTTCAAGTTCTTGGGGATACACTTTTCGGCGGACCTGTCCTGGACCAACATGTACAGCCTGGTCAAGAAGGCTCACCAGCGCCTCTTTTTCCTTAGGACACTAAAGAAAAATCAGCTCTCCTCGGATATCCTGGTGAACTTCTAGAAAGCATCCTGACCTGCTGTGTCTCAGTCTGGTATGGAAACTGCTCTGTTGCAGAGCGCAAGGCACTGCAGTGGGTGGTGAAAACATCACAGGGACTTCACTCCCAGCCAAGAATGGACTCCTCTAATCCCACCCATAGACCCATGTTTTCTCTCTTGCCCTCCGGCCCTCAGGTGCCTCCGGACCAGGACCAGCCGAATAAAGAACAGCTTTTTTCCTAGAGCTGTCTCTTTCCTGAACACTGCCCCTCGCTGATACACTACCACATTTTCCCCCACATCTCACACTTCATTATTTCGCTAATGGACTGCCTGCACATAAACTTATCTTACTTGGACACTTGATAATTTCTCACCTCACACTTTGTTATTGCATTAATGGACTGTTTACACAAAACTATGCTCATTTGCACACTGCTCACTTCGTATTGCTGCTCACCATTAACTTATTAACATTGTATATATACCCATTTCCGGTTTATAGTAATAGCAATATATTATGCTTACCGTTCACATCCTTCTGTAAATTTCTGTTTATAGTAATAGTCATCTGTATATCATGTTCATAGTAGATATATATTCATCTGTATATTATTGTTTACCTGTAAATCATGTTCATAGTACATATATACTCATCTGTATATTATTGTTCATAGTATATATATATATATATATATATCCATCTGTATATTATATTTATAGTACATATATATTCATCTGTATATTCATAGTACATATACATCTGTAATTACTGTTTATAGTCCTATATTACCATTTTATTTAACTTATGTAAATCATGTACCGCTGTATATCCTGCACTTGCTGTTATTGCACTCTGGTTAGACCCAAACTGCATTTCGTTGCCTTGTACTTGTACATGTGTAATGACAAAGTTGAATCTAATCTAATCTTCATCTTCTTCTTTTGGCTGCTCCCATTAGGGGTCGCCACAGCGGATTATCTGTCTCCATGCCACCCTGTCCTCTACATCTGCCTCTTTCACACCAACTACCTGCATGTTTTCCCCTTACCACATCCATGAACCTCCTCTTTTTCTCCTTCCTGGTGGCTCCATCCAGCATTCTTCTACCAATATAACTCATGTCCCTTCTCTGCACATGTCCAAACCATCTCAATCTCGCCTCCCTCACCTTGTCACCAAAACGTCCTACATGGGCTGTCCTTCTAAAAAACTCATTTCTAATCTTGTCCATCCTCGTCACTCCCAACGAAAACCTCAACATCTTCAGCTCTGCTACCTCCAGGTCCCCCACCTGCCTTTTACTCAATGCCACTGTCTCTAATTGCAGGTTTCACCACAGTCCTATAAACTTTCCCTTTCATTCTTGCAGATACCCTACTATCACAAATTACTCCTGTCACTCTTCTCCACCCACTCCACCCTGCCTGCACTCTTTTCTTCACTTCCCTAACACATTATCCATTACTTTGCACTGTTGACCCCAGGTACCTAAACTTCTTCACCTTCTTCACCTCTTCTCCCTGCAACCGCACCACTCCACTGCTATTCCTCTCATTCACACACTTGTACTCTGTCTTACTCTTACTGACTTTCATTTCTCTTTTCTTTAGCGCATACCTCCACCTCTCCAGGCTCTTCTCAACCTGCTCACTACTCTCACCACAAATCACAATATCATCCGCAAACATCATAGTACAGGGAGACTCCTGTCTGGCCTCGTCTGTCAACCTGTCTATCACCACTGCAAACAGTAAAGGGCTCAGGGCTAATCCTTGATGCAGTCTGACCTTCACCTGTCGTTCCTACTGAACACTTCACTGCTGTCACACTGTCCTCATACATGTCCTGCACCACCCTCACATACTTCTCTGACACACCTGACTTCCTCATACAATACCACAACTCCTCTCTTGTCGTATGCTTTCTCCAAATCCACAAATACGCAATGCAATTCCTTCTGTCCTTCTCTATACTTCTCTATTAACATTCTTAAAGCAAATAAGGCATCTGTGGTGCTCTTCCGTGGCATGAAACCATACTGCTGCTCACAGATGGTCACCTCTTCTCTCAGCCTGGCTTCCACTACTCTTTCCCATAACTTAATGGTGTGACCGTTCAACTTAAATCCCCTGTAGTTACTGCAGGTCTGCACATCTCCCTTATTCTTAAAGATCGGTACCAGCACACTCCTTCTCCATTCCTCAGGCATCTTCTCACCTTCCAGAATCTTGTTAAACAATCTGGTTAAAAACTCCACTGCCATCTCTCCTAAACATCTCCATGCTTTTACCGGTATGTCATCTGGTCCAACTGACTTTCTACTCTTCATCCTCTTAATCGCTGCTCTCACTTCTTCCTTACTAATCTTATCCACTTCCTTCTTCACCAACTTCACTCCACACCACCCAACCTACTCTCTCTCTTATTTTCCTCATTCATCAGCTGCTCAAAATACTCCCTCCACCTTCTCAACACACTCACTAGTCAACACATTTCCATCTCCATCCTTTATTGCTCTAACTTGCAGCACATCCTTCTCAGCACGGTCTCTCTGCCTGGCCAATCGGTACAAATCCTTTTCTCCTTCCTTATAGTCCAACCTCTCATACAGCTCATCATATGCCTTTTTCCTTGGCTTTCACCACATCCCTCTTTACCTGCTGCCGCATCTCCTTGTACTCCTGCCTACTTTTCTCATCACTCTGTCGATCCCACTTCTGTTTTGCCAACCTCTTTCCCCTTATGCTCTCCTGCACTTCCTCAATCCACCACCAAGTCTCTTTGTCTACCTTTTTATTTCCAGATGTCACACCAAGTACTTTTCTAGCTGCCTCCCTCATCACTCCTGCAGTAGTTACCCAATCATCTAGCACCTCTTTACCACCACAAAGCCCCTGTCTGACCTATTCCCTGAACCTCACACTACAGTCTTCCTCCTTCAGTTTCCACCATCTTATTCTTCTCTCAGTCCTCACTCTCCTCCTCTTCTTCTTTATCTCCAAAACCATCCTACAGACCACTATCTGATGCTGTCTAGCTACACTGTCCCCTGCCAACACCTTACAGTCTCCAATCTCCTTCAGGTTGCATTTTCTACATAGAACATTGTCCACCTGTGTGCACCTTCCTCCACTCTTATAAGTCACCCTACGATCCTCCTTCTTCTTAAAATACGTATTCACCACTGCCCTTTCCTTCCTTTTAGCAAAATCTACCACCATCTGCGCTTCCACATTCCTCCCCTTAAAACCATACCTACCCATCACCTCCTCATCACCTCTGTCCCCTTCACCTTAATGCCCATTAAAGTCTGCCCCAATTACCAATCGTTTATTCCTAGGTACACCATCTACCACTTCATCTAATTCAATCCAGAATCTTTCATTTTCCTCCATCTCACAACCCACTTGTGGAGCATAGGCACTGATGACATTTATCATCAGCCCTTCAACTTCCAGCTTCACAATCAGCACCCTATCAGAAACTCTCTTCACCTCCACTACCCTCTTACTGTAATCTTCCTTCAGAATCATCCCTACACCATTTCTCTTTCCATCCACACTATTAAAGAACAGTTTAAACCCACCTCCAATGTTCCTGGCCTTACTGCCTTTCCACTTGGTCTCCTGAACACACAACATATCTACCTTTCTCCTCTCCATCATATCAACTACCTCTTTCACTTTACCCGTCATAGTACCAACATTTAAAGTACCAACACAAATCTCCACTCTCCTATACTTCTCCTTTCCCTGCCATCTCTGTAGATGTCTTCCTCCTCTCCTTCTCCTCCTTCGGCCAACAGTAGCCCAATTTCCCAATTTCAGTACCCTGTTGGCCAACGATACCTGTGGCGGTTTTTGGTAACCAGGGCCTCGACCGATCCGGTATGAAATTCTTATTTGTGATCCGCATATACGATTTGGCACATGTTTTACGCTGGATGCCCTTCCTAATGCAACCTTCCCCATTTATCCGGGCTTGGGACCGGCACTAAGAGTGCACTGGCTTGTGCCTCCCTAATGTGCCTCCCTAATGGCCCTAATGGTTGAATCTAATCGAATCGAATTGAATCTAATCTAATCTAATCTAATAAATAAACTTGACTTGACATTGTATGCTGCTGCCTGTGTCTGTTGCGTGAAATTTTAGATATTTTTAAAATTTTGTCGTAAGATCGAACAATCGTAACTCGGGGACCTGGATGATATTGTAGTATATGGTGACTTTAAAGAAAGTGATGATAAGCACGTAAAAGTTGTGCTCAATCGGAATTGGCCTCAAGATCAACATCAAAAGTATAGAGAAAACATTCCATTTCTGGGTCGTGAAATTTCCAAAGAGGGTCCCTACTCATCTGACTGCCATTGCAGAAGCACCTCCTCCCAAAGACATAGCATCCTTACGTTTGTAGGACTTACTTCATGGTTCGACAAATTTCTGCAAAATTATGCTACAGTTGTTGAATTGTTGTGGAAGGTGTTAAGGGCGGATGCTCAGGTTACACAGAATGAGATTTAAATGTAGATGTATGAGTGAAAAGAGAAGAAGTGAGTAAAGTTTGTCCAAAAGTTTTTTTGCATATGTGAAGTATTTTCTTTTGGGGGGACTTTTACTTTACCTTCACTACATTTCAGAGTCAAATATCTTACTTTTTTCTCAAATATATTATGTAAAATCAGTTTTTCATTAAGGAGTTGAGAAGAGCCTGGAGTGGTGGAGGTATGTGCTGGAGAGAAGGGGAATGAAAGTCAGTAGGAGTAAAGCCCTATTCGGACAGGACTAGTTTTACAGGGGGTCGTTTCTGTTTCACAGAGGCACTTTGTGATTTTAATCCCGTCCGAATCTGCCATGTCTGTCTTTTTCTCACACAACCTCTGTAAAAATTCCAGAGCAAATTACCTACTGTTTTTAAGCAAACTCGGCCCTCCTCTGAGAAATCTAATCCCGTCTGAATGCGAATGTCTGTGATTGGCGAAAATGTTTTTTTCCAAAACGCGTTTACTTGTGTATTTTGGTCAACGTGAACTACCGTACTAACGGTATTTATATTTCTGCTTTCTGTGCACCAATAATGGATGTAGTGGTCTTGTGCCACGCCCACATGTAAAACACAGACACTCCTACCTCCGCAATAAACACAGAGATGTTAGTCCCGTCCGAATCCATACATGAAATGACAGACGTTGGCTGAAAAGAATTCTAACTCAAACGTTGTTTGGAAATCTAGTCCCGTCCGAATAGGGTTTAAGACAGATTACATGTGTCTGAATGAGAGGGAGGGCAGTGAAGTGGTGCGGTTGCAGGGAGAAAAGGGGGAGATGGTGAAGGAGTTCAGGTACATGGGGTCAACAGTGCAAAATAATAGAGAGTGTGTTATAGAAGTGAAGAAAAGAGTGCAGGCAGGGTGGAGTGGGTGGAAAAGAGTGATAGCAGGAGTGATTGATTCTGACAGGATTAAAATCACAAAGTACGTCTGTGAAACATAAATTTTTCTAACGACCCCCTGTAAAACTAGTCCTGTCCGAATAGGGCTTATGACAATGTTTTATTTAGTAAAATGATCGGATTCTCTCCGCCACATCTGTCTATAGCCCTATTCGGACGGGACTAGTTTTACAGGGGGTCGTTAGAGAAATGTATGTTTCACAGACGTACTTTGTGATTTTAATCCCGTCCGAATCTGCCATGTCTGTCTTTTTCTCACATGACCTCTGTAAAAATTCCAGAGCAAATTACCTACTGTTTTTCAGCAAACTCGGAGGTCCTCTGAGAAATCTAATCCCGTCCGAATGCGAATGTCTGTTATTGCCGAAAATGTTTTTTCTTGTGTGTTTTGGTCAACGTGAACTACCTTATTCAAGTTTCTGCTTTCTGCACACCAATAATGGATGTAGATGTGTTTGCTACCTTACGAACAAATACAATACATATTTCGCTTTCTTTTTTCGCCGCCATTTTACTATTGATCGGTCATATGACCATACACAATCCACGCATCCTGGACATGTAGTCTTGTGCAACGCCCACATGTAAAACAAAGACACTCCTACCTCCGCAATAAACACGGACCCAGCCAACATGTCCATGTGGGCCCCACATGGGTTTTAGCTGGGTTATATGGGCATCACGTGAGCATGGGGTCAGAGTGGGCATTTTGATGGGCTGAATGTGGGCCCCAGTTTAGTCAGGGTTGTGGGCCCTAGTTAGGCTGCCTATTTTGTCTATTCGAGGGCCCTGTATGGGCCACATTTGGGCTATATTTAGCTATATTATTCAATTGATGATAAATTCAATTGATATGTTTTTTTGCGTGTTTTATATGATCGAAACAAAAATGTTATATATTAACAATAACATAGCATGACCTTTAGTTAAAAAAATAAATAAATAAAAATAAAGACTCGGTTGTGCATTGTCATGATAACAGCAGGGTGAAACAGTAAAAGCACTGTGGAGTAATCTTTCTCTTTCACTACCTTTATAACGTGTATATACAATACACAGAGAAAAGCTCTGTGAGGAGATTGTGACAATACTTAACATTATTTTAATGTGATTTAGGTGAAATATGTAGAGGTGATTAAAAAAACCTTCAAATTTCTATCATTTCAAAACATTACAAAAAAAATGATACGTTATGATCACGTTAAAGATAATGAATGTCATTTTGCGCCGTTCATAAAGTCAGTCAGACCC
>MU551647.1:1479009-1489553 GCA_024362625.1 Silurus asotus | reverse complement strand
GTGTGTGTGTGTGTGTGTGTACGTGTGTGTGTGTGTGTGTGTACTCCACTCCAGAAGGTGGCGGGATATTCATAAGTTGGTTTGCTAAAGAAGAGTAGAAGAAGAGTAAGTTTACGACGGCAAGTGCAGTTAAACAAAAAAACTGATATGTGTGTTAAATCAAGTTCTTAGTCACACACATTTCGCAAAAATGCCGTTAATTATAATATGTGGTTTTCCATGCAGCGGCAAAAGTCGTCGAGCTAACGAATTAAGACATTACTTCGCCGAAAATACAGATAAACAAGTTGACATAATTGGAGATGAAATGCAGAGCATTGATAAGAACTCAATGTATGCAGGTGAGTTATAGTTAAACCCTTCAGACTAGCTACAGTAATTATATATAACGACTTTAACATAACTATATAACGTCTACATGAACAGGTATTCGAATCATTATTGTTAGGTTAAAAAAATGACACATGCAAGATGGTAAAATGGCACTTTCTTGCCGTTGAAGTGAGACTCAATTTCTTACAAACTAATGATTAGTTTGTCCATTCCTGTTCATCGCACGCTCATTGTGAAGAAGCTTTGCATTTCGCTGCGCTTCTGTTGAAATTCTAGTAAGGCTGTATGTTTGCTTTCAAAGCCGGAAACGATGCGGAAATGATGCGACTTTGTAACATTCCTTTTGCAGGTTTTTAACATTTTGGTTTTATATTGTTAAATGGGTGTAGCGCTAGCAGGTCGCGTCGCAATGCTCACACAGTTTGAAGCATATATTTGCACGTACTGGGCGCGTGTCTATTTTGAGGTGAAAGTATTATTATTTTTTGGTTACCTGCTGTGTATATGGCCGGCAACCGGATATGACGATGTATCCTAGCAATGATCATGTGTAGCAGGGATATGTTGTTACATATGTTGTTCACTTAAACAAATCTTGGTATTCATGTTCAGGGCCATGGCATTTACAAATGTTCGACATCAGTCAAACGTTTTAGAACACCTCCAGTTTCCAGTATTTATTTAAGTTTAATGTTCAGCATACTCTGAACTTCAAGCACAGAAAAAAATACATTTGGTGTTACATACAGAAAAAAAAAAAAAATTTATCATGCAAGCTGTTGACAGAAACTTGACTTCTGATTATGTTGTGACCACTTCCTTATAGTGTTTCCTCCAGTATTCATGGTGTAGTCGCTGATTCCCTGGCTTCATTTGCTCTCTCTCTCTCTCTCTCTCTCTCTCTCTCTCTCTCTNNNNATATATATATATATATATATATAATATTCTTTAAGAATAAGGGAGCTGTGCAGACCTGCAGTAACTCTAGGGGAACAAAATTTATCATTCATTATGAGCAAAAGTATGGTTTCATGCCGAGGAATTGCATTGAGAATGTTGATGGAGAAGTATAAAGTCGCTCAGAAGGAGTTGCATTGTGTTTGTGGATTTCTGAGCCCTTTCCTGTTTGCAGTGGTGATGGATAGGTTGACAGACAAGGTCAGACAGGAGACTCCATGGACTATGATGTTTGCGGAAGCTATTATGATTTGTGGTGAAAGTAGGAAGCAAGTTAAGAAGAGTATGGAGAGCTGGAGAGAAGAGGAATGAAAGTCAGTAGGAGTAAGACAGAGTACATGTGTGTAAATGAGAGGGAGGGCAGTGGAGGGGTGCAGTTGCAGGGAGAAGAGGTGGAGAAGATGAAGGAGTTCAGGTACCTGGGGTCTACAGTGCAAAGTAATGAAGAGTGTGTTAGGGAAGTGAAGAAAATAGTGCAGGCAAGTTGGAGTGGGTTGAGAAGAGTGATAGCAGGAGTGATTTATTATAGAAGAGTTATCCGTGAGAGTGAAAGGGAAAGTTTAAAGGACTGTGGTGAGACCTGAGATGTTGTATGGTTTAGAGACGGTGGCATTGAGTAAAAGACAGAAGGTAGAGCTGGAGGTAGCAGAGCTGAAGATGTTGTTTTCGTTGGGAGTGATAAGGATGGACAGGATTAGAAATGAGTTTATTAAAGGGACAGCGCATGTAGGACAAAGCGAGAAAGGCAAGATTAAGATAGTTTGGACATGTGCAGAGGAGGGACATGGGGTATATTGGTAGGAGAATGATGATACACACACACACAGTTGTATCTCATTAAATTAGAATATCATTAAAAAGTTTTTATTATTATATAGATTCATTACGCACAGACTGATATATTTCAAGTGTTTATTCCTTTACATTTTTATGATTTTGGCTCACATTTAACAAAAACCTACCAATTCCCAAAATTAGGAAACTTCCTAAACCAATCAAAAACATTTTTTTTAGTTGGCCTTCTGGAAAGTCTGTTCATTTACTGTTTATGTACTTGGTAGAGGCTCCTTCTGCTTTTAATACTGCTTCAATTGGGCGTGACATGGAGGTGATTCAGTCTGTGGCACTGCTGAGGTGGTTTGAAAGCCCAGGTTTCTTTGACAGTGACCTTCAACTCATTTGGATTGTTTGGTCTCTTGTTTCTTGTTTTCCTCTTGCCAATACTTCATAGATTCTATATAGGGTTCATGTCTGGTGAGTTTGCTGGCCAGTCAAGCACATCAACACCATGGTCATTTAACCAGCTTTTGGTGCTTTTGGAAGTGTGGGCAGGTGCCAAATCCTGCTGGAACATAAAATCAGCATCTCAATGAAGCTGGTCAGCAGAGTGAAGCATGAAGTGCTCCAAAACTTCCTGGTAGACGGCTGTGCTGATCTTGGACTTGATAAAACACAGTGTACTAACACCAGCAGATGACACACCTCCCCAAACTACCACTGTCTGTGCAAACTTTACACTGGACCTCAATAAACTTGGATTCTGTGCCTCTCCTCTCGTCTTCCAGGCTCTGGGACCTTGATTTCCAAATAAAATGCAACATTTTCTTTCCCAGGGGCTCTTAAAGCACTGACTCCAGCTGCAGTCCACTCTTTGTGAATTCCTGAAATTACTGAATGGGCTTCGTTTTACCTTTTTCTACCTCATTTTTTCCTTCCATTCATGTTTCCATTAATGTGCTTGGATACAGCACTCTGTGAACAGCAGCTTCTTTAGCGATGACCTTTTTGTGTCTTACCCTCCATGTGCAGGGTGTCAATGATCATCTTCTGGACAACTGTCAAGTCAGCAGTCTTCCCCCATGATTGTGTAGCCTGAACCAGACTGAGACACCATTTGAAGTCTCAGGAAACCTGAGCAGGTGATGAATTTAATGAGCTGATTAGAGTGCGACACCACGAGTCTCCAATAATCAACTTTTTCTTTACAATATTCTTATTTTCTGAGATACTAAATTTTGGTTTTCATTAGCTGTAACCACAATCATCAAAACTAAAAGAATACACGTTCATTATATATCAGTCTGTGTGTGATGAATCTATATAATATACGAGTTTTACTTTTTGAATTGAATAACTAAAATCAACTTTTTATTGATTTTCTAATTTATTGAGATGTACCTGTGTGTGTGTGTGTGTGTGTGTGTGTGTGTGTGTTATTTATACATACATACATACATACATACATACAGTGGCGTTTAAAATCAGAGAACAATGTATAAATAATTGAACAATTCTGAAATAATGTCATCTTTACTGCTCAACAGTTGAGGGAGCATGGTCTATACCATGCTACCAGAAGACCTTTTTCACAAAATAACTAAGGCATTTCCCAACCGAGCCATTAGGGAGGCACAAGCCAGTGCACCCTTAGTGCCGGTCCCAAGACAGGGTAAATGGGGAGGGTTGCGTTAGGAAGGGCATCCAGCGTAAAAACATGTGCCAAATCAAATATGTGGATCACAAATGAGAATTTCATACCGGATCGGTCGAGGCCCGAGTTAACAACGACCGCCACAGGTATCGTAAGCCGACAGGGTACCAGGGCTACTGTTGGCCGAAGGAGGAAAAGGAGAGGAGGAAGACGTCTACAGAGACGACAGGAAAAGGAGCAGTGTAGGAGAGTGGAGGTTTGGGTTGGTACTTTAAATGTTGGTACTATGATGGGTAAAGGGAGAGAGATAGTTGATATGATGGAGAGGAGAAAGGTGGATATGTTGTGTGTTCAAGAGACCAAGTGGAAAGGGAGTAAGGCCAGGAACATTGGAGGTGGGTTCAAACTGTTCTATCATGGTGTGGATGGTAAGAGAAATGGCGTAGGGGTGATTCTAAAGGAAGAGTACAGTAAGATTGTAGTGGAGGAAAAGAGAGTTTCTGATAGGGTGCTGGACGTTGAAGGGATGATAATAAATGTCATCAGTGCCTATGCTTACAAGTTGGCTGTGAGATGGAGGAGAAGGAAAGATTCTGGAGTGAATTAGATGAAGTGGTAGATGGTGTACCTAGGAAAGAACGATTGGTAATTGGGGCAGACTTCAATGGGCATGTTGTTGAAGGGAACAGAGGTGATGGGTAGGTATGGCCTTAAGGAGAAGAATGTGGAAGGGCAGATGGTGGTAGATTTTGCTAAAAGGATGGAAATGGCAGTGGTGAACACCTATTTTATGAAGAAGGAAGATCATAGGGTGACGTATAAGAGTGGAGGAAGGTGCTCACAGGTGGAGAGGGATGTGGCGAAAGCCAAGGAAAAGGCATATGAGGAGTTGTATGAGAGGTTGGACACTAAGAAAGGAGAAAAGGATTTATACCGATTGGCCAGGCAGAGGGACCGAGGTGGGAAGGATGGGCTGCAAGTTAGAGCAATAAAGGATGGGGAGGGAAATGTGTTGACTAGTGAGGAGAGTGTGTTAAGAAGGTGGAGGGAGTATTTTGAGCAGCTGCTGAATAAGGAAAATCAGAAAGAGAGAAGGTTGGATGATGTGGAGTTGGTCAAGCAGGATGTAGATAGGATTATTAAGAAGGAAGTGAGAGCAGCGATTAAAAGAATGAAGAGTGGAAAGTTGGTTGGACTAGATGACCTATCGGTAGAAGCATGGAGATGTTTAGGAGAGATGGCAGTGGAGTTTTTAACCAGATTGTTTAACAAGATTCTGCAAGGTGTGAGGATGCCTGAGGAATGGAGAAGGAGTGTGCTGGTACCGATCTTCAAGCATAAGGAATATGTGCAGACCTGCAGTAACTACAGGGGAATGAAGTTGATCAGTCACACCATGAAGTTATGGGAAAGAGTAGTGGAAGCCAGGCTGAGAGAAGAGGTGACCATCTGTGAGCAACAGTATGGTTTCATGCCGAGAAAGAGCACCACAGATGCCTTATTTGCTTTAAGGATGTTGATGGAGAAGTATAGAGAAGGACAGAAGGAATTGCATTGTGTATTTGTGGATTTAGAGAAAGCATACGACCGGGTGCCAAGAGAGGAGCTGTCGTACTGTATGAGGAAGTCAGGTGTGTCAGAGAAGTATGTGAGGGTGGTGCAGGACATGTTTGAGGACAGTGTGACAGCAGTGAAGTGTGCAGTAGGAACGACAGACTGGTTCAGGTTGAGGGTTGGACTACATCAAGAATCGTCCCTGAGCCCTTTCCTGTTTGCAGTGGTGATGGACCGGTTGACGAACAAGGTCAGACAGGAGTCTCTTGGACTATGATGTTTGCGGATAATATTGTGATTTGTGGTGAGAGTAGTGAGTAGGTTGAGAAGAGCCTGCAGAGGTGGAGATATGCGCTGGAGAGAAGGGGAATGAAATTCAGTAGGAGTAAGACAGAGTACATGTGTGTGAATGAGAGGGAGGGCAGTGGAGTGGTGCGGTTGCAGGGAGAAGAGGTGGAGAAGGTGGAGGAGTTCAGGTACCTGGGGTCAACAGTGCAAAGTAATGGAGAGTGTGTTAGAGAAGTAAAGAAAAAAGTGCAGGCCGGGTGGAGTGGGTGGAGAAGAGTGACAGAAGTGATTTGTGATAGTAGGGTATCTGCAAGAATAAAAGGGAAAGTTTATAGGACTGTGGTGAGATGTGATGATGTATGGATTAGAGACAGTGGCATTGAGTAAAAGACAGGAGGCAGAGCTGGAGGTAGCAGAGCTGAAGATGTTGAGATGCTCGGGTGTGACGAGGATGGACAAGATTAGAAATGAGTTTATTAGAGGGCCAGCGCATGTAGGATGTTTTGGTGAAAAGGTGAGGGAGGTGAGATTGAGATGGTTTGGACATGTGCATAGGAGGGACATGCATTATATTGGTAGAAGAATGGTGAGGATGGAGCCACCAGGTAGGAGTAAAAGAGGAATGCCAAGGAGGAGGTTCATGGATGTGGTGAGGGAAGTTGGTATGAAAGAAGCAGATGTAGAGGACAGGGTGGTATGGAGACAGATGATCCGCTGTGGCGACCTCTAAGGGTAGCAGCTGAAAGAAGAAGAAGAAGAAGAACTAAGGCATTTCCAAAAAATAAAAAAATAAATAAAATAATATTTCTCCATTTAGACCATTTGCCCAGTGCCTGCTGCACAAAAACGAAAAAAAAACAAAAAAAACAGCATGATTCTGCTCCAATCCTGCTTCACTGTGAACATGATTTTGGGCAGGTGATGAGTGGTGCCTTGTTTCCACCAGACATAATGTTAAAAATTGAGGGGAGGCTTCTGTCTAGCCCATGGGTCTTTAACCTTAGTTGTCAGTGCCGTGCCAGCACGACCGATATCCCAGTGTTGTTCTCAGGTGTTATTGTTTAGCAATAGATTAATTAAAAAGGGAGAAGAGTAACCATGACTAACTATACATCATTCTAAAGGTCTAAGCCGCAAGCAGCGATTTCGGATCACTGTTTTAATGGAAAACGTATAATGAATGTATTTGCTGAATGTGTGTAAGCAGTGTAAGCAGCCAGCAGCATATTTGTAACACAATTATTGATAGAAAATGTAGCCAATGAGTGCAGGAGTCTAACGATAAATGGGAATATTTTATTCACCATGTGGGTGAGTCTTAGTTTTACTACACTTTAGAAACTGTTATTGGTCAAACAGCACACGTGCACAGTGACACCCCAGGAAGTGAATGCAGCTCTGTTCTGCTCACACAGCTGTTTACAAAAAAAAAATTAAGAGAAAACCGGAAAAAATGGACAGTCAAATAAGTTGTTTTATCAGAGATTTGCACTTGTGGGCGAGTAACAGAGACTTGGAAATCTGCATGGAGATTTTATTTTACATCTGTAAGTTAAATCATATCTCCCTTTACAGTTTTGTACAATTTTATGTAAGTAATGAACATGGACAACATGTAGCAGGAATAAGCAGTCAGTGCAGTGAAAATAAAACTACTGATAAATATTACTTGCGGGGTGGAGCCGGACAAAATGTTGCAGGTGGGAGAAAATTACATTTTTGCAGAAGTGGGCATGAGCAGGACTGAAAAATCTGTCCTATGCCAGTCTCTAGTGTCATGCTCAGATATTTAAAACCTTTAACCATATAATGTGCTTTTGTCTGGCTGTATTCTGTTACTATAGGCATTTAAAGCTGCAGGATAGAACATTTTCTCTTTAACCTTTGACTTATATTAGAGGCCATTAGATGAAAGTTATAGTTTATAATTGATTATACAAAGCTTTTGTTTATTCCAGAGTTTTTTAAAACAAAGTTATTTCCACATTGCGTTCTGTTTATTTTTCCTATAAAACATGGACCTTGACAGGTAATTTGTTAAATTCTGGCATAGTGCATTTGACTTTGACCTCTAGATAATAAGCTCATGTTGTATGTGCATAATTGTCTGGCAGAAAGAGATGTGCTCACAGAATACAATTTAGTGCTAAAATAATACTTTCGAACAGTAAAACTTGAGTGTGTACTGGAAGGTTGGTGTTAACATTTTAGACAATGTCATTGTTGTACTAAAAGCCTGATGGTACCCAAAACAGATGCCTTAAAACTCATTTGTTAGCTACAGGTATATCCACTTTACTGATATGACACATAGTTGCTTACTTAAAGTTATTTAATAAATTTGGTTCCATGGACCAGTTAATCCTACCAGTTGTCTGTAACCATAACTGTATTTTGTTGTCTCAGAATAATGTCATATTCAATAGTTATATTATAAAAACTTGTAAGTTTTTTTTAACATTTCTGTCATGTAAAAAATAGCGTATGAAATGTCTACTGTTAAAGGTTAAAAACAATTTTAAATGCTTGCAGCATAACTGTTTGATTGTTCTGGTTAAATTACACTATTAGTTAGTAGTTAAGGGTTAATTTCATCTCCTACTGTGAACAATGGTGTACAACAGATGTTCTGGGACTATAAGTTAAGTTAGAATTAACAGATGGGTATTTTCATCTGTGCATTTATTCTTTTGAAAACCCCTCTGCATGTGTTTGGTGTGTTCTAAAAAGATTTTATTTTACCACAGACTCACAGAGGGAGAAAAATCTGAGAGCTTCTTTGCGGTCTGAAGTCGAGAGGTGAGTTTGTTACATTGATGCGCAACTCATTATTTATAAAAGTGACTTTTGCAAACAATTCTTTCATTGACATGTTTTGAATCATAGATGCAATTTTCCCTTTGAAACAGGAAAATCAACAAAGATGATATTGTAATTCTGGATTCATTGAATTACATTAAAGGTGAATTATATATGTATTCTCAAAAGTTTAAGAAACTTTTTTTGGAAAAATGTATTGTTCATATATTTATTTAAAAAAAGAAACTTTTCTGGCTCTTAATTAGTTCAATTATTTTTCTAGGTTACAGATATGAACTCTTTTGTCTCATAAAGCATGTACAGACACCACACTGTTTGGTATGTGCAATCATGATATAAAACCTTGTTTAAAACAATCAAGAGCTTTACATTTCTTAACTCTTATAATGTTTAGGTTTAATGTTTTGTATGTACATTGTTATTCAGGTCTACTGTTTGACATCTCCTGCACTGAGTGCAGAGTGGAACAAGGAAAGAGAAGCAAATTATCGATATTCCCAGGAAATGCAAGTGCATATTTACCAGTTTTTCAATCATTGTTTAATATTTAAAAATGCATATTCTTTGTGTATTCTCTTTGTGCAGAATAGTTCAGCCATAATTTTTTACAAGTGCTATTGTTCAGTTAAATTATCGATTTTCTTTTCCTTTTATAGTATGGATGCTCTAATTCTGAGATTTGAAGCCCCTGATTCAAGAAATAGGTGGGATAGTCCTCTCTTTACTGTTCAGAAAGAGGACAGACTTCCATTTGAAGCCATTTCTGATGCTATTTTGAAAAGAAAAGTACCACCTCCTAACCAGTCTACACAAAGTGTAAGAAAAGTTCTTTTTCTTTTTCTTATAGACTTTAATATATGGATATACACTGCTCTTCACTAATACTGGTAACTCTTATTTATATCCCTATGAAACAGAAAGTCATGGTTCAAACAATTTCCTGTTTCTAGTCACCAGGTGAACTATAAAGTATTTTTTGAGCGATATTGACAGCACCTATCCTCTTTTTCATGCAGTATGTTCTTATGAATTCCCAGTGGTCCCAGTAATTTTGACAAAAAAATCATAGAAATACACACACAGATCAAATGGTTCTTTGCTCATATTTACCATGTGTGACAATATTTTTGGGGGGCATTGTAAATACTTGAGTCTGTTTATACATAAAAAAATGAAATGAAAGGTACTTTACATACCAGCAATATAGTGCTTATGATTTGAATTAATCATTCTTATTTAACTAATTACCAGAGGTGGCAAAAGTATACACATTGTTCACTTAAGTAAAAGTACAGATACTCATGTTTTAAAAGACTCCAGTTAAAGTTGTGACTACACTTTTTTTTTTACTCAAGTTAAAGTAAAGAAGTTTGGGATCTGACATGTACTTAAGTAGAAATTAGCTGTTACTACTACCTGTTTTAGTGTCACGCTAGTAACTGGAACTCATATTATATCAATGTATTAATAAAAAACTGAATGTATCCAGGCTGAACAACCACCATATAATATACAAGCAGAGAAAAGACTAAGATGACATAAAATTGTTTTTATATATATATATACCCAGGGTGCGTCTTATATACGCAAAAATACGGTAGTGAGACGGCACTGTGCAACTTGCGGATGTGGCGGAAAAATCAAGCGTTACAGATGCTACAGGATACTTTTTAGAGCTGTGTCAGAGTGAAATGACTCGAGAATTTAATGTTGACACTGGTTAGCTTTTTGTAAAAACAAACTACACCCCACACGTTTTTTGTGATTTTGTGAGCGATCTTTGTGTTTGCAATGTTGATGAATATAATAAAGGTTTGTTTTGAGAATCGACGCTGGTTTATATTGTATACTGGTAAATCTCTGCTGTTAGTTGGTGTACATATGCTTTTTGGTTTGTAAACAAACATGTATGTACATTTTTATAGCATGCCTTCATCAAACAAATCGCGGCAACGCTGTATTCTCATTTATTAACGCACATCATGTACATAAAGAAATTTCAAGCACGTGAATATATTGCCGCCATATTTGTTTTCGTTTATCTTGTTCATCGGTTATCTCGACGCTTTTTGGCGTCCCCTAGGCTGCCGACAAAACTGGGTTCCACTGTGTGTGTGTGTGTGTGTGTGTGTGTGTATGTGTGTGTGTATATATATATATA
>MU551647.1:1446750-1477247 GCA_024362625.1 Silurus asotus | reverse complement strand
TAATCTACAGGGAGTGCAGAATTATTAGGCAAATGAGTATTTTGACCACATCATCCTCGTTATGCATGTTGTCTTACTCCAAGCTGTATATGCTGGAAAGCCTACTACCAATTAAGCATATTAGGTGATGTGCATCTCTGTAATGAGAAGGGGTGTGGTCTAATGACATCAACACCCTATATCAGGTGTGCATAATTATTAGGCAACTTCCTTTTCTTTGGCAAAATGGGTCAAAAGAAGGACTTGACAGGCTCAGAAAAGTCAAAAATAGTGAGATATATTGCAGAGGGATGCAGCAGTCTTAAAATAGCCAAGCTTCTGAAGCGTGATCATCGAACAATCAAGCGTTTCATTCAAAATAGTCAACAGGGTCGCAAGAAGCGTGTGGAAAAACCAAGGTGCAAAATAACTGCCCGTGAACTGAGAAAAGTCAAGCGTGCAGCTGCCAAGATGCCACTTGCCACCAGTTTGGCCATATTTCAGAGCTGCAACATCACTGGAGTGCCCAAAAGCACAAGGTGTGCAATACTCAGAGACATGGCCAAGGTAAGAAAGGCAGAAAGTCGACCACCACTGAACAAGACACACAAGCTGAAATGTCAAGACTGGGCCAAGAAATATCTCAAGACTGATTTTTCTAAGGTTTTATGGACTGATGAAATGAGAGTGAGTCTTGATGGGCCAGATGGATGGGCCCGTGGCTGGATTGGTAAAGGGCAGAGAGCTCCAGTCCGACTCAGACGCCAGCAAGGTGGAGGTGGAGTACTGGTTTGGGCTGGTATTATCAAAGATGAGCTTGTGGGGCCTTTTCGGGTTGAGGATGGAGTCAAGCTGAACTCCCAGTCCTACTGCCAGTTTCTGGAAGACACCTTCTTCAAGCAGTGGTACAGGAAGAAGTCTGCATCCTTCAAGAAAAACATGATTTTCATGCAGGACAATGCTCCATCACACACGTCCAAGTACTCCACAGCGTGGCTGGCAAGAAAGGGTATAAAAGAAGAAAATCTAATGATATGGCCTCCTTGTTTACCTGATCTGAACCCCATTGAGAACCTGTGGTCCATCATCAAATGTGCGATTTACAAGGAGGGAAAACAGTACACCTCTCTGAACAGTGTCTGGGAGGCTGTGGTTGCTGCTGCATGCAATGTTGATGGTGAACAGATCAAAACACTGACAGAATCCATGGATGGCAGGCTTTTGAGTGTCCTTGCAAAGAAAGGTGGCTATATTGGTCACTGATTTGTTTTTGTTTGGTTTTTGAATGTCAGAAATGTATATTTGGGAATGTTGAGATGTTATATTGGTTTTACTGGTAAAAATAAATAATTGAAATGGGTATAAATTAGTTTTTTGTTAAGTTGCCTAATAATTATGCACAGTAAAAGTCCCCTGCACACACAGATATCCCCCTAAAATAGCTAAAACTAAAAACTACTTCCAAAAATATTCAGCTTTGATATGTTTTTTGTGTTCATTAAGAACATGGTTGTTGTTCAAATTAAATCCTCAAATAAAATTAATCCTCAAAAATACAACCTAATAATTCTGCACTCCCTGTATACCATGCTACCAGAACACCTTTTCCACAAAATAACTAAGGCGTTTCCAAAAAAAAAAAAAACAACATTATTTTCCAGAAAACACACTGATCAAAATTAGAGAACACTTTCAGATACCTCCTAATTAATGGTGTTAATTTGGTACCTGGTGCTAATTTCCTTGATTATCTGTCAACCCCTATTTAACTGGCAGCCTAACTTCCAGTTTCACTGACTCTGCAAGATGGTGGGCCGTTCTAAAGTGACTGAAAGCCTCCGGCAGCAGGTGTCCAGATGAAGGCCAAAGGGATGACCCTATCAGCCATAGCAAGACTAGATGGTCGTTCCAAATCTGTGATTTCAAGAATATTGAATCTTTACAACATCCCAAACTCATTAAAGTCCGCCAAGAAGGCTTGTCGTCCACGGAAGACAAATACAATAGAGGACAGGATACTGAGGAGGATCTCAATTGGCAATCGTTTTCACACTGCAGCTGGAATTGCTCACCAGTTCAGCGCTGAACAGGGTAAGGATCTGTCTGGTCATACAGTGTCTCGACGTTTAAGAGCATTTAGACTGAAAGCCCACTCTGCAGTGACCAAACCTCTCATTAGCAGAAAGAATCAAAAGGCTAGACTAAGCTTTGCTGAGGAGCATGTTGTGTGGACAGAGGGGAACTGGTCCAAAGTTCACTTCAGTGATGAAAGCAAGTTTAATTTATTTGGGTCTGATGGGGAAACATTATGTTCAACGACAAACTGGAGAAAGACTGAACCCAAAGTGTGTACTGATGTCAGTGAAAAGTGGAGAAGGAAGTGTCATGGTGTGACAGAGTGAATGCAAATGTTTATCAGAACCTTCTTCAACAACATATAGTTCCTTCCCTGCGTTCATCACCCAATCAGCCCACAGTGTTCATGCAGGACAACGCTCCAGTTCCTTGGAACTGAAAACATTGAAATAATGACATGGCCTGCCCAGCCTGCTAATCTCAACCCAATAGAGAACCTCGGGAAATTCCTTGGCGACAAACTTATGGCCAAGAAACCCACTACAGTCACCGAACTGTGGAGGAGACTGGAAGAAGAGTGGACCAAAATCACACCAGAGCAGTGTGAGAGACTAGTGCTGTCCTGTGGACGCAGATGTGCTGAAGTCATTCAGAGCAGAGGCCTGTACACTTCCTACTAATTGCTGACTGTTTTGTTGTAATCTTTTTCCATGCTACAGTCATTGTTCTCTAATTTTGATCAGTGTGTTTTCTGCAAAAAAAATTTTTTTTTTTTGGAAATGCCTTAGTTAATTTGTGGAAAAAGTGTTCTGGTAGCATGGTATAGACAGGACAAAAACTCCTTTAACTGGTGAGCAGTAATAATGACATTATTTCAGAATTGTTCAATTATTAATAAACTGTTCTCTAATTTTGATCACCAGTGTATATACTATATTTCTAAAAGTATTGGGTCACCTGGTCATTAGTAATATATGTCATTTTTTTGAGCATTAAATTCAACATTTAGTCCTAATTTGGTCTAGATTTTTGGAGAGTGCTTATTAATATATTTGTGTTCATCAGCCACAAGGGTGTTATGAAAGGCAGGTACTGATGTAAGTGAGGAGACCTGGGGTGCAGTCAGCATTCGAATTAATCCCAAAGGTGTTTAGTAGGGATGAGATCAGAGCTCTATAGCAGGCCACTATATATATATATATATATATATATATATATAATATATTAGTGTGTGTGTATGTATGTATGTATGTGTGTGTGTGTGTGTGTCTAATGACAAATTTAAGGTGAGTTATCCTCTGCTTTTTATTGAAGTTCGAATTGTCTGTGTTACTGATGGGGTGGGGGTTTCAAGCGGTCATTATTGGGGCCTTTAGCAAGGCCCTAAACCCTTTCTGATACAGCGGTGGTGTAACATGGCTGACCCCAGCTTTAACAAGCTGGCATATGCAAAGAAAATAATTTGATTTGGCTTTTTATGTAAATAAACAAAGCTTCCTCTTCATCAGCTTAAACCTAATGGTTCATACTCATAGAAATGTTAAAATTGTTACCAATAGAGAACTCTGACATGATAGGGGTTTGGTTTGTTTTCCCTGATTGTTTTTATCCTAATCAGTGTTGATGTATATTTTTTTTGTGTTCTGGTCACAAAAGTTTCTGGTAGTAAAATTAGCTTTAATAATGATGCATGGTTTATAATTTAGCGATAGGTTTGTTAAACATAAAAGTTTTAATTTAATGACTACTATTTTTAGTTCATTAACTTTTTAAACTTAACTTAAAACAAATAATAGCAGCTTTTAATAGCATCTACTTTTTTGTCACTTCTTAAAGATGCTTAAGCCTAATATGGCAGCAACTTTGACACTCTGATCTCTATCATCACAGTCATGTTTTTGTAGATGATTTCAAACCTGCAATATACAGTAGCTAGCACTTAGCTAGGTATTTTACCCAAAGGATACATTTGGGGAATTAATTTATATCAGGCAAAGTGAAAATACTACTTTCGAACTTGACAGTTCAAAAACAAAACTGTGTATATATGATCAGTTTTTTTTTTTTCCTCCCCAGCAACCACTATCATCTGTCAACTTTTTATATGAGCTGGACAGAGTTACTCAAGATGTCTTGATGGTAAAGATTTCAATTTTAGCTTATAATATTTAGGCCTTACAATTTGTAGTTTTATTTCTATTTTGTACCAACGGATATACTAATACATTTAGTTTCACATTATGTGCGACTATCTCTTAGACTCTCCCTTTTTCTCTTAGGCTGTTTTTGACTTGCAGAAGACCAGCATTCCTGGGGATGTAATTGCAATTCCAGGAACTACCGAAAGAATATCCTTTGCATCCCTGATTGTGTTAATCACATTATTGCAGTTTTATATCCCTGTTCTGGTCCAATTAATTTAATATGTACAATAATACACAATGAAGTATTGACATAATGATGACAGAATTGTCATCTTATACACCAAAAAAATAACTAGTTATTAAAATTTACTAAAATTTAACTAGTTTTAGTTCCATCTACACAAGATGGACATCATTAGATATGTATATATATATATATATATATATGTCTCTGTCATATCTAATGATGTCCATCTTGTGTAGATGGAACTAAAACTAGTTAAATAAAAGTATAAAATAAACAAAAAAAAGAAAAAACGTAGCCTATCCTATGCTAGGAAAGCCAATTATCCCTGAATAACTGCTGAAGGTCAATGTAAAACAGGCTTCACTTTACTAGGGCAGAATAAAGATTGGACTCTGGAGCAATGGTAAAAGGTCATGTGAACTGATGGGTACAGATTTAACCCGTTTTAGAGTGATGACCCATCAGGTTAAGAAGAGAAGTGGATGAAGTTTTGCACACATTAGACCCTACAAGTATGTTGGGGTAGCATTATGATCCGGGGTTGTTTCTGTTGGTCAAATTAGATTTAGGAATGTTATGGACCTATAAAATTGAAGTCAGCTGACTACCTGAATATAGTGAATGATCAGTGTTTTTCATCAATAGACGTTCAATTATTCCAAGATAACCATGTCAGGATTCATCAAGCTCAAATTATGAAAGAATGGTTTAGGGAACATAAGACATTTACACATTGGCCACCACAGTGTTTAACCCTATATAGAATCATTGAGACATCCTAGAGAAGATTTTATGGAGTGGCCTGACTTTCGCACTATCAATACAAGATTTTGGCCATAAATAAATGCAACTCTGAATGGAAAAAAAAATGTGAAATTTGAATAAGATTATAAAATGTTTTTATTTATTTTTTGTCAGGCAGTGTACTGCATAATTATTTTCATCATAAATTGACTCTGTGGTGGCCAATCTGTGTAAATATCTTGTGCTCACTAAACCACTCACAATTTGAGCCCGATGAATCCTGGCATTGGCATCTTGGACTATGCCCATGCCATCAGGTAAGAGGAAAATCTATTGATTGAATAACTTGGTCATTTAGGAATTTTCAGGTACTCAGCTGACCTCATTTTTTGGGCACATAACATTGCTAAACCTTTATCTGACCCACTGTGGCAACCCCAGATCATCGCATTGCCCCCACTTGCTTGTACGGTAGGCATTAGGCATGATCGTTCATCCACCTCTCTTCTTAACCTGATGCGCCCAAACCTCTGGAACAGGGTAAATCGGGACTTATCAGACCATATGACCTTTCATTGTTCCAGAGTCCAGTCTTTATGCTCCCAAGCAACTGAAAAGTATGCAGATTACAATACCTTTTGCCATTGCACATGCTGTTTTTCTAGTCTTTCAATGCGTGAAGTTTTGAATTTTGTGAGAGCGGTTCAGAAAGATCTGATTACATGCCTCTGCGTCTTTGGCAGGAAGTTACATTTTGCGCTACGAAAGTGGCAGTTAAAAGTTACATTTAGCCAGGATAATATGCAATTTTTAAAACTTATCTTTGGAGGATTTGGAGGGTTTCCCCCCTCCAATCCCTGCCTTGTCACTTCAACTGCCAACCAGAGAAAATTAGGCAAAAACCTACTTCCTTTGAAGCAAAAAGAAGCCAAATTCCTTTCTTAACTGCTGCCAAAAAAATATGTAATGCACATAGAAGAAAATGCTTTTTGCCTGTATCTGCATTTATAACACAATGATTGTTTCACAGTGTATTGCTTCATTTCATCTAAGTAGCTTGCCGTATGTTACCATATGTAAAACCGCTGGAGTTACCAGAATCTCCTCTCTGCTTCTGACACTGTCATTAATTCACTTTAAGAAAAGCTACAAGTTCTCTTTTTTGTCTTTGCTCTTGATATCAGCTGACATTATTGTAATGATAAGAAATCATACAGTTTGTACATAAGCTGTATAGGTTCTTCACGGTTAATTTAATTAATCAGTCTCATTAGTTACTTGGGATCATAGAAAAGCTTCTTTCGGATTCATAATAAGAAATAAAAAAATAAAGGAAAAAAAAGTAACAATTGATTGAATTCATGAATTAAAGTAATATTAATATTACAGTTAAGTATTTGTGTGTACCCGACTTTAAATCATTTTTATATCATTTAATGCATAACCATGAACCAGATATGTGCCTGTGTCTTCTAAAACAGTGGTCCCCAATCCCAGGGCCGTGGAACGGCACCGGGCCATGGGTCAACTGGTACCGGGTGGCACAGAAAGAATACATAACTTAGATTATTTCCGTTTTATTTATTATCTGATTCTGAACAATGTTTTATTTTGAAAAATTAACGGATTCTCTCCACCACATCTGTCTATGACTCACTCTTGATGCATGTGAAGATGCCTCGGTCACATGTCTTATCTCGATCCGCTACCTTCTTAAAGGGGCTGCTCCGGCCGCCAACACAGAATACATTACCACTAAATTGAAACCCCCAAGCGAGCAAAATGAACAAAAAACAACTTTCATGTTTATTATTATATTTATAAAATACCAGTTTTTATGCCGGTCGTATTATTTCATTAGTTGTATTTATCCGCCACACCTTAAAGGCCAGTCTGTGATATTGTCTGACATTACAGTTTTTCTCAAATGCTAAAACACATTTCACAAACGTTTCCTCCATGTTCCCCAATGTCTAAACACAACACCATTTTCTAAAGCTACATAAACACTACCACACCTTCTCACTTAAAAACTCAAACTTTCACACCAAAAGAGCAGCTTAGAAGCTTTCAAAAATGTAAACACTATACACATCATTACACACTACAGCAAAACAATTGAAAACACAATGCTCAATTTGTAAAAAGGTTCTTTGTTTCATAACTGCCAATGCATATCTTTGAAACTGTTCTTAGATAGAAAATGTTCTTAGATCTCTGCAGAGGATTAGGCATTTAGATTTGAGAGTATCATATGAAGAGTATAAATCTATAGTAAATTCTGCATGTACACTACTGTAACACAACTCAATGCAAAAACAGAATCAATTGCACACAACAGTACTCTTGAAAACATGATCAGGGTGTGAAGTTTTTTTATTTACTTTATTCACACCACACACACACACACCACAATCACTGTGCGCCATCATGTTGCTGAGCCGCATCGGGCCACATCACCTCATCCACATCGCATGCCATATTGTCTCTTGCCAGGCACCGCGGGATAAATGCCCTGGAATGGCGAATTCATCCTTGGAAGGCCTCCACTGGGATGTCAACACAGGCCAGCTCCATTGCCCTTAGGAGGTTCTCTCTAGTGTATGGTTGTCTGTCATAAACCTTCCATCTCCATGATGAGAAGAACTCCTCTATAGGGTTCAGGAAAGGGGAGTAGGGTGGCAGACAGACGTTTAAAAAGTGGTTACTGTTGGTGGTGAACCACTCTCCGATTTGGTTTGTTTTGTGGAAGCGTACATTGTCCCAAATGATCACATAAATTTATGTGCAGACCCAGGATGGTGGTGTTGTCGGTCCAGGAGGATGTCTTTTAGCTCCTCTAGGAAGGTGAGGAGACATTGGGTGTTGTAAGACCCAAGGACAGCATGCCGGTGGACAAGCCCCTCCAAACCCATGGCCGCACAAAGAGTAATATTAGGAAGTAATATAGGAAGAGGTACTCAAAGTCTGGCCAGCTTGTCCAACTGTAATATCCTCTGTGAAAATGTGAAAGTGCACAGGTGTTCAGAACAACAGTCAATCAGGTAGCACAGTATTGTCCAGAAGTAATGTAGGCCACTGAGCAACACAGTATGTCCACTAACTGTACTGTGAACATGGCTGTATACTTACTTGCACATATTAATAACGTAGGTCTTTGTGTCACGCAGAGTTGCGTTTAAAGGGAACCCTATAGACCTGTTTCATCCGCATCTGATGGCACCAGAGAACTCGGTCTATTGTGGCCAAGCTGACATCTTCGATGCTCTCAAAGTTGACATTATCGGCAATGACTTTGTCTCTGATCTCCCGGAGTCTGATGAGGTTGTTCTCACGAACCATATCCACAATGAGGGTTTCTTGTGCCGCTGTAAATATGGCAACCCTCCCACCTCTATGTGGCATTCTTTCAACTCTAAAGAAAGAAACATGTTGTCAGTTTTACAATACAGTAACAACTGATTTGAAACCAATAGACTACTTTCACAGGCTTGTAAAATTGTATTGTGACAAAGAAAGCAATAGAGTACAATACCTGTTGTGTTGTCTGAATGCCCTGATAATGGTGGCCATGGTGAACCTACTCAGGTTTGGATGGACTCGTAGTCCTGCTTTAGCCATTGTCATGCCATGGACAATGACATGGTCAATGACTGTTGCTCGCATCTCGTTCGTAATGATGGTGCGATGTTGTCTTGCTCTCCCTCCTGGACCTTCTCCTCTCCCATGTTGGCCTGCTCCTCTTCCTCATTGGCCTGCTTCTCTTCCTCCTCTGATTTGAACTCTTCCTTGTTGGCCTGCTCCTCTTTCTCCACTGATTTGAACTCCTCTTCCTCGTTGGCCTGCTCCTCTTCTTCCATAGCCAGCTCTTCTCCCTCCTCTGACTCGAATTCCTCTTTCCCTGACTCTGCCTTCATCCATTGTGTTTGTTTGGAATCTTCAGCAAACTGTGCACTCTGAACTTTTGTAGCTTTTGTACATGTGGTCATAGCATTAGCAACAAGTGTCTTGAATTTTGAGTCGTTGTGTGTAATGAATGACGCCAGGTGTGTTCATTGTGTTCAAATATTGCTGACTGTGGCAAGCATTTTGCATCACATGAGCTTTCATTTGAGAATATGAAAAAAAAATGTGTTAAGATTTATGAGAACGGAGGATTGTGTTTTGTGAATTGTTTCTTCATGTGAAATGTGTTTATTGGAAAATGATAGCTAGATTTAGTAAATGTGTTTAGACAACTGTTCATTTGGTTTAGAGGATTGGCTTTTGTGTTTTAGCATTTGAGAAAAACTGTAAAAAAGGTTGGGGGGCGACTGATTTAACATATAAAACCAGAAAAACTATAGAGAATAGAAATACAGGCTTTAACGATGTTGAAAAACTTAAAGTAAAGATTAAAATTGCATGTATAAAATGAAAGACAAAACATCGATCAAAAGCAGCTCATATGTGTTTGTTGCACCTATCAGCAAAATAAAAGTTCCCTAGGAAGATTTAACAAAAATGCTTTTATAGAGGAAAATTTGAGTTACTTATTCCAACTCTAGATAGAAAAATGTTCTAATGCATGGCTCAGTATTATTAGTACAGAATTGTGTGTGATATATTGGGCACACTATTTAGCCATTCTTTAAAAATATCCAAGTCCCAATTCTTTAAAAGTATTCAACAATGCTTCTGTAATCTATGAAAAGTAAAAGATTATTTTATTTTGACCTTTAATAAAGTTGATCGGTATACATCAGGGGATGGATAAATTTGGAAAAATATATATTTTAGTATAGTGTGTGTGTGATAAATCTAAACCAGTAAATTGATGCTTAATATTCCTGTAATATTCATGGGTTTCAAATGTTTATATTTACTACTGTCAATATTTACTACAGAGTTGTTTTCCTTAACCTATACAACACATAGAGGTAACAAGAAGCTTTAACTTAGCTGAACTAAGAAAACTTCGGCGACAGTTCATTAGTTACACCAAGATGCACCCAGCAGAGAACGTTGGACAGATAGCCAATATGTTTGTGCAGTACCTCAACAAAAGTGTGCACTAATAGCTGCCAGTAAATTTAACACCCAATTTAACAATTCAGTGTTTTGAGAGTTTTAATGAATTGTTAATTTGCATTCAAATGATTGATTGTGAATGTAATATGTTGACATGTATTTGTAACAGGCTAAAATAGGTTTTTATATGCTTGCAGACATTAATTCTTGAAATTTAGAATGCCTTTTATTTTCTTTAGTACTATCCTTAATTTGACTTCGTGTTTTAGTGTTTAGTGTTCTAATACTTCTGACTGAATGATGTTTACCCTGGAATTGTATTAATATTAAAGCTATATTAATAATAATAAAAAACATTGTTTCAGCTGTCTGCTATAAACTTGTGTTTAATTATGTATTTGTAAGCTTAACATCAATATGCATGCACATGAAAACAATGTTAGTCTCATGCTGATGTATTAGTCATTCTCATTTTTCTCAGCTAACTGGGGAATCAATTTTCTTAATACATTTCTCTTAGATCCTTTATTGCATAAGATGTTATTACACATTAAGTTTGTATACAATACAATAAGTAATGTTACTGTACATTTAAAGAAACTTAAGAACCTTTCAGTAGCTATAATCTATCTACATGTTCTGTGTTTTGATTGATATTTAAAATAAAATGAAATTGTGAAATCAATATAAATTATTTAATCTAATTTTGATTTTAAATAGTTTTTATTTAGCAGAATCTAATGCAATTAAACATGCATTAGCCAATTGACCAACCTGCCCTAACACTACCTAAGTGACGTGAAGTTTGTATGAAAAATTATATTCAGGGACATTGACATTTCAATTTACCTTCTTCTTGCAGTCACAGAAGCAAACCACTCTTGGACATTTACCAAGCATTTAGAGACAGTCACATTAGCATCATATGAGCTAGAATGAATCATTGTGTTTCAATGCAATATAGACAATTACAAGCTTAAGAGGGGTTGCTACTGAAAAAAACCTGAGTAATGTAGCAGAAGTTTAAAGTGGGTGGGTGGGGTTCTGAACAGTGAAAAACAGTGTTGGTTTTGAAATATTACTGCTGCATAATTTTTCAGCCTCAAATTGTCAATGAGAGTGAGCGCTTTAGTGCTGATCCCACCTCCATTTGTTCTGTTTTGTTTGAAATGAGGCTGCAAATCATAGTGATGTGAGATGTAAGGAGGCTTTCAGATTTGCTATCTTGTCTTGGTCCGGTGGAACAGTGCGTGTTTTACGTACTTCCAGATTTACTGTGCTGCCAACTATATTTGATAGAAAGTTAATATTGTGGCTTGCAGAGAGTTTATGAAAACGCTGAAAATATTAGCCAGCATGTGGTCGCTTATAGAGCGTTAGCAACACTGTGTGCCTTTAAACAAATAAACAATATAAAATGTGTTTGAATTGATCACCAATGCTTCAATTAATGTAGTTGGGGGCAAATTTGAAAGTTAAATTTACGCTGGAGTGGCTGTTGTTATAAGTTCCATATTACTTTGCAAACCTAATTCATGCATTACAGCACCTGAGCAAGTGTGTTGGAGTCTAAGCACTTTTCAGTGAGTGTTACTTTTATTGCTTTCAGCCTTTACCAAGACCATAACTGGTTTGAGTGGCTAGTTACACTAGTTATAAACAGGACTATATACAACAACAAAAAAAACGCCATCTATGAGCTAACAACATACAAATGGGTGCTAAAATAAACAACCAAGCAACAACTTTTCTACATATGTACATCCTGGACTGTACAAAAATACAGCGGGTTACTACTCGTCCACATGGCATGTTCAAAACGAGTAGTAACAGCAGGTTGGAGGGGTTAATGTAAGGTTACATAAAAAGATATATACAATAGAGAAGTGGTTGATATTCACCAGAGAATAAACTAGAGACACTGTTATTAATCACAGAATTAACATATAGCTGCAAGCAGCGAGGGCGGGCCCTCGCACATTTGTGTATCGCTATACGGTGCCCCCCAGAAAACAATGCACGGTGTGCAAGTGCATCAAGTGGGAAAATGTCAGTGGACTATTTCATGTTGTTACTGACCCATTTGGGGACTGTAAGTAAAAGAAACCTCACATTTTAGACAAACGGCGGCGCTAGTGGGCCACTTAACAGACACCCCCTTGTCCGAAAGTTTTTGGACACACTTAACAGCCGACAAATGTGATGTATGTGTTAAATTTCAAGGTAATCTAAGCACGCCAAAAGTCTTAAATATGCCTAAAATAAAATGTAAGTTTGACGCATTGCCATGGGAACAGCGTTCAAGATAACAAAAATTACTTTGCAAATTATCATCTACAATGTTTTGCCATCATGTTGATTATGTTTGGTGGCAATCGCATGAATATCCTAGGAGGAGTATTTAAAAGTTCACCACACGCAACTGTCAAAAAATCCACCTTTTGTGACTGACACACTTCCTGGCGCCTGTTGGTGGCGCTATGTCCGAGATTCACAATAGGCACATCGATGCGATCGGGAGCCTTGGCCGAACATACACACCGCTTGTCTTCCGAATAAGAAATTTTTTGCTTTAGATATTAAACACTTCCTGTTCTCCGAATTCGCCATAAATTTGTCGCCTCGCCATGGCAGCACAGTTCGAGATATCAAAAATCCCTTCACAATTTAGCAAGTCCAATGTCTCGGCATCATGTTCGCCACGTTTGGTGTCAATCGCATGAATTCCCTAGGAGGAGTATTTAAAAGTTCACCAACTCATGAAACATGTAGCTTTTACCCTATTACCTTTCTGGATTGCCACATTACTGATTTCATGCATTTATATATAAAGAAAAGAAAACATTTCAATTCAGATAATTCATATTCACAGTACTTCATCATCTATAACATTATCTTTTTGAGCAATATCAACTTTGAAATATAGCTGCAAGCAGTGATGGCGGGCCCTCGCACATTTGTGTATCGCTATACGGTGCCCCCCAGAAAACAATGCACGGTGTGCAAGTGCATCAGTGGACTATTTTATGTTGTTACTGACCCATTTGGGGACTGTCAGTAAAAGAAACCCCACATTTTAGACAAACAGAGGCGCTAGTGGGCCACTTAAGAGACACACCCTTTTCCGACCTTTTTGGACACACTTAACAGCCGACAAATGTGATGTATGTGTCAAATTTTAAGTTAATCTAAGCACGCCAAAAGCCTTAAATATGCCTGAAATAAAATGTAAGTTTGACGCGTTGCCATGAGAACAGCGTTCGAGATATCAAAAATCACTTTGCAAATTATCATCTACAATGTCTCGCCATCATTTTGATTATGTTTGGTGGCAATTGCATGAATATCTCAGGAGGAGTATTTAAAAGTTAACCACATGCAACTGTCAAAAAATCCACCTTTTGTGACTGACACACTTCCTGGCGCCTTTTGGTGGCACTATGTCCAAGATTCACAGTAGGCACATTGATGCGATCGGAATCCTTGGCCGGACATACACACTGCTTGTCATCCGAATAAGACATTTTTTGCTTTAGATATTAGACACTTCCTGTGTCTCTGAATTCGCCATAAATCTGTCGCCTCGCCATGGCAGCACCGTTCAAAATATAAAAAAATCCCTTCACAATTTAGCAAGTGCAATGTCTCGGCATCATGTTCACCATGTTTGATGTCAATCGCATGAATTCCCTAGGAGGAGTATTTGAAAGTTCACCACATGTACTTATGAAACCATCCAAAATGTCCGACTTCCTGTTGGGCGGAGCTAATAGGTTTAATTGTAAAAGTTGTTCGGGTCGATGAGATCTATATGCATACCAACTCTCTTACATGTGTGTACATGTTTGCCCCATCTGTGCACGTACATGTTTGCCTGATCTGTGCACCAATATTTGTTTTTACATTTCAGGGGGCGCTACAGAGCCCTATTGCCACGCCTATGTTCCAGCCTTCGAACGGTCCTAATGGCAGACGACTTTGACGTCTGTGCCAAATCTCCGGTGTTTTCGAGCATGTTAAGGCACACAAAGTGCATGCCAAATGCTTGAATATGCCTGAAATAAAAGTTAAATTTGAGGCGTTGCCATGGGAACGGTGTTCAAGATATCAAAAATCCCTTCGCAATTTATCATCTACAATGTCTCGCCATCATGTTGACTACGTTTGGTGTCAATCGCAGAAATATCCTGGAAGGAGTATTTAAAAGTTCACGACATGCAACTGTCAAAAAATCCACCTTTTGTGACTGACACACTACCTGGCGCCTGTTGGTGGCGCTATGTTCGAGATTCACAATAGGCACATCGATGCAATCGGAATCTTTGGCCGAACATACACACCGCTTGTCGTCCGAATAAGACATTTTTTGCTTTAGATATTAAACACCTCCTGTTCCCCGAATTCGCCATAAATTTGTCGCCTCGCCATGGCAGCAGCGTTCGAGATATCAAAAATCCCTTCGCAATTTAACAAGTCCAATGTCTCGGCATCATGTTCGCCACCTTTGATGTCAATCGCATGAATTCCCTAGGAGGAGTATTTAAAAGTTCACCGCATGCACTTATAAAACAAACCAAAATGGCTGACTTCCTGTTGGGCGTAGCTCATAGTTTAGAGGGCGAAAGTTGTTCGGGTCGATGAGATCTATATGCGTACCAACTCTCGTACATGTGCGAACATAATTGCCCGATCTGTGCACGAATGTTTGTTTTTTAATTACAGGGGGCGCTACAGAGCCCCCCTGCCACGCCTGTATACCAGCCTTTCTAAGGCCCTAGTGACAAAGGACTTTGACGTGTGTGCCAAATTTCAAGAGTTTTCGAGTATGTTAAGGGACCTCTAATGACCAATGTGTGTAAAACAAAATAAAAAATAAATAAATAATAAATTCTAAGGAAAACAATAGGGCTTCGCACCTCTGGTGCAGGCCATTCTGGCCTGCTCCTCGGTGCTCGGGCCCTAATAAATATAGCTGCAAGCAGCGATGGCGGGCCCTCGCACATTTGTGAGTCGCTATACGGTGCCTCCCAGAAAACAATGCACGGTGGGCAAGTGCATCAAGTGGGTAAATATCAGTGTACTATTTTGTGTTGTTACTGACCCATTTGGGGACTGTAGGTAAAAGAAACCCCACATTTTAGACAAAAGGGGGCACTAGTGAGCCACTTAAGAGACACACCGTTGTCTGACCTTTTTGTCCACACTTGTGATGTATGTGACTTGTCAAATGTGATGTATGTGTCAAATTTCAAGATAATCTAAGCATGCCAAAAGCCTTAAATATGCCTGAAATAAAAGTAAAGTTTGACGCGTTGCCATGGGAACAGCGTTTGAGTTATCAAAAATCACTTTGCAATTTATCATCTACAATGTCTCGGCATCATGTTGATTACGTTTGGTGTCAATCGCATGAATATCCTAGGAGGAGTATTTAAAAGTTCACCGCATGCACTTATAAAACAACCCAACATGGCCGACTTCCTGTTGGGCGGAGCTAATAGGTTTGATTGTGAAAGTTGTTCGGGTCTATGAGATCTATATGCATACCAACTCTTGTACATGTGCGTACATGTTTGCCCAATTTGTGCACCGATCATTTTTTTTGCATTACAGGGGGCGCTACAGAGCCCTACTGCCACGTCTGTGCCAAATCTCCGGTGTTTTTGAGCATGTTAGGGCACTCAAAGTGCATGCCAAGTGCTTAATTACGCCTGAAAATGAAAGTAAAGTTTGACGCGTTGCTATGGGAACAGCGTTTGATATATCAAAAATTCCTCCTCAATTTATCATCTACAATGTCTCAGCATCATGTTGACCACTTTTGGTGTCAATCGCATAAATATCCTGGAAGGAGTATTTAAAAGTTCACCACATGCAACTGTCATAAAATCCACCTTTTGTGACTGAAACACTTCCTGGCGCCTGTTGGTGGCGCTATGTCCGAGATTCACAATAGGCACATCGATGCGATCGGAATCCTTGTCCGAACACATACACAGCATGTCATCCAAATAAGACATTTTTTGCTTTAGATATTAGACACTAACTTTTTCCCTGAATTCGCCATAAATTTGTCGCCTCGCCACGGCAGCACCGTTCAAAATATCAAAAATCCCTTCGCAATTTAGCAAGGGCAGTGTCTCGGCATCATGTTCTCCACGTTTGATGTCAATTGCATGAATTCCCTAGGAGGAGTATTTAAAAGTTGACCACATGCACTTATAAAACAACCGAACATGGCCGACTTCCTGTTGGGCGGAGCTAATAGGTTTAATTGTGAAAGTTGTTCGGGTCGATGAGATCTATATGCATACCAACTCTCTTACACGTGTGTACATGTTTGCCCCATCTGTGCACCGATATTTGTTTTTGCATTACAGGGGGCGCTACAGAGCCCTATTGCCACGCCTATGTTCCAGCCTTTGACCGGTCCTAATGGCAGACGACTTTGACGTCTGTGCCAAATCTTCTGTGTTTTTGAGCATGTTAAGGCACACAAAGTGCATGCCAAATGCTTAAATATGCCTGAAATAAAAGTTAAGTTTGAGGCGTTGCCATGGGAACGGTGTTCAAGATATCAAAAATCCCTTCGCAATTTATCATCTACAATGTCTCGCCATCATGTTGACTACGTTTGGTGTCAATCGCATAAATATCCTGGAAGGAGTATTTAAAAGTTCACCACATGCAACTGTCAAAAAATCCACCTTTTGTGACTGACACACTTCCTGGCGCCTGTTGGTGGCGCTATGTTCGATTCACAATAGGCACATCGATGCAATCGGAATCCTTGGCCGAACATACACACCGCTTGTCGTCCGAATAAGACATTTTTTGCTTTAGATATTAAACACTTCCTGTTCTCCGAATTCGCCATAAATTTGTCGCCTTGCCATGGCAGCAGCGTTCGAGATATCAAAAATCCCTTCGCACCTCGGTGCTTGGGGCCCTAATTCTAAGGAAAACAATAGGGCTTCGCACCTCTGGTGCATGCCATTCTGGCCTGCTCCTCGGTGCTTGGGGCCCTAATTCTAAGGAAAACAATAGGGCTTCGCACCTCTGGTGCATGCCATTCTGGCCTGCTCCTCGGTGCTTGGGGCCCTAATTCTAAGGAAAACAATAGGGCTTCGCACCTCTGGTGCATGCCATTCTGGCCTGCTCCTCGGTGCTTGGGGCCCTAATTCTAAGGAAAACAATAGGGCTTCGCACCTCTGGTGCATGCCATTCTGGCCTGCTCCTCGCTCGGGCCCTAATAAATTCTAAGGAAAACAATAGGGCTTCGCACCTCTGGTGCAGGCCATTCTGGTCTGCTCCTCGGTGCTCGGGCCCTAAAAAATAAAAAAATAAATAAATTCTAAGGAAAACTGGCCTGCTCCTCGGTGCTCGGGCCCTAATAATAAATTCTAAGGAAAACAATAGGGCTTCGCACCTCTGGTGCATGCCATTCTGGCCTGCTCCTCGGTGCTTGGGGCCCTAATTCTAAGGAAAACAATAGGGCTTTGCACCTCTGGTGCAGGCCATTCTGGCCTGCTCCTCGGTGCTCGGGCCCTAATATTAAATTCTAAAGAAAACAATAGGGCTTCGCACCTCCGGTGCAGGCCATTCTGGCCTGCTCCTCGGTGCTCGGGCCCTAATAAATTCTAAGGAAAACAATAGGGCATCGCACCTTTGGTGCAGGCCATTCTGGCCTGCTCCTCGGTGCTCGGGCCCTAATTATACTCTCTGCTTCTCTCGCTATACACCTTTTTATTCCCTCTGTTATGGCCCTTTAATCCTTGATGCCCTGCCTCTTTGAAGACATCTGCTTCCATGATTGGTGTGGCAAATCCCTGATAATGCACCAATTAGTGGAACCGGCACCTGCATTTGAGGAAAGCCAAGAAGAAAGCGAGACAGGAGACAAAAAGGGAAGCTATGGTATGCCTCTGCAACCCATAACAGGGTGGATCAAAAAAATGCCTTGCCTATAATAACATTTGCCCAGCTCTTGATGTGACAAGTAGAAATTGTGGGGAAAAAGAGCAGTTTGTTAAATATTTTGAAGATGATCAGAACTGTCCTTGAAGACCTGCTAGGAGTGAATAAGTACCAATATGACATCATAATCTATCTTAGTCATGGGAAGCACCTTGAAGCTGTGCTTCAACAATTGTTTGAACTTGGTCTGGGGAAAACTTAACAAATGTTTCTTAACAAACTTCTGCACCTTGACATTTCGAAAGAGGTTTTGTGCCCCAGCACTGCTTATTGCAATTGCAGAAGACATGTGGTTAACAATGTGCAGGAAAGAACCTTCATGTGGTTATAGTCTGTTATCGTGTTGGGTTTCCTTTTTCTGCCGTCACCGATCGTCACGTCTTGGTGCATGGAACTTAGAACACACACAGTCTTGTTTTTTTTAGGTGCATAAATTGTCAAGGAGACACCGCCACTTCTAAGCACTTAAGTGGAGAAAGTGTCTTTTGCAAGTTGAGGAAGTTCACACCGGACTTTATTCACCGTGCTCAGTAGCGTTGTTTGTGTCTGTCTGACAGTGACAGTCAAGTAAAGAAATTGTCCGTTGTAACATTTCTCCCATCATCCAAAAATGGCTCCATCAGATTCATGACCACGTTCTCTGCCAGCCTCTCTCCCTTCTGATGACTGGGGTCCTTTCCCAAGTCAGGAGATGCATTGCAGACACATTTGGTCTCCAAATCCGTGGCCATCCGAAACTTGATCCCGTTTTCGTCTGGCTTGGTTGCGATATACTGTGTGAAAGGACAACTAACCTTGGTAGGGAACAGCTGTTCATCTTTGGTCATGTGTTCTCCTGGAGTAAAACTCTCAGCACAGTTCTTGTTGAAGCGTGTCCAGATGATGGAGATCGCAAATTTGTCTGTTTTCACCCATTCTGCCCGCGTGTCCTTGTCATCAAATCGAAGGTGTTGCATAATTGAATTGAATCTATCTCGGGGCATTGTCTTTTTAATTACTGGCACCAGAAAGCTTTCTAAACAGCAATCCACAATAGCACCAACGGGACACATGATTCCTCTTACAAACAGAATTGAGATGAATGCCATCAGTTCATGAATTTCCAAATTCCAGTCCGGCTCTGTTCTGTGGGCTTGATGGACCGTGCACTCCCTGATGGTCTGTAGCATTCCCACGTCTAACAGGCAAAGGAAGCTTTGGAGAGTGGTAAATTTACATGGACCTTATTCTAAATGGGTTTATATAAATATCATATGTACTATGGCAATGACAAACCTTAGCAGACTCTGTGGGTCCAACTTGCGCAGTGAAGCACGAGTGATTTGCTACTGCACTGGGCATTCCAATGTCCTCCTCTACTCACACAGTGCCATCTTTTGCCATGGCATGTTGGGTTCTTGTTCTGTCTCCTTTTCGGATTCTTCTGAGGAGGTATCAGTGGCCTGCTGGACAAAAATTTTTTTTTGTATTTTCACTATCTGGTGTGCGCTGATCAGGGGATTGTACTCGCCCCAGCGTGTCAGTCAAAACACGGAAAAGGATTCAGAACACTCAACTTTACTGTGTATAAAACTGATCGTATATGAGGTGATTCTTGCTAACTTCTGTTAGCTGCTGTTCGGTAGGTTGCGTGATGCAGAATGCATGCTAAAAGGCCACTGCTGAATGGTCAGTGCTGAGTGACTCTGCTAATTGGTCAGTGCTGAGTGACAGGTTGCACAATGTCGAATGGCCACTGGTAGTTCACACCGTGGTTCACCATCTCCCTCAGAGCCTAATGAGTTCAGGAGATACACGAGAGCTTGAATTTTGAGGGCGAACAGATCGAAACTGGCTGTATCTCCAGGCTCTACACTAGAGGCAGAAACACAGTTTACCAAGCAATGACAAGCTACCTATGACATCACAGGAGATTAGGCAACTCTGTGAAGATAAGGCAGTCATTCTGGAGGAACTCCGACAAATTAGGGTCCTTTACAAGGATATGCAGAATTTAACAGTAAAGCTGCAGACAACTCTGCTAGCCCCCCAACGACAGCAAGTCATGGATTCCCCTAATGTAGAGCCTATAGATACAGCCAGTTCTGATCTGAGCTACTCTGAGTAAACAAATGCAAATGTGCCAGGCCTCACAGGTGTTGGGTGGTTTGCACAACAATAGCAGGAGGAGAATCGAGCTAAAGAACTGTGAAAATCTCAATGGAGGGAATAACACCTCGTGGCCTGCACCAGAAAATAAAAATGTCAGTAATTCTAGTGATATAGTCCTCTTTTGCACAGTACTGTAAATTCAGAGTATACAGTAGGGTTACTTGTCGGTTTTATTTTGTATTTTCTGTTTGTATTCGTCCCACACTGTCTTGTGTTGTCTGCCTGCAGTTTTCTGTCTGCACTCGATGCACTTTATGTAGCTTTATGTTGCGTGTTGTAGCTCTATGTTGTTTAATGTAGCACTACATTTCTATAAACTTTCTCTTTCGCTATTGCAGACACACTTAAATAAAAAATCATTCCTGCCACTTTCTCCAACCACTCCACCCTGCCTGCACCCTTTTCTACACTTCTGTAACACACTCTTCATTACTTTGCACAGCTGACCCCAGGTACCCGAACTCCTCCATCTTCACCACTACTTCTCCCTGCAACCGCAACCACACCCCTTCACTGCCCCCTGTCTCATTCACACACATGTACTCTGTCTTACTCCTACTGACTTTCATTCCACTTCTCTCCAGCATGTACCGCCTCCACCTCTCCAGGCTCTTTTCAACCTGCTCCCTACCCTCACCATAAATAACATCATCTGCAAACACCATAGACCATGGAGACTCCTGTCTGACCTCGTCCATCAACCTGTCCATCACCACTGCAAACAGAAAAGATCTCAGAGCCAATCCTTGATGCAGTCAAACCTCCACCTTGAACCTGTCTGTCCTTGCTACACACACTTCACTGCTATCACACTTTCCTCAGACATGTCCTGCACCACCCTTGCATACTTCTCTGCCACACCTGACTTCCTCATACAATACCACAATATCTCTCTCGGCACCCTATCATAAGCTTTCTCTAAATCCACAAACATACAATGCTTCTCCTTCTGACTTTCTTTATAATTCTTCATCAACATTCCCAAAGCAAATAATGCATCAGTGGTACTCTTCCTCAGCAAGAAACCATACTGTTGCTTACAGATGGTCACCTCTTTCCTCAGCCTGTCTTCCACTACTCTTTTCCATAACTTCATGGTGTGACTGATCAAATTTATTCCCCTGTGATTACTGCAGGTCTGCACATATTCCTTATTCTTAAATATCGGTACCAGCACACTCCTTCTCCATTCCTCAGGCATCCTCTCACTTTCCAAAATTTAGTTGGACAATCTGGTTAAAAACGCCATTGCCCTCTCTCCTAAACATCTCCATGCTTCTACTGGTATGTCATCTGGTCCAACCGACTTTCCACTCTTCATCTACTAAATTGCTGTTCTCACTTCCTCCTTACTAATCCTATTCAATTCAATTAATTTTTATTTGTATAGCGCTTTTAACAATGAACATAGTCTCAAGGTAGCTTTACACAGATAATGTGGTGATAAAAAAATGTATGTTTTTTATAAGTAAGTTTGTCCTTGATGAGAAAACTCCCCAAGATGGCAAAGGATGAAACCTTGTGAGGAACCAGACACAAGAGGTAACCCATCCTCGTCTGGGTTGCCCCGAATGTCCAATTATTGAAGATATACAATGTTGCAGGGTACAGTGATGGTGATCAGAAGAAAACTGTAGTCCTGAGTCAATGTAGCAGTCTTTTGACATTAACTACAGTCAAAATCTATCCTTAAAGCTCCCATTCTTACTCCAGAATTTCATCAACCACCCAAGGCGTTGATGAGAAACGTCCCCAGCTGCACAGAGTGGCCTCCAATTAATAAGAACACTATCAAGAGGCAGGCCTGGACGAAGTGGGAAGATCCATGGAGGGAAGAGGTGCAGGAACAGTGGTCACTGGAACCTCAGGAGCATGTTTAACTCAACCGAGAGAGAGAAAGCGAGAGAGAGAGAAGAGGGGTGTAGTTTGGACTCCAGCAAGACTTGCTATGGCAGCATAGCTAAAAGAAGGTAACACCAACATGAGGGATCTCTGGAATAAGAGACGACCCACCACACCAAACTCAACAAACCTGAGTGAACATGAGAGAGTGAGGGGACGACAGCATACAAATATCCCAGTTCACCAAACACTCTATATCCACGATCCCTCCAGATCTGCTCCTTTACCTAAAAAGAATCTACTGGTAAAAGACTTGACTAAATGAATACGTTTTCAACCTCAACTTGAACACTGAGACTGTGTCTGAGTCTCAGTTCTATAACTGTGGGGCTTCATACGAGAAATATCTGCCCCCTGCTGTATTCTTCATTATTTGAGATACCAACAAATAGCCTTCACCTTTTGAGCTAAGTAGGTGTGGAGGTGTGGATCATACTGGTACAGAAGTTCACTCAGATACTGTGGTGCGAGACCGTTAATGTCAGGGATCTAGCTGCCATGCCCCCTCTGGTACCTGTCAAACAGCTGTGACTCGTTAAGGAAACAACTATATAAACTATATATCGAGTCACAGGCTGTCTTGAAGGTCATGCTGGTGATCCTGCGGATCCTCGACCGCCAGCATTTCCCGCTGGTTTCGTCTCCTAACTCTGTCTCCTTGTGGATTACTCTTGGCCATTGGAGTGTACTTTCGTTTTTGGATATTACCTCGGTTTGTCGTTTATAATAAAATGACATGACGTGTGTATTTTGAGTTCAATAAACATGATTGATTTACTTCCACGTCATCAGCCTGACAGAAGAACCGACCTCAATTGAAAGCGGATTCCCCCAACCGCAATGGATTGGCAGCTGAACCCAGCTGTGGATTTCCTCCGAAAGCTCCGTGCTGATCCTCGCTGGTCAGACTCCTCAAAGCCGGATCGCGCCGCCACAGAGTTCCGCCACCTGTCCACGATGGGGTCGTAGTACCTCCGCCTCCAAGTGCCCCAGAAGGCGACGGCTTGCCCCCAGGCTCCGCAGAAAGCAACACTTGCCCCTAAGTTCTACTCAGGGCGTCAAGTCAGCCCCCAAGTCTCCCTAAAGGCGTTGTTTACCCCGGAATCTCCCTGAAGGCATCGCCTAACCCCAAAGTCTCCCTGAAGGCGTCGGCTCACCCCCAAGTCTCCCTAAAGGCATCGGCTCCCCCCCCCCTCAGATTCCCCGCAGGGCGACGTCTCCCCCAGATTCCCCGCAGGGTGACGTCTCGCCTCCAGTTTCCCCGCAGCGTGACGGATCGCATCCAGTTTCCCCGCAGCGTGACGGATTGCCTCCAAGCCTCTCTGATGGAGACGGATCGCCTCCAAGCCTCTCCAAGGGTGACGACGTAGACCAAGATCTCTCTCCAGGTGACTTCTCTCCTCCAGGTCCCTCAGAGGACGACAAGGCACTCCCGAGTTCCTCTGAGGGCGTCGTTACGGCTCAAAGCCCCGCTGAAGGTGTCACTGTGTTCCTGAACGCTGTCACGCTGCCTTTGCTATGCTGCCTTTGCTGGCTCCGATTCCCAACAGCTGTGACTCATTAAGGAAACAACTATATAAACTCACGTTCTCGAGTCACAGGTTGTTGGTTCTTGAAGGTCATGCTGGTCATCCCGTGGATCCTCGATCGCCAGCATTTCCTGCTCGTTTTGTCTCCTAACTCTGTCTCCTCGTGGATTACTCTTGGCCATTGGAGTTTGCTTTCATTTGGATTATTCGTCCCGAGCGGATTACTTTGGTTTGTCGTTCTTCATGACTTGTGTATTTTGAGTTCAATAAACATGATTAATTTACTTTCGCTTCCGTGTTATCAGCCTGACAGTTAATTGCTTTATATGTCAGTAGTAGTATTTTATAATCAATGCAGGACTTAATTGGGAGGAGTGTAGACTGATTAAAACAGGGGTGATGTGGACTAAGTGAAGCTTATTTATGCACTTACTCGAACACACTAGCATAACTGCTGTGCTACAACCTTTTTAAAAATTTTGGATATAAAGGGGGGGGTTGATAGTGGCCTGTAGTAGACAGCTGACAAGGGTGAAGGTCAGGTTTCTTAATTAGGGTGTTGATAACTGCCAGTTTGAAGGATTTAAGTACATAACCTATATAACCCATAATTATTGTTTACTGTTTCCTGCTACAAGCATTTTTTGTATATACATCTTTTTCTTACATATATATTTTTTTATACTTTATCAGTCTTCTTTTTCTTTGTATTATTTTTCTCCCCCTCCTATTCAATCATAATAAGCATTTTACTGCATGTCGTACCCTGTATGTATGTCACAAATAACATTTGATTTTATTAACCAGTGCAAATGGAAAATTTTATAATTTTTAAAACGGGTTCAACTACCTCTCTAAGGGATTGAGAATGCAGGTTGATGATTTTGATGAGGAAATAAATTAAATGAAGTCGTTCTCTTGACTAGGAGTAAAACTTTGTTATAATTGCACTGCTGTCTACATGGTTATTTGTAAAATAAATTGGCTTTATATTAAATCCTCGGGATTTCTTGCCCGATGTTTTCAACTTTAATAATATAGCTGCAAGCAGCGATGGCGGGCCCTCGCACGTTTGTGAATCGCTATACGGTGCCTCCCAAAAAAACAATGCACGGTGGGCAAGTGCATCAAGTGGGTAAATATCAGTGGACTATTTTATGTTGTTACTGACCCATTTGGGGACTGTAGGTAAAAGAAACCCCACATTTTAGACAAACGGGGGCACTAGTGAGCCACTTAAGAGACACACCCTTGTCTGACCTTTTTGTCCACACTTGTGATGTATGTGACTTGTCAAATGTGATGTATGTGTCAAATTTTAAGATAATCCAAGCACGCCAAAAGCCTTAAATATGCCTGAAATAAAAGTAAAGTTTGATGCGTTGCCATGGGAACAGCGTTCGAGGTATCAAAAATCACTTTGCAATTTATCATCTACAATGTCTCAGCATCATGTTGATTACATTTGGTGTCAATCGCATAAATATCCTAGGAGGAGTATTTAAAAGTTCAACACATGCGACTGTCAAAAAATTCACCTTTTGTGACTGACACACTTCGTAGCGCCTGTTGGTGGCGCTATGTCCGAGATTTACAGTAGGCACATCGATGCGATCGGGATCCTTGGCCGAACATACACACTGTGTGTTGTCCGAATAAAAAATTTTTTGCTTAAGATCTTAAACACTTCCTCTTCTCTGAATTCGCCATAAATTCGTCGCCTCGCCATGGCAGCACCGTTCGAGATATCAAAAATCCCTTCGCAATTTAGCAAGTCCAATGTCTCAGGATTATTTTCGCCACGTTTAATGTCAATCGCATGAATTCCATAGGAGGAGTATTTAAAAGTTCACCGCATGCGCTTATAAAACAAACCAAAATGGCTGACTTCCTGTTGGGCGGAGCTCATAGTTTAGAGGGCGAAAGTTGTTCGGGTCAATGAGATCTATATGCGTACCAACTCTCGTACATGTGCGTAAATAATTGCCTAATCTGTGCACAAATGTTTGGTTTTAAATAACAGGGGGCACTACAGAACCCCCTTGCCACGCCCATATTTCACCCTTTGTCCGGCTCTAGTGACAAAGGACTCTGACGTGTGTGCCAAAGTTCAAGAATTTTCGAGTATGTTAAGGGACCTTTAATGACCAATGTGTGTAAAAAAATAAATAAATAAATTCTAAGGAAAACAATAGGGCTTCGCACCTCTGGTGCCTGCTATTCTGGCCTGCTCCTCGGTGCTCGGGCCCCCAATTAAAAAAGTTCATGAAATCATTACTACCTAATGGTGTGCATTTTATTTCCTGTTAATTTTGCTAAAGTGCTGAATAAAAATCTAGGATTATGCTTGTTATTTTCTACGAGTGTGGAGAAATATGCTGATCTAGTAGCACTAAGGTTTTATATAATTTAGGAGGCTCTTCTTCCAAGCTATTTGAAATACTGTTACTGATGAATCTAACTAAATGTTTTATTTTGTAAAGCTAACAAATACTTTCCCCCCCCCCTCTCCATTTTAAGCTATGAAGACAAATACATGCAAACGGTTTCCACATTTTTGTTAAGTAAACTGAACATGATTTTATAAGTCAACACATTTGAAATTGCCAATCTATTTTAATACAAAAAAAACATTTCAATAACAATTTTGCATCTAAAACATAAAAAGAACAGTTACAAAGCAATTTTGGAACAATCACTTAAAAATGACAGGGGGAAAAAAGACTCCCCTGAGGAGTTTACATTAAGAGCATGTGGACCTTTGGCAGACATGTTTCCAGATAAAAGTGTAAGAAGGCCAACATCAATTTGATTGAATTTACATCTGAATCTGAAAGTAGAGGGGGGAAAAAAATAAGGAAAGTGACTACAACCCCAAAACTGAGACACTGTAAAATGTAAATAAAAACAAAATGTAATGATTTGCAATTCTTAAATCCATTTTTTATTCACAATAGAACATAAAAAAACAAAATGTTAAAACTGAGGAAATATCTTTTAGAAAAGAGTCATTTTGAAATTGATGGCAGCAATGTGCGTCAAGAAAGTTGGGAAAGGCTGGAAAGTTAAGTGGTACTTAAAGGTAAGAGCAAATCCTGAAAAACTCATCTGATCATCACCCAGAAGGACTGGAGGATCCTTGAATACTGCTGTGTGGACACATGTTGCATTAGATAAATAAAAAAAATTTGAAAAAGGGAGACAAAGTATGACAAGGTTAAAAGTTATTCAAACTATGACTCCAAGATGACAAGTCAACATTAAAAAGAAGTACCTCTGAATCAACCTGGTGCAAGATTTTTTTGTGTTTTTCCTTGAATTCCTCAAATTTCTTCCCTTTCTTCCAAACGTGCAGTGTGTCCAAGGCTCCATTGAACTCAGATTTCTGCCAGAAAATCTGCAAAGATCCAAGTGCAAACAGAGTGCACTGCAAAAATTAAGCTTTCAAAAACAAGAAAAAAAAAGGAATAAAGGGGGTAAATTTGACTTAAAATAAGCAAAAGTTTTCTGCCAACAGAACAGGATTTTACCTTGCCAAGATTTTTTAAACAAGTACATTTACCTAAAACTAGTGCAGCCAGACTGAAAACATACATTTTCTTAATACAAAAGATTTAGGAATTGTTTTCTCAATATGTAGGAAAAGTACTTAAATTTAGCTAATGCTAATGTCATTGTCTTAAAAAAATAAATAAAAATAAGGCTGGATATGTAGGAATGAAACCTTAAAACCAGTAAAGCTAAACTAAAAAGCACATTTATCTAAATACTAAGAAATGTTCAAAGAATTATTTTTCTTCAATTTATAGTAGATTATGCCTAAATTATAATTAAATGGTTGACAACTATATTGAAACAGAGCTTTATATCCTAGAATTTTATTTAAATTAAATCTAAATATTGTGCTTATAAGAGAGAATTAAATAAATACATTAATACATTTGTCACCTTTTTATTATGAACCCCATATGGGAAAAACAAAGAATGCAACAAAACATGGATTTGTCCATCACCAGTATGGTTTAATATCTAGATTGGTTCTATAGGCTCTCAGTAGTTTCAGATGCCAGAAAAAAACAAAAAAACAAAAAACCAAATCCACCAATTAACATTCAAAATGTAGCAACCAACATAAAGGCCATTAGTGGGCAAGTAAACCAAAATTAAGATATATGGCAAGATAACCAACGTAAGTTTTTTAAACCTTATTATAATAAACAGTAAATGCTATTTCTATGCATTACATGATATCAAATTGGCCTATACAAGTTTTGTTATGGAACTAGAAATGAAAAAATATTGCCGTGCAGCCCTAGTTAGTAATGAACTTCTTCCACTTAATCATAAACTTGTCATGGAGCACAGAGGGCAGTGTGGCAATGCACTTAGGATATGTGAGGGGAAAGGCATAATAACATGCCATGAGATACATCATGCTAGCATAGATGTCTGCTTTTGGCATGGTTCCAATGGACATTAAGCAATTGGTTTTGCAGACAATCACGACAGGGCTGAAGAGGGGTCTCGTCTGAATGTAGTAACTACGCCACCCCGTCGAAACAAATTTGTAGGAGAAAGAAACCTGATTAGAGCACGGGCCCAAAAACAAAACCCTTCAGATGGCTATGGTACAAAAATTCATTTCAAAATAGGACAGAGAATATACATAAAAACACCTAAACATAAAATAATTGATACCAGTAGCTCATCCAGAATTTGTCCCAGCTCTTAAAGAGGTTAACAGCCAGCTCAACTCTCTCGCTACGATGAATGCTTTCGCTGCGTGCAGCAAACCTTTAGGCATAGGGGGACAGCCCTCTTACATTAAAAACACTCAAAAGGCAATAACCACAAAAGAAAACACAGCAAACTTAAATCCCATACACAAAGGCATGCACACAAAATACAAGCACCATGAGTTAAGCTGGCGACATAAGGCTGGAAAGGTATCATCAATAAAAATAAAACAAAAAAAACAAAAGCCCCGGCCAACCGGACTTGTAAACAAACAATTTACACGATACACGTGCTGAGACCGGCCAAACAGGGGACCAAACAAAAACACAGGAGAAACAGCAATTGACAAATCTACGACAGAAAAACAAAAACTAACACCACATCATATGGTTTAAAAAACTAAACATTTAAAAACCATGGTTAACAACTACACACTATTTTTAATTAAAATATTAACTAGTTTACAAATAAAACCTTCCTTACCATCTTATTTAAAAAACTAAGACAAAGCCCATATATTTACTTACACCAGCAGCTGTCAACATACACAGTCAGCATTGCTCAATCAATCTGCAACTAAATAAACAAAAACAATTTTCCCATACAATCAAAATAAACAAACCAAAATAACAAACTTGGCCTACCTCCTCAAGGGCAACTTCAAGCACAACCAAAGCAGCACTATATCCCATGTGCTTTTAAAGCAGGGCCCACATTTCAAGGCCTCTTGCCCAGTGCCTGCTTAAAAAGTCTTGGGATAATTAGCCAACCACACCCCCACTGGTAGGCGCTTGCCTTGCTACATGAAGAAAGGTGTTTTGATCTTCTGCAGACTGATATAAACTTAGAAAAAAATAAATTACCACAAAGTCAATTCACACTTAATGTATCTTATGGTGAAGTAAGTAATAAGAATGCTAATTCATGCTCATATGCTTTTATCTCAAGGATGTGAAACATAGCTTCACTTGCATGTCCTAACTTCTTGGTTGAAGCCACAGGTGAAGGAAACATATCTGATAAAGCCTTTATAAAGGCAACCGAGTGCTTCACTAATAAAACCAAAATTCATAACGTCATTTGACTTACTGCAGTGAGTTTGTAGCGCCCCCTGCCCTACTTAGTTGTGTCAAGTCTAAGCTCATTAGGGTGGGGCGACGGGTTCAATAAATGGGGGTCTCTCGACCATAAAAGTTAAGACACTCTGATACCTAAACTCTGGAAAAACGATAAAGAACCATTCCTAAAAGAAACAGTTGTGTATTTATTTTCTTTTTTGCTATATAGAATATATTGAGATATGAATTATAATATATATATTTATAAATTTAAGTAATCAATTTGGCATATGAATAATAATAAATAGGTATGAATAACAAGTCAATAGGTATTATAACAAAAATTACTGTCCAATCCCTTACTAAATAAACAAAGTAAAAGTAAAAATGTAATAATACACAAAAAACAGCAATTATATGCACTCAAAGGAAAATCCTTAAACCCTCTTACTGTTAACTATTTCTGTAACAGTGCAACTGCAATTCTAAATCAAACACATCACACCAAAAAAATAAATCTCAACACAAAATAGTAGTGGGCCCACTCACACAAGCACTCACTCACTCACACAACCCCCGATGCAGGCCTGTGTCGTTGCTGGTGTGCGTTGTGGCCTTTGAAAAGTTTAAACTGGCCTCTTCACTCAAATGAGCCAAAACAAACTAATAACATGTACCTGAGCTCCGGTGATCACTCACAGTCTACGCGGAGACCTCGCACACGATCCTCGGCGAATAGTGCTACGTTTCCCGCGATCCAAGGCAAACCGAACAGTCTGGATGAATGCACGTGTTCTCCACCGAGCGCTTTTCACTCGCCCGATCACAACCTGAACGTAAACTGATCTCTCGAAGTGTCCAACTCAAAGTATAAAATAGCGCAACGCCACTTTAATACACAAAATGCCGTATATCAGTCCGGTAACGTTACATGGACGCCCTC
>MU551647.1:1413853-1441535 GCA_024362625.1 Silurus asotus | reverse complement strand
AAAAGTAAAAATGTAATAATACACAAAAAACAGCAATTATATGCACTCAAAGGAAAATCCTTAAACCCTCTTACTGTTAACTATTTCTGTAACAGTGCAACTGCAATTCTAAATCAAACACATCACACCAAAAAAAATAAATCTCAACACAAAATAGTAGTGGGCCCACTCACACAAGCACTCACTCACTCACACAACCCCCGATGCAGGCCTGTGTCGTTGCTGGTGTGCGTTGTGGCCTTTGAAAAGTTTAAACTGGCCTCTTCACTCAAATGAGCCAAAACAAACTAATAACATGTACCTGAGCTCCGGTGATCACTCACAGTCTACGCGGAGACCTCGCACACGATCCTCGGCGAATAGTGCTACGTTTCCCGCGATCCAAGGCAAACCGAACAGTCTGGATGAATGCACGTGTTCTCCACCGAGCGCTTTTCACTCGCCCGATCACAACCTGAACGTAAACTGATCTCTCGAAGTGTCCAACTCAAAGTATAAAATAGCGCAACGCCACTTTAATACACAAAATGCCGTATATCAGTCCGGTAACGTTACATGGACGCCCTCCGTATCAACACAACGGGCGGTTTTTACTCCAAGGCACGAAAAAAAAAGGGTCTCACCAACAGTTGATAAGACAAAACTAGTCCGTTAACACATCTCCTGGGTCAACTTTTATGCATAAACAAACAAAACACTTTTACAAAGAAAAAACAAACCAATATAACACGCGTTTAGCGGTTATTTTACTGTTTTTTTCGCCCGAGCGATTCTGCTCCCGAACTCTCTCAAACCTCTCTCTTCTCTTTCTTTTTTTTCTCTCCTTAATTGACTCATTAACCACCAATCATATTACTCTCTGATATGCATGGGTGGGAAGGAAATAATAAACATCCAATCACAGAAAAGATAAAACTAGGTAGTAACCAGCACATGTCTTCCAGGTGCATTTAAACCAAACTTGAGTGAATAACAGGGGTTTTTCCTAACTCTTTCGCCGCCATTGACGAGTTAAAGGGATACACACCAATTCTCAGATCACATAATAAATGTTTATCTCTTTAAACACAACGCAGTCTAATGCATAGAATACTTAAACCTGATAATCAAACAAACCTCTTCAGACACCAATTATCTGAATAGTGCAGTTATTTAAAATGAGCTTTTAAATAGTTATGACTAACTTTTTCCTAAATGCACATATACAAGAGGGTTACAAGTTATATAAACAAACATTAATATGTTCATGGGATTCTACATTGTCAACAAAGCACATAATTACCCTTGTCCTGCTGTGGTGCTTTCATGACATTTTTGAACACTCCATAAAACTGTGCCTTCTCATAAAAGGTCCTCCAGTGGGTCTTCAGGTCAGGTAACACATTCGGAAGCTTCTCCCGAAAAAGCAGCCGGGAGCGGCATGGAACTGCTGGTGATTACAGGTAGTTTAGGACGAGCCGCGGCAGATGGAAAGGCGGCTCGGAGCGCGGCGACGAGATCCCGAACCAGATCGGATGAGGTGCTGGGTTGTGGATCCATCGTAAGGTAAGAGCCAGTAAATGCTCTTTAGTGCTTTTCAGGTCCATTATTCTGTTAGGCGGCAGTGATGGAGGCGGAAGCCGAAGCACCAGCAAACAGAATTTATTTACAAAAAAGGCAAAGCCAAAACAAATACTCGCTGTGATAGGGAATTATCCGGCGGTGTGCTCCGGGAGCGCGGCCCACAAAGTCCCGAACTGACAAGAGCCAGTCCATAAATACAATCCAAAGTGCGCTTTGGGGGAAGCGTGGCACTGGGGAAGCAACGGGGGAAACATCGCATAGGACGCACATGCATAGAAAACAATAACGGACGCCAGGCAAGGGTGAGTGAGAGGTTTATATGCGTGTGTGATAATGATAGTCAGGTGTGTGTAATCAGTATAATGGTGAGGAGCTCCGTGCGGGTGGGGCACGCACGGGAGAAGAAGCAGGGTGCTCCCTGACACCTACCAAAATACTTAAAGCGTATCCCTGTTTTAGAGAACTATATCATGTAAGAAAATGAATTCATTTCAAGTAGACCTATGCCTAGTTAGTACCAGATGGAATATCCAATGGGATATGGTGTGGGAATATGGAATCAGATGGGTCTCAGTATAAATTTTTATATATCAATGACTATCCAAAATGTTGTTTTTTTTCCTGCATAAAAATATTTATTGTTGTATGTTGGTATAAATATTCACATATAAAGAGGTTCACAATGTAATAGAAATACACCGGATATAATTATTATTTTTTTTTTATAAAAATATATTATGTTACATTTATATACAGACCATTGAACCTGCTTTTACAAGCTGCTTGTCATTTGTGAATCACACACTGCAGATATCCTTTTGTAAAAATGCATTTTTTAATTAAACCTTGGAAAAACATCAACATACAAATTCAGTGAAGGAAACAAGAAATTCACAAAATGTACAAATCAAAAACATGTCCTTCTGTACACATCCATAATAATGAGACTCATCTAATATCAAATGCGTGTTAGAAGCTATAGCTGGTACAAAGGATAACTGCTATGGACATATTTTAGACAGTTAACTTGTGGGAATTCAGTCTCATATTAACTACTACTACTAACCTGCTTCCTATGGACTCCAGGTGGGTTGTGTAAGATTTACAGTGTTTAACAAACTCCATGATTGATTATATCACTTTTCTGTATCCCCATAGCTCTTTTTATCCATTTCTCACCCCTCTCTGACTATCAGTATGTCTATTTTACAACATGGAAGAACTGCATCGGATTCTTTATAGAGGAACACTTCATACCTGACCTGAAGACCCACTGGGGGACTTTTATGAGAAGGCACAGTTTTATGGAGTGTTCAAAAATGTCATGAAAGCACACAGCAGGACACAGGTAATTACTGGCTTTGTTGACAATGTAGAATCCCATGAACATATTAATGTTTGTTTATATAACTCACTGCAGTAAATCAAATGACTTTATGAATTATGAAGCACTCAGTTGCCTTAAAAAAAGACTTTATCAGATATGTTCCCTTCATCTGTGGCTTCAAACAAAAAGTTAGGACATGCAAGTAAAGCTATGTTTCATCCAAGGTAGCCTTCCTCATCTCTCTCCTCTCCGGGAGAGCACTGGCTTGGGCTCAATCGCTGTGGGACGCCGCCAGCCCGGTAACAAATGCCTATGCCCAGTTCACTGCCCACTTCCTGGAGGTGTTTAGCGCCGCTTCCGGGGTCCTTACCACGGCTGACCAGCTGCTCAGCTTGTGTCAGGGGAATGACAACATCACAGAATACAGCCTCTGTTTCCTCACCCTGGCGGCATCTAGTGGCTTAAACGAGACAGCGTTACTTGGTGTATATCGGCTGGGTTTGGCTCTGGATATTATACAGGCAATGGCGGTGCACAACAACACGGTGGGGCTGGGGAACTTCATCCAGAAATCCATCGGGCTCTCTTAACGCCTGGGCACACAGAGGTTGTCTTGGAGAGAAAGGAACACCTGTCTGGCCACCAGGAAGTGCCTATACTGTGGGACACCGGGTCATCCCATCACCAGGTGCCCCACACGCCCTGCTTGTATGGCAGTGATTACCGTTGAGTTTCCAACAGACATTTCTTCTCTATCTAAGCTCACTGTGACGCTCCTAACCCCTACCCGGGTGGAAGAAGCAACGACCGCGACCCAGGTGGAGATCCCCAAGGAATAGCACTGCTGGCGGAATTCCACGCCACACCGCAAGGGGCCGGCCTCATCGCAGGGTCAGAGCGTCTGGTGCCACCCCTGGGGAAGAGAGTGGTGTCAGGGAGCACCCTGCTTCTTCTTCCGCGTGTGCCCCGCCCGCACGGAGCTCCTCTCCATAATACTGATTACATACACCTGACTCTCGTTATCACACATGCATATAAACCTCTCACTCACCCTTGCGCGGCGTCCGTTATTGTTTTCTATGCACGCGCTTTCTGCGCTACGTTTCCTCGTTGTGGCTCCACGCGCTTCACCCGTAGTGCACCTTGGATTGTATTTAAGGACTGCCTCTCGTCAGTTCGGGACTTTGTGGGCCACGCTCCACAGATGATTCACTCTGGTGACCCCTAATGGGAGAAGCCGAACAAAGAAGAAGGTGTAGTTTTAGATGTCCTTGCTTTTGTGGGTTGTGAAGGGTGAGATACTTTCATTACAGCCATTACAACAGAATCCCTCTGACAGTGAGTGACGCCTTAATTCTCACAGGATGGTTCTCAATAGAAGAAGGTGGTGAAGTTTTACTTGCAAGCATTGCTGTAATTGATTTAGAAACTGCACACCTGTGAACACAAAAGGAAAAAGAAACAGAAGAATTGCGAAACAAGGGAAAAGAAGAAAAATAATAATAATAAAAAACAAAAGAGGAAAGGACTGCCATGTTTCACATGTAGGATGCCTAATGTTGCTTCAGTTGGTCATATAGTGGTTATATTTCGATATTGGTGTAATTCCTGGCTCTAATTTACAAAATAAATAAATAAATAAATCAAGAAAGAAAGAAAAATTAATAAAAAGGTCAGACACATTTACTTTAGACTAGTAAAGGTAGGGGCAAGCTATTTAAAAGTGAAAACCTATGAGTGAGGCTTCATCCAAGGGTTGGCCCCTGAGGCCTATTGCACTTCCCAGTACTTCTCACTAGTCTGTGTGTCCTAATCTAAGTGACCTAAGCCTTAAGAACAGCAAGTGCCAAACTGTCCCATGCTTTTAGAGAGGTGAAGCATGTACATGCTAAGAGAACCCACAGGCAATTCTAGGACAGCAGAGACACCTGCATGTAGATGCCAAAAGGCCCTGGTGGGGCAGGGGTGTGTGCTGCTAATGTGACTGTTGCTGGAATGTCATTGTACTGTTGGCATACAACACATCTTTTGGCTGTCTCTATTGCACAGCTAGTCCGATACGGTAAAAAAAATAAATAAATAAAAATTAGGGCGAAATATATTTTAACCCTCTATAGTCTGATTCGCTGCCGGCACCCAAATGTGCTTTTTTTTCCAGATGCCAGCAAAAAGAGCTTAAACTGCTTTGTCATATTTGATCAAACATGTCAAAGTAATACATCATTTAAATCTGTAAAGGGTTTACTTTAATTTGTGTGTGCTCACTATATAAACAAAACGTTGTATTTTTTTTTTTATGAATAAAATAGTCAGGGTGCGCCATCTGTCGCCTTTGTCTGCGTTATCTTCGTTTAGAAATACTCAAAAAGCGCTGAAACTCTGCGTTATCTGATAATGAGCTGCAACCGGACACGCCCCCCGCTATTCACAGGTAAAATAGTTCAAACGTTGAGTCACACACCAGTGGCATAAAACAATGCGATTTGACACGCTACACCGGTGAGGAAGCTCTTCATATGGTTTTGGACAGTGATGAAGAATTTATCTTTTCATCTGAAGAAGATTGCGATTCCGATGATTCAAGTTTCTACGATGAGTAAGTTATTTAGTCTTACATCCTAGAAGACATTTAGCCATGGATGGTAGAATGCAAAGCTAACACTAACTACCATGAGCTTGTCATTGCTTGGTAAACTGTATGTCTGCCTTTGGTGGTGAAGCGTGGAAATACAACTAAATAGGAATCCTTTCTTACAGTAACCACCACAAAACACCATGGAAATGCCTGGCATGCGATGTTCACCTGTGTCTTCAGTTGAACAGGATCTGCTTTCAAGATTGGCACAGAGATTTTTGATGCAATTTGAAAAAACCCCAAAGGAAACAACATTCTTTCTTGTAGTACTGTACTTTTCACTGTGATCCTGGCTCAGTGATCCACAGATCATTATGTAATCGACAGCTCATTATGCGACCCATTGTCTACAAAGCTGTCAGTCACATGTCGACGCCTCTTCGCATATGGCCTTTCAAAGTATAAAGTGTCTTTAAAATTTTAAATCAATGTATTGTTTAAATGTGAATAAGCAGGCAGGATGATTTTTACTTGATTAAAAAAAAACCTACATTAGAAGATCTGTTCTCAAAAAGTATTGTGAAAACATGTTTACTATAGGTTTTGTGGCCATATTTATTTTGTCAAAAATACAAACACACATATAAGCTGTTTACATATTATGGCTTCTTGCTTCGATTCGCCATCTAGCAGCGGCGCCTCGAGCTCGTCTCTCAAGTTTTTGCTCGCGTATCAAAGCAAAAAATCGACTGAGTGACCACTCGTAACTGTAACGCGAATGAAATCTGTAGAACAGATATAATCCGTAACATGAGTAGAATCCGTAGGATTGGAACCAGGAGCATGAACCAGCGAGAAATGCTGGCGGTCTGGAATCCGGATGATCACTAAGCATGACTTTATAAATCTGACCGCCAGTGGGGTAAGAACGGGAACTTATATAGGGGAATGGTAATGTGGAACAGGTGTTGGCGATTAGCAACAGGAGTGGCTAAGAGAGAGCGTTTTAAGCACATTGTGTATGTACAGTTAAAAGATAAATTGAATAAGAACAGCGTATCGTCCAAACCGTTCCACGGACGATGCCATCTCCACAACCCTCCACCTGGCCCTCACCCACCTGGACAACAAGGACTCATATGTACGAATGCTGTTCATTGATTTCAGTTCAGCATTCAACACAATCATTCCCCAGCACCTGATCGAGAAGCTGAACCTTCTGGGCCTGAACACCTCTCTCTGCAACTGGATCCTGGATTTCCTGACTGGGAGACCTCAGGCAGTCCGGATCGGGAACAGCAATAGAATGTTTACATGCTGTTTTTGCACCTTTAATACCACAATAGAATGTTTACATGCTGTTTTTGCACCTTTAATACCACAATAGAATGTTTACATGCTGTTTTTGCACCTTTAATACCACAATAGAATGTTTACATGCTGTTTTTGCACCTTTAATACCACAATAGAATGTTTACATGCTGTTTTTGCACCTTTAATACCACAATAGAATGTTTACATGCTGTTTTTGCACCTTTAATACCACAATAGAATGTTTACATGCTGTTTTTGCACCTTTAATACCACAATAGAATGTTTACATGCTGTTTTTGCACCTTTAATACCACAATAGAATGTTTACATGCTGTTTTTGCACCTTTAATACCACAATAGAATGTTTACATGCTGTTTTTGCACCTTTAATACCACAATAGAATGTTTACATGCTGTTTTTGCACCTTTAATACCACAATAGAATGTTTACATGCTGTTTTTGCACCTTTAATACCACAATAGAATGTTTACATGCTGTTTTTGCACCTTTAATACCACAATAGAATGTTTACATGCTGTTTTTGCACCTTTAATACCACAATAGAATGTTTACATGCTGTTTTTGCACCTTTAATACCACAATAGAATGTTTACATGCTGTTTTTGCACCTTTAATACCACAATAGAATGTTTACATGCTGTTTTTGCACCTTTAATACCACAATAGAATGTTTACATGCTGTTTTTGCACCTTTAATACCACAATAGAATGTTTACATGCTGTTTTTGCACCTTTAATACCACAATAGAATGTTTACATGCTGTTTTTGCACCTTTAATACCACAATAGAATGTTTACATGCTGTTTTTGCACCTTTAATACCAAATAGAATGTTTACATGCTGTCTTTGCACCTCCTTGCTGCTGTTTTTTGCACTACATTGCTCTGTTCTGTTGTACTTTTTCCTGGGTATAGTTTTTACATTTCACCTCATACAGTACTGTATACTTAAGTACAGTAGGTTTACTAGTCGGCGCTATATTTGGTTTTTGTCTTTTGTCTTGTCTTGTGTTGTCTGTCTGCACTCTGTCTGTCTGTACTGTTCTTTTGTTTGCACTGTTTGCACCAGGCTGCACTCGATGCACTTTATGTTGTTTTGTTGTTTAGTGTAGCACCAGGGTTCTGGAGGAACGTTGTTTCGTTTTTACTGTGTACTGTGTACCACTGTGTATAGTAAAAATGACAATAAAAGCCACTTGACTTGACTTGAAGAATTATTTATTATTGATGGTTTTTACATGATTGCCATGGGTGTTCAAATATTAGTTGCTTGATTTCTAGAATTGCAGTCATGTAGTTTCTTATAAGTAGGCTAGTATCAGAAAATCTAATAGAAATATTTTCTTAATAAACTACCCAAAAAAACGTTGCCAGCAAACATACTGCTTTATACTGTTTTACCAACTAAACTGCCTAATTGAATAGGCAATAAGCAAGGTTATGTGGTGAGAATAAATGGTCGTGCTTATAAATTGTATCACACTACCCTTCAAAATGAACATATCCAAAGCCTGTATTCTAATCGAGGGAGGTGTACTAGCCTGTCCAATGTGCATCCATGAATTAAAGATATCTCTTATTAGTATGTACTATTTAATCTGTCTGATATTAATGCTAGCATCCTAATGTTACAATGTAAGTTAGTCAATGCATGTGCCAAACAGTAAGCAAGCCTATAATTTAATTACAGTATGTGGAGACACAATGACGCCACTAAATGTTAAATGTACCAAATAGGCATAATAAAATCATTATGTTACCATTTCTGATATTTCTACTGCTTGACTCCAGGGAGTACTCATTAAACACACTATATTTTAGGTTTCTAATTATTAATTAACATAAAGAAAGAAGAGATGCATAGTCACTTTCCATAGGCAAATCATTATTATTAATAAATCATTATTGGAACAGGTCAAATCCATGCCAGTCACTCATAATTTAGCTAACTATCCAGCTAGTCAATTACTTGGCCACAACTGTCAGCACTCATACTAAGACATTGTATACTTTATGACTTTGTACAAAATAATTAACTGTTTTTATCATAAATAAATTTTTTTATCATATCTGATTAGGGGAAGCTTTTGTTCAGGGGACACTGTCCGAGTGACAGTTATAACTCTATCAATTTTATATGTATTTTCACTAAATATAGTATATGAATAATTCAAGATCCCTAAACTTTGTTGCAGCTGATAAATAGCATACACTGATCAGCCAATGAATAACATTGATTAGTGTGGCACATGCCAAAGGGTGGGATATATTATGCAGCAAGTAAACAGTGCAACCTAAGCATTGTTACAGACTAGCAAAGCAGACCAATTACACCCCTTCATGGCAACTGTATTCCCTAATGGCACTGGCCTCTTTTAGCAACACAATGTGTCCTAAAATACTGCAATCATTGGTCAGGAATAGTTTGAGAAACATGGCACAGTTCAAGGTGTTAACTTGGCTTCAAAATTCCCTAGGTTTCAATCTGATTGAGCATATCTGGGGTGAGGTGGACAAACAAGCCTGAGCCATACAGGACTTAAAGGATCTTGGTGTCAGATACCACAACACACTTTTAGAGGTCTTGTGAAATCCATGCGATGATGAATCAGAGCTACCTACACCTACTCAATATTAGGCAGGCTATGGCTAATTGGTGTGTGTATAAATGTATATATTAATACTGATTGGTACAGTGGTCTCATAATCCTTTTAGGTCCCTGTTGTTGATCACATACTACAGCGTTAGTTTTGTTGTTGCTTATTCCCTCTTGTAGACTGGCATGAAGTGGGCATGTCAATTTGGTCTAAAAGAGGTTTTGAAGAGAGGGGACCTTTTAAAACATTAAAGACTTGATCATAATTGTTTAGGGCACCACCAGTTACACGACAGCCGTGTCGTTTTGATAAGCAAAGAGTTGTAACAGATTTACAACAGAAAATTATTTTTTTTTTGCTCATTAACAATGTCATCTGAGTCAACAAGAAACAGTAAAATGTGTTTTAACAATTGTTACTTTAGGACAAATGTGTATGGAATATGCAGCCTCATTTAGCAACTGATTTTAAATGTGCCGTTATAGAGAGAGCTTCAGATGTGTGTAATCATACTGATAGTGTTATTGACACAAAAGATATTGCAGAAAATATTCTCTTTAATTTTAATGAGGAGAGTGACCTTCACAAAATGTTGCTTTGAAACACCTTGGTTCGTTAATGCTTAAATAAGACTTACAATTCATTTCATCTGTAGCATCAGCTCAAGTTTTCAAAAATGTTTTCGTGCAAACATACGAGAAACACAATTGCATACTTGCTGCATATGTAGTTGCAGATTTAGTGAAGGAGTGGATGGTCCTTTTAACAGTGCATACATAAGAAAAATATATTTTGGGGAAAATGTCAGTGTTGTTGAAAGTGTTCATGTATATAATTGATGCAAAGGCAAAATAGAGTTTTCAGTATGTTCCAATACTAAAGTCATTGTCTCAATTAGATTTGAAAAAGTTGCATACAATAATTCAGTTTAAGGATCAACAAGCATAATAAAACAAGGTTAAGGCCATTAAAATGGTAACAAAAAGTTTTGAAACCTGACTATGGTAAAGGAACTAAGAAGTTTATTCCAGAGATTACCAACATAGTAAAATCATCTGCTTCACCATGTTTTGTTATGATGCTGGGTATTAATACATTGAGATGTATAAACAAGCAACAGTGCATTGATGTCAGTTCTGTCACTTGGTGAACTGTTTGTTCACGAAGCGCTTTTTTTGTATGTGTACAGTATATTGTCTGTCCATATTGTTTGTCAAAAATTATTAAAGCAACCAAAAAGTCCAAGCACACTTTCTGGCTGTGTGTTCCTCCCTGAACCGCTATATTAACCACAGCCTGTGTGTGGCTTGTCTGGAAGTACACGCTAAGTCGGTTCTCGAGGGAGCCGATTGTGCACATTGCACTCGCATGTCTCTGCAAACGCTCTGCTCCCAGTGGGCACTCTTCGAGGAGGGTGCCCCTCCTACATCACAACTTCTGCGTCAGGGTCTGTCGTTCTTTTCCTGGCCTGCACTGTGGTATCCATGTCCTGGGCAAAGCTGTATTTGTATTCGCCTTTTTAGTTCTAAATCCGCGTTGTATTTCAATGTAATGGGACTAAAAGGGTATGGTTATGGGTGGGTGCCCCAGGTTGAAGAGACGCTGGCTAGCCGAGAAAGCCTTATCACATTGTGCATGCCCCTTCCTGGCACCCCCAGGGACCTGGTCTATCAACCCGGCCACAACCAGTGCTTCAGGGCACTGCCAGCTCTAGCGAGCATCCTCCTCGATTTTTCGCCCGGTATCATAGCCTGGAGAACTCACAGCCTCCTTTGAGGCTCCTTGAGCTTCACCAGTGCATAGCCCCTGGCTCTACCTGACAGCCTAGGAAGCTCTGCCAGACATGTCTCGGTTGGTCCTGCGTACCGTAGGCAGAGGCCCGATGCAAGCACTTGACATTTACGTCTACAGGACGAGTCTGTGGAGGAAGTCAGAACAACTGTGCATCTGCTACAGCCCTCCTAGGGGAGGCCTTCCTGAGAACAAGCAGACACTTAGCAGGTGGATTATCCATCGATAATCCACCTGCTAAGTGTCTGCTTGTTCACAGGAAGGCCTCCCCTAGGAGGGCCTAGGGGCCTAGGCCTAGCAGGTGGATTATCCATCGATGATCCACCTGCTAAGTGTCTGCTTGTTAGCAGGAAGGCCTCCCCTAGGAGGGCTGTAGCAGATGCAGAGTTGTTTATCTTCGTATGGGTCCTCTGGTCGTATGAGTCCCCCATTCCTTTCGGGGTCAGAGGGCACTTGACCCAGATTGTGGCAGCCTCTAAGGCTTGGTCTTCTGAAGTTTCTATCCAGAAGACTCTGTCACCTTGATTTCCAAATTAAATGCAACATTTTCTTTCCTTTCCTCTGAAAGATGACTTTGGCCCACTGAGCAACAGTCCAGTCCTTTTTGTCTTTTTCTTAGGTAAGACACCTCTGACGTTTTCTCTGATTCAGGAGTGGCTTGACACAAGGAATGCATCAGTTGTAGCCCATGGATACGTCTGTGCGTGGTGGCTCTTGAAGCACTGACTCCAGCTGCAGTCTACTCTAAATCTCCCCCAAATTCTTTTCTACCATTTTTTTCCTGCCATTCATCTTTCCATTATTGTGCTTGGATACAGCACTCTGTGAACAACTTCTTTAATGAAGAACTTTTGTGTCAGTGATTGTCTTCTGGACAACAGTCAAGTCAGCAGTCTTCCCCCATGATTGTGTGGTCTTAACCAGACTGAGACACCATTTGAAGGTTTCGGAAACCTTTGCAGGTGTTTGGAAGTAATTCGCTGATTAGAGTGTGACACAATGGAGGCAAACGGAGATCTTAAAGAGGGATTTCAGGATCCTGGTGGAGACGGTACGCAGCGCATTGCCCACAACGAGGATCATAGTGTCAGGACCTCTTCCCACTTACCAGCGAGGGGCTGAGCAGTTTAGTAGACTCCTTGCACTAAATGAATGGTTACAGTCATGGTGTCGAGAGCACAAACTTCTCTTTGTTAATAACTGGAACTGGGTCTGGGAGCGTCCTAGGCCTGATGGCCTGCACCCCAGCAGAGTTGGAGCAATCAGAGTGCTATCACAGTGCTATCAGATAACATCTCTAGGATACTTCACACCAAATAGTTAAACGTGAGCACACAGTCCAATTTATAGAAACCTTTTCTATTCCTTGTGTAGTAAAACCAAGAATTAAATACACGAGATCCAAATATAATCTTATTTCAGTTAAAACTGAAAAATGTCAGATAAACAATCACAATAAAGTTCTAAAGTTTGGTCTTTACATTAGATCGCTTGCACCCAAAGCACTGATTGTAAATAAGATGATCATAGATAATAACCTCGATGCACTCTGTCTCACTGAGACCTGGATTAAACCAGGTGATTATATGGGTCTAAACAAATCTACACCGTCAGGATATGTTTATAAGCATGAGCCCCGTCAGACCGGTCATGGGGGAGGTGTAGCATCCATTTATAGTACCTCTCTTAATGTTAGTCAGAGATTAGGATTCAGTTTTAAATCATTTGAAGTGCTCGTTCTTAAAATTGTACTTTCAGACATACATAGAAAACTCGCTCTGGTCACCGTGTACAGACCCCCAGGGCCCTACGCTGATTTTCTTCAAGAGTTTGCTTGTTTTCTATCAGACCTTTTGATCAATTTTGATAAAGTGCTGCTTGTAGGAAATTTTTATATTCATGTAGATGATGTAAACGATGCTCTAGGATTATAATTTTTCAATTTATTAAACTCTTTTGGGGTTAAACAAAATGTCACCGGACCAACTCATCACTTTAACCACACACTAGACTTAATAATATCCCACAGAGCAGACGTCACTGATATAGATATTTTACCTCAGAGTGATGACATCACAGACCATTATCTCATACTGTACTCACTCACTCACGTTATCGACCTGGTAGGACTATTGTTCCGACCACTAAGGACAGATTCTTAAATAACCTGCCCGATTTATCTCAATTTCTCACTAAACCCATAATTGCTAATATTCTTGATGAAATGGTTAACAAGATATACCTTATCCTCACTAGCACATTAGACACTGTTGCCCCCATCCCGTTAAAAAAGGTTAGAGAACAAGCACCTGCACCTTGGTATAATAGTCATACGCATGCCCTCAAGAGAAAAGCACGTAATCTGGAGAGAAAATGGAAAACTAAATTTGAGGTATTTAGAATTTCGCATAAAGACAGTATGCTCAGCTACAGACAGGTGCTAAAAGCTGCTAGAGCTGAACAACTGAGCAAACTCATAGAAAACAACAAAAACAATTCCAGGTTCCTTTTCAGTACAGTAGCTAAACTAACTACAAATCAGGGATCTGAAAATTGTGTTTCATCACAGTTTAGTAGTGAGGACTTTATGAATTTCTTCACTGAAAAAATAAATAACATTAGAAAAAACAATTGTGGCGGTCCAACCTCTGACAGCATCTCCTGACATTAACTCCACATCTACACTGTTTTACATGTATAGGACATGTTACACACAAAATGATAATATTACCTTAGATTTTGTCTTTTATTCCTCTCATGCTGAACTCACAATGAACACATATGGTTGTTGTCATTGTTGTAGTTTAATTTAAGTTGAGTACTTTGTGCACATTCATGTGTACAGATGGGTGATTTGTGTGTGGTCAAACTGTAAACCCAAATAGATTTACCAATTACAATCAATTATTGTTTACATCACCAAATAAATTTCTATAAAACATCAACATCTAGATAATGAGCATTAAATTATATGCTTATAAATCAAGATATAATAATTCCTATAATGATAATATCACAAATTATAATTAACAATTACTTATGTGCATCAAGCATTATTCACATGTTTCTAAAACAGTCTCTGTTTTACAAACACATACTAAACTTTATCAACTATAAGCAACATATATTGCATGAATATTTCAAAAGCAATATAAAAGAGAAAACAACAAATGTTTAACCAGAAGTGAATAACATTAGCCGTTTAGGCGCTAATCGGAAGTAGCTTGCATAACATATTAGAAACTATCAATTCACTTGACAACATGTGAATTACTCACCACGCTGGGAATATAGTTTAAAATGATATTTTCAAAACTGGAATCTTTACAGAGGTTCAGTGAGGTTTTAACATTAGAACAACATGCATTTCTCTTTGTTCCTTTTTTTTTTTTATTGCAACCTTTTTTCTAAGCTAACGCATGTGCTCCCAGAATCCGTGTCTTTAAAGGGGCAGCACCCAACAGGACAGAAAAAGCTGTATAATGGTTTTGCCAAAACTAAATGAAAAACATGTCAGTTAGATCATATTCCAACTCATCTATTGAAGGAAGTGTTACATACAGCTGGTGAGCTTCTTCTCAACATTATTAACTCCTCACTATCGTTAGGTTACGTTCCCTAAATACCTCAAGTTAGCAGTTATTAAGCCCCTCATGAAAAACCTAATCTGGATCCAAACATGCTATCGAATTACAGACCAATTTCAAATCTCCTATTTATGTCTAAGATTTTAGAAAAATATTGTCGCTGCCCAGTTATGTTCCCACCTGCAAAAGAACAATATCTTTGAAGAGTTTTAGTCAGGTTTTAGGCCCCATCATAGCACAGAAAATGCCATAGTTAAAATCACTAATGACCTTTTTAGCTTCAGACTAAGGCTTCATCTTGCTGTTGGTTTTACTAGATTTTAGTGCTGCATTTGACACAATAGACCATGATCTCCTCCTAGATCGCTTACAGAATTACATCAGCATTCAGGGAAAGGCATTAAGCTGGATTAAATCCTACCTGTCCGATCGTTACCATTTCGTAGACTTAAATAAAGAGTAATCCAGGCTAATGCTAGTAAATTATGGCATGCCGCAAGGTTCAGTTCTAGGACCCCTGCTCTTCACAATATACATGCTTCCGTTAGGAAATATTATTAGAAGGCATGGAATTAGCTTCCATTGTTATGCTGATAAAACCCAGATATATATCTCAACAAAACCAGCCGATACAGCTAAAAAAACTCGGATAACTGAGTGTATTAAAGAAATAAGAAATTGGCTGACCCATAACTTTCTACTACTACATTTTGATAAGACTGAGATTTTGCTCATCGGCCCAAAAAACAGCATACAGAAGCTCCAGCATCTCAACCTGCATTTAGACGGATGTTTTGTAACCACTAGTTCAACGGTAAAAGACCTGGGAGTTATTTTAGACAGCAACTTGTCTTTTAAAAATCATATCAATCAAGTTACAATAACATGTTACAAAAAAAAGTTACAAAAAGCCTTTTTTCACCTTAGAAATATTTCTAAGTTAAGAAAAATGTTATCTATATCCGATGCAGAGAAGCTCATCCACGCATTTATGACCTTCAGAATAGACTACTGTAATGCATTAATAGGTGGATGTCCTGCGTCATTAATAAACAAGCTTCAGTTAGTTCAGAATGCGGCAGCAAGAGTTCTTACAAGGTCAAGAAAATATGACCATATAACCCCAATCTTATCATCCCTGCACTGGCTTCCTGTTATGTTTCAAATAGACTTCAAACTACTGCTTCTCACTTGTAAAGCACTAAATGTTTTGGCTCCCAAGTATCTCTCCAGTCTTTTAACACGCTCCAATCTGCCATGCTCCCTGAGATCACAAAGCTCTGGGTTTTTAGTAGTTCCTAGAATAGCAAAGTCCACTAAAGGTGGTAGATCATTTTCACATTTAGCTCCTAAACTCTGGAATAGTCTTCCTGACAGTGTTCGGGGCTCAGACACACTCTCCCAGTTTAAGTGCAGATTAAAAACATATTTTTTTAGCAAAGCCTACACATAACATATGTCTCACATCATAACCTTGTGCTCCAGAACATCTGATCACATGCACATTATCAACTTGTGCTGTTAATATCCTGAACAGCAGCTACGCTAATTCTTTTCCACTGCTTCTGTTTCTCTCCCCATCCCGAGGCATACTTAGGTTGGCCAGCTCCAGTCACGTCCCACCTCATGATGATCATGGACCTTTGAAGAAGTGTATGCCGAACTCGCAAACATCCCGAACCACCTAGAGACATACTAGTGCCAATTGTATCCCACTACATGTGTGGTTTTGACATGGGACCTCCTGGAGTGTTTAAAGGCTCTGGCATGGAGAAGCTGATGCTGGATCTGTGATGATCACAAATGTTGAGCTCATAAAACTAGGAGCTACTAACCATATAGACTGTATAATACAGTAGAAAGAACTTTACTTATAATCTTATACTCCAGTACTCATGTTAGTTCTCACTCTCCAGTTTTCTGTATTGTTGAAAATCTATAATCAAACTCTTGATGTCACCCGAGGGAACGAGAGGCTGCGTCAAAACGCTATGGGAACGCCCCTGCGTGACCGCGCTCTGAACCACGTGTGTAATCTGACCAATAGGCGTACGTCATCAGCGGGCGACGTCGCGTAAACAGGAAGCTACAAATGGCTGCGAGATGGACCAGACGCTAGCTCCTGCAAGAAAAGGTAAGCGCCGCAGGGATGCAGGGAGTGTGGCACGGAGACGCAGCGTCTCGTTCCCTCTGGGAACTAGGGTTACGGTCGTAACCTAGAGACGTTCCCCTTCAGGAACTCGAGCTGCGTCAAAACGCTATGGGAACGACTGTCCAATCACGCCACACTGACCAGACCCTGCCTAGAGAGTGAGGGCCTCTGCACCAGCACGCAACACAAAGGAGCCCGGGGTGGCTCTGAGGTCAAGGTCATAGAACCTGAAGAAGGTCAGCGGGGTGGACCAGCCCGCTGCGTCACAAATGTCCTGGAGTGGGACTCCAGCTGACCAGGCTGTAGAGGCCGCCGTGGAGTGAGCTCGAACCCCAAGCGGGGCGGAGAGGCCAGAGGACTCGTGAGCTGACACAATCGCATCCACAACCCATCTGCTTAACGTCTGCTTATTGGCAGGGAAACCTTTCCTATTAGGGCCATAGCAGACAAGCAGCTGCTCCGACTTCCTCCAAGGACTCGTCCTGCGGAGGTAAGTATCGAGCGCTCGCACTGGACACAGTCGGTGCTGTCGCTCCTGGTCGGGGGCAGTAAACGGAGGAGGGCAGGATGCCTGCAACACGACAGGACGTGAGGGAGCCGTAGGCACCTTAGGCACGTACCCAGGTTTCGGATAACCACGCCCAAAAAAGTGGTTCTCTGTACTGGAGAAAGCACGCTTTTGCTGGCGTTTAGCCGAAACCCAAGCACCTTCATGCAGGTGAGGACGACATCTTGATGCCGAATCACCTGGTGCTCCGAGGGAGCCATGATCAACCAATCGTCGATGTAGTTCAAAATGCGGATGCCCTGAAGCCGCAGCGGGGCCAGTGCAGCATCGACGCACTTCATGAAGGTGCGGGGCGAGAGTGCCAGACCGAACGGGAGGACCCGATATTGGTATGCTACGCCCCCGAAAGCAAACCTCAGGAACCTTCTGTGTGCAGGAAGGATGGAGATGTGAAAGTATGCATCCTTCAGATCTATAGTGATAAACCAGTCCCCGGACCTGATCTGCTTCACGACCCCCTTGAGGGTGAGCATCCTCAACCTGAGTCTCCTGAGAGAGCGGTTCAAGAAGCGAAGATCCAGAATGGAACGCAACCCGCCATCCTTCTTTGGAACAACGAAGTACGGGCTGTAGAAGCCTGACTCTTGAACCGAGGGGGAAACCACCTCGATGGCCCCTTTTTGATTAGATTAGATTAGATTCAACTTTATTGTCATTACACATGTACAAGTACAAGGCAACGAAATGCAGTTTGGGTCTAACCAGAGTGCAATAACAGCAAGTGCAGGATATATAGTTAACATGAATTTACATAGTTAAATAAAATAAAGACTATAAACAGTAATTTAAAGATGAATATGTACTATATGTAAAACACAATATACAGAGTAGTGTATATATATGTACTATAATATATATATATAATTACAGATGAATATATGTACTATGAACAATAATATACAGATGAATATATATATGTATTATGAACATGCTATACAGATGCCTATTACTATACACAGAGATTTACAGAAGGATGTGAGCGGTGAACATAATAATATTGCTATAGCTGTAAACAGAGAACGGGTATATGTACAATGGTGGTGGTTTATTGTGAGCAGCAATAAAAAAAAGAGCAGTGTGCAAATAAGCATATTGTGCAAATAAGCATATTTGTGTAACAGTCCGTGCAACAACAAAGTGTAAGGTGAGAGATAATCAGTGTCTTGGTGAGCATAAGTTTTTGTTCAGAGAGTCCATTAGCAAAGAGTGTGAGGTGTGGGGGGAATGTAGTAGTGTATCAGTGAGTGTCAGAGTTCACTAGAGAGACAGCTCTAGGAAAAAAGCTGTTCTTTAGTCTGCTGGTCCTGGTCCGGAGGCACCTGTAACGCCTGCCGGAGGGCAGAAGAGTGAACAGTCTGTGAGCGGGGTGAGAGGAGTCCTTAAGAATGCTGCGAGCTCGACGCAGACAGCGTTTCTTCTGGATGTCCTCCATGGCTGGGAGTGGAGTCCCTGTGATGCGCTGGGCAGTTTTCACCACCCGCTGCAGTGCCTTACGCTCAGCAGCAGAGCAGCTCCCATACCAGACTGTGACACAGCTGGTCAGGATGCTTTCTACTGCGCAGCGGTAGAAGTTCACCAGGATATCCGAGGAGAGCTGATTTTTTTTAAGTGTCCTCAGGAAAAAGAGGCGCTGGTGAGCCTTCTTGACCAGGCTGGAGGTGTTGATGTTCCAAGACAGGTCTGCCGAGATGTGGATCCCCAGGAACTTGAAACTGGAGACACGCTCAACAGCCATCCCGTTGATGTGGGTGGTGTCATGTGTGCCTCTTCCCTCCTTCCTGAAGTCCACAATAAGCTCCTTTGTCTTGGAGGTGTTAAGGAGCAGGTTGTTATTGTTGCACCATGTGGCTAGGTGCTGGATCTCCTCCCTGTAGGCAGTCTCATCATTGTTGGTGATGAGACCAATCACGGTAGTGTCATCTGCAAACTTGATGATGGAGTTGGATCCATTCACAGGCCTGCAGTCGGAGGTGAAGAGGGAGTAGAGGAAGGGGCTCAGCACACAGCCCTGTGGTACACCAGTGTTGAGTGTGATGGTGTTGGAGCAAATGGAGCCAGATCGAACCTGCTGGGGTCTTTTGGTCAAAAAGTCCATGACCCAGTTGCAGGTGGAGGTGTTAATGCCCAGATCTAGAAGTTTGCATATTAACTTGGATGGAATGATGGTATTGAATGCTGAGCTGAAGTCAACAAACAGCATACGTGCATAGGTGTTTTTATTGTCCAAGTGTGTGAGCACAGAGTGCAATGCCATGGAAACTGCATCTTCTGTGCTTCTATTGCTTCGGTAGGCAAACTGATGGGAGTCGAATGTGGTTGGCAGAGAGTCCTTCAGGTGTGCCAGGACCAGCCGCTCAAAGCACTTCATGACAATGGGTGTCAGTGCTACAGGGCGGTAGTCGTTCAGGCATGTTGGGTTAGAGTTTTTAGGCACTGGCACAATGGAGGTACATTTAAAGCAAGTGGGAACAGCTGCTTGGGCAAGAGACAGGTTGAAAATGTCAGTAAAGACCCCAGCGAGCTGCTCAGCACATGCCCTAAGTACTCGACCAGGGATGTTGTCTGGTCCAGCGGCTTTGTAAGCACTGATCCGGCTCAGTGTATTGCAGACATCTGTGGAGGAGAGTTTGATTGGAGAGTGATCAGCCGAGAGTTTGAGCTTTGTGGCAGTTTCTTTGTTGTCTCTCTCAAAGCGAGCATAAAAGTCATTAAGCTCATTCAGAAAGAGGACATCAGTGGCAGCGGGGGTGGAGTGGGAGGGTTTGTAATCACTGATGGCCTGGATGCCTTGCCACATGCGTCGAGGGTCAGAGTTAGAAAAATGCTCCTCTATCTTCAGCTTGTAGCAGTGCTTGGCCTCTTTAATGCCCCTCTTCAGGTTAGCTCTGGATGTGCTGTAGGCCTGAGCGTCACCTGCCTTCAGCAGGAGGCGCACCTCCTTGTTCATCCATGGCTTCTGATTGGGGTATGTGATGATCTGTTTCTGGGTAGTAACACTGTTTGTGGTAGAACTGATGTAATCCAGAACAGAGGAGGTGTAGCAGTCAATGTCTATGTGAGAGTCACTGGTGGCCTGAGAAGTAAATGAACTCCAGTCTGTGTGTAGAAACCTTTCCTGAAGTGTGATATCTGCGTCTGCGGGCCACACCTTTATGGTTCTCACTGATGGCTTTACCCGGTTGATGAGGGGTGCATATTTAGGGGTGAGAAACAAAGAAAGGTGATCTGACTGCCCCAGGTGGGGGAGGGGGGTTGCAACGTAAGCTCCAGCCATGTTTGTGTATACATGGTCTAAAGTTTTGTTCCCTCTGGTGTGACATGAAACATGCTGATGAAATTTTGGAAGAACTGCCTTTAAGTTTGAGTGATTAAAATCTCCCGCAACAATAAACGCAGCTTCCGGGTGAACAGTCTGTTGTTTACTGATGGCCGCATAAAGTTCTTTCATAGCGAGCTTAGCATCAGCATCGGGGGGAATGTAAGCAGCAGTAATGATGGTGGAAGTAAACTCCCGCGGTAGATAAAACGGTCTACATTTAACCATGAGCGTCGCCTTTAGCGACGATGCTACGCTAGGAGAGAAATTGCTAGCTAGTGTCTCTTCAACACGCGGCATCGCCCCATAGCCGCACGCCCCAACCACATTTGCATAAAGCGAGGAGTGGTGTGACGAAGCACGCGCTTAGTATGGGGTTTCCCAAGAACTGGACACCTCGGCATGCAGATCAGGGAAAAACGACAGGCCCTGGCGCCGAGGAAGCGACACAGGACGCAGAAAACGCTCATCCAGCTTACTGGGTGCGTGCTGTCTCTGCTGCTCCACCAGCCAGGCTAGATCCAGCTTAGCAACGGCTCGTGTCACGACCTCGAGGAGCTCCTCGTACAGCACAGGATGAGAGGACTCCACGGGCTCGATAGCATCCATCAGCTCACCCTCCTCGGAGAGAGAGACATGTAATGCCGCGCTGCTTGTACCGGGAGAAGAAGCAGCCATCGGGCCTGCTTCCCTAATAGAGCCGAAGCTCAATGTAGCCGACAAAGCTAAAGCGGACTCATCCGACTCCAACCCCGCCTCTAAATCGGCCTGCGAGCCCCACGAGCGCCGGTACCACTTCGCCTCGGCGAGAGCGGGACCGGAGCCGCGAGGGAGAGAGCTCCTCTCAAAGAGCACTCTCCGGGAGCAAAGCGTGCGCATAGCCATGCGGCTACAATGCCAGCAATCGACTCCCTCGAGAGCCGATTGTGCATGCTCCACACCCAGGCAAACAACGCACATGGATGAACGCACTTACGGAAACTCTGTCTGCCAGCCATCACTCGTTCAGAAAAACACAGCGAAACAGCGCTTACCTGAACGAGCAGAAAGCTAGCGTCTGGTCCATCTCGCAGCCATTTGTAGCTTCCTGTTTACACAACGTCGCCCGCTGATGACGTCACGTCCCAAACGCCTATTGGTCAGATTACACACGGGGTTCAGAGCGCGGTCACGCGGGGCGTTCCCATAGCGTTTCGACGCAGCTCGAGTTCCTGAAAGGGGAACTGGGACTCCTCAATTACACATAGCATAGACTAGTAAACCAGGAAGCTACAAAATGAGGTGGAGTGATAGTAGCGACATTAGCTTCTGTTGTTCAGGTAAGCGCTTTGTGTGTAAATCTTTGCAGCATAGGTAGACAAACAAACTTTCACATGTGTGTCCCTACTTGCACCTGTTTCATTATGGGGGGAGACACACATGAGCTGTGCATTGTTTGTCTGGGAGTAAAGCATATATAGCCCGTTCTTTCTCTCTGCAAAATTCGCGGTACATGGACATTTTTGGGTTTAAGGAGTGTGGCTATGGGAAGATGGCCTGGGTCGAGTAACGCTGGCTGGCATTGCTGTATTGCCTACTAGGCCGTTGATTGCCACTTCGGACTTAGTGGGTAACTCTTACGCAGCAGTAGGCCAGGCTGTGGGCTGCCTCCACACTATAAGTGTGATGTAGGCATACCAGGCTGACCTGCTGCAAGAGTTCGACAAGGGTTTTAGATAATGTTGAGGAGTTACGTCCCATGGCTGGCTTAACTCTTAGGGCCACCAAGGACACAGAGGGCCAGCACGGGCCACCGCGGGCTGTGGCTCGGTCAATGGCAGCCTGAGTGACCACATCAGTGGCACACCTTGTGGGAGATCCCCGACAGGGACAGGGCTTTTCTGCTGAATACCCCAATAGCTACTTCTGGCCTTTTTGGCGACACGGTTGACACAGTAGTTAATAGGTTTCAGGAGTCAGCAAAACAGCTGCATTTAAGCAGTTTCTCCCTCGCCGCTCTCTTGGGCTGCTTGGCGGGCGCAGCTCCAGCAAAGCCCGAAAAGAGAGCGTTTGCCACCCAGACCCTGACGGGAGGGCCAAGGGCTTTAGGTGACGCTCTAGGCCCGGTTCGACGGAGGTGGCCAACTTGAGGGTGGTCCTCTCCTCCAACAAATGGCCGGTGGTGAAGCGGCCCTGACTATCGGAGGGCCCTGCTTAGAGGGGAACGGCCTACACCTTGCGCAGTGCCCATACCTCCTTGTCACCAATTCAATTCAATTCAATTCAATTCATTTTTATTTGTATAGCGCTTTTGACAATTAACATTGTCTCAAAGCAGCTTTACACAGATAATGTGGTGATTAAACGTAAATATGTTTTTTGTTAGTATGTTTGTCCCTGATGAGCAACTGTGGCAAGGAAAAACTCCCCGAGATGGCATAAGGAAGAAACCTTGAGAGGAACCAGACTCAAGAGGGAACCCATCCTCATCTGGGTTGCACCAAATGTCCATTTGAAGCAGATATACAATGTTGTGGGGTACAGTGATGATGATCAGAAGCAAACTGCAATCCCAAATCAGTGCAGCAGACCGCCGACACCATCTACAGTACAATCCATCCTCAAAGCACCCGTTCTACTCCAGAATTACATGGAACCACCCAAGGTATTGATGAGATACCGTCCCAAGCTGCACAGAAGTGTGAAGATCCACAAAGGGGAGAGGGGCAGGAACGGTGGTCACTGGAACCTCAGGAGCATGTTTAACTCGACCAAGAGAGAGAGAGAGAGAGAGAGAGAGAGAGATAGGGTGACGGGCAGAAAAGGATATGGATTATTAAGTGTCCCTATTGGTGTATGAAAGTTAATGTCACTGTGCAGTTTGGACTCTGGCAAGACTCGGTATGGCAGCATAACTAAAAGGGAGAACCAGAAGGTAACACAGACATGAGGGATCTCTGGGATAAGAGGCGACCCACCACACCACCATCAACAAACCCGAGTGAACGTGTGAATGTGGGGGGACGACAGTGTAGACTGATTAAAACAGGGGTGATGTGGTCGTATTTCCTAGATTTAGTGAGGACACTTGCTGCTGCATTCTGAACTAACTAAAGCTTATTTATGCACTTACTCGAACACCCAGACAGTAAAGCGTTACAGCAGTCAAATCTAGAAGTAACAAAAGCATGAACTAGTTTTTCTGCATCCTGTAACGACACCATATTTCTAATTTTAGCAATATTTCTAAGGTGAAAGAAGGCGATCCTGGTAATATTATTCACGTGAGACTCAAAGGAAAGACTTGGGTCAATAATCACACCAAGGTCTTTGGCACATGCTGAAACAGAAACAAAAATGTCCTTTACACACTTCTCAACATTGTTAAGCTGATCTCGCTCATCTGGCTTTGCTGAAATATACAGCTGTGTGTCATCAGCATAGCAATGGAAGCAAATCCCATGTTTATGAATGATTTCACCAAGAGAAAGCATATATAAAGAGAAAAGCAGTGGGCCTAAGACAGATCCTTGAGGAACACCAAACTTTACCTCATAGAGTCTGGAGAACTTACCAATTACATCAACAAACTGATAGCTATCAGTCAAAAAAGACCTGAGCCAAAAGAGAGCTGTTCCCTTTATTCCTACAACGTTCTCAAGTCTAGCAAGCAGTATAGTGTGATCAATGGTGTCAAAAGCTGCACTAAGGTCGAGCAAAACAAGTAAGGAGACAAAACCCTGATCAGAGGCCAATAACAGGTTATTTACCACCTTAACTAGCGCCGTCTCTGTGCTATGATGAGGCCGATATCCTGACTGATACATTTCAAAAATGTTATTCATAAGTAGGTGTGAGCATAACCGCTGTGCTACAACCTTTTCTAAAATGTTGTATATAAAGGGGAGATTTGATATTGGTCTGTAGTTGGAAAACTGACATGGGTCAAGGTCAGGTTTCTTAATAAGGGGGTGGATAACTGCCAGTTTGAAGATTTAGTTACATAACCAGTGCTAATGGAAGAGTTAATTATTTTTAAAACAAGTTCAATTACCTTTGGAGCTATCTGTTTAAAGAAACTTGTAGGCAAGGGATCGAGAATGCAGGTTGATGATTTTGATGAGGAGATTAATGAAATTAAGTCATTCTCATGAATATGAGTGAAGCTTTGTGGTTGATTGTCTGCTATAATTACATTGCTGTCTACAGGGTTACTTGTAAAATAATTTGGATTTATATTAACCGTCTGGATTTCTTGCCTGATATTTTCAATTTTATTATTAAAAAAGTTCATGAAATCGTTACTACCTAATGATGGTGTGCATGTTAGTGCAGTGCTTTTATTCCCTATTAATTTTGCTACCGTGCTGAATAAAAATCTAGGATTATGCTTGTTATTTTCTATAAGGGTGGAGAAATATGCTGATCTAGCAGCACTAAGAGATTTTCTATAATTTAAGAGGCTCTCCTTCCATGCTATTTGAAATACTGTTCATTTTGTTTGATGTCATTTAAGTTCTAATTTTCGAGTGGTCTGTTTTGAGGTGCACGTATGATCATTATACCACTGTGCTAAATTTTTCTCCCTGATCATTTTGGTCTTAAGGGGAGCTACATCATCTAGAGTGTAACGTAACATTGTTTCTAGATGTTCAGTGGCCCAGTCGAGCTCTGTGGTGTCTGACAGAGATCTATCTAATATCGTAATTTCGGGAAGATTATTAATAACGTGAAAGTACGCTTAACACGGTAACGTGGTGAGGTAGAAATGCAATGACTTAGGCAAATTTTAAACAAGATTAGATAATGGTCTGAAATAGCTTCAGACTGTGGAATTATGACTAAGTTTTTTATGTTTAATCCAAATGTTAACAACAAATCGAGAGTGTGTCCACCACTATGAGTGGGTCCTATAACATTCTGATTAATTCCAACTGAATCTAGAATGGACATAACTGCTGCTCTTAAGGAGTCTTCCTGATTATCAAAATGAATATTAAAGTCACTAACAATTAATGCTTTGTCTAAAGAACTAGCTAGATTTTTAATGAAATCTGCAAATTCTATCAGAAAATCAGAGTAGGGCCCTGAGGGTCTATTAATAATAATTAGTGGAATTAACTGACTTGACCTGCTTTCGGACACTGAATATTTTAAAAAGAACTTCAAATGTTTTACATTTGTGTTTAGTCTTTTGTGTGACGTTTAGATTATTATTATAAATAGCTGCTACTCCACCTCCTCTGCCATTTAGACGGGGTTGGTGTATGTAACTATACCCAGGAGGACTCGCCTCATTTAATGCTACATATTCATTCGATTTAATCCATGTTTCTGTCAAACATATTATATTAAACTCCTGGTCGGTAATAATTTTGTTTATAGTCAGTGCTTTTAACGTGAGGAATCTAATATTCAACAATCCTATCTTTAGATCAGAGGTGCTGGCTGTGCGTTCAGTCCTATTTAATTTAATGCCAACTTAAAGTGAAGGATGCAGGATATCCACACGATATTTTAAAGTGATGAAAGCGAGAAAAAACGAACTGTAAATAATTTAAAATGCCAATACAAGCAACATTCCCGGTGAACAGTTCAACAACAGGAAACAGGAACTGGCCACCAGGAGGCAAGGTTGTTAGCCCTGCCACAGGACGTGCTTTGGGGCGCAACCTCCCTCCAGCAGGTGTCTACCTCCATTCCTGCCTGAGAGATCACGAGGAGACCCACCGCCTCTCAGGAGGCCTCAACGACACCCTCCTAAAGAAAGGGGCCATCGAGATGGTTCCCCCCTTGGTCAGAGAGTCAGGTTACTATAGCCATTACTTTGTTGTTCCGAAGAAGGACGGCGGATTGAGGCTAATCTTAGATCTACGCTCCTTGAACCGCTCACTCATGAGGTTCAGGTTCAAGATGCTTACTCTTGAGCAGGTCGTGTCACAGATTAAGTCCGAGGACTGGTTTGTCACGATAGATCTAAGTGATGCCTATTTCCACATAGCCGTGCTTCCTCCTCACAGGAGGTTCCCAAAGTTTGCTTTCGGGGGGAAAGCTTACCAATATCGGGTCCTTCTCTTTGGCCTAGCAATCTTGCCCCGCACCTTTACAAAGTGCATGAATACGGCTCGAGCCCCACTATGGCTTCAGGGCATCCACATTCTGAGCTATATCGATGACTGGTTAGTATTAGCTTGATCAGAATGGTCAGTATGGTGTGATGGAATACTTATTCCCAAAGCGTTTAGATGCAGCTCAAGTTCCTGAAGAGAACTAGGGTTACATACGTAACCCAGAGACGTAAAAAGTGCACAGTGATAACATTAAAATATTTTGAACACTATTCAAAATCAAATCAAATCAAATTTTATTTGTCGCATACACATACATACAGGGTACGACATGCAGTGAAATGCTTTTAACGACAGTCCGGCATGAGGGAATAAAATAGGGTAAAAAGGAGAATAAAAATATAAATATAATAACAAAATTTAAAGAAAAATATATTAAGAAAAAGAAGGCAGATAAATAAAGATATAAAGATATATAAATATATATATGTATACATATACATATATATATATACACATACACAGAAAATGTACACAGAAAATGTTTATGGCAGTGTGCAGTTAACCAGTAAACAACAGTAAACAAGTTAGGCATGGTTTTTGATTGTCCATGAGTGTCTGTGTGCAGTAAGGTGTGGTGTAAAGTGTCCTTGTGCTGAATGGTGTGGTATAAAAAAGAATATAAAAAAATATGAAATATATATGGGGTGATAATGGAGAGAGTGGGCCAGTTTTTAGATCCTAGGTGTTTCCTGGTTTAAACTCCGAATGGCCTGCGGGAAGAAGCTCCTCCTCATTCTCTCTGTGTTCGCTTTCAGGGAG
>MU551647.1:1379896-1398997 GCA_024362625.1 Silurus asotus | reverse complement strand
CTTCTTCGGCACAGGAATAATGGTCGTCGTCTTGAGGCACGAAGGAACAATGGCACTGCTCAGGTAGATGTTGAAGATGTCAGTTAAGACATCTGCTTGTTGTTCTGCACATTCCCTGAGCACTCTGCCAGGAATGTTGTCAGGTCCAGCAGACTTCCGTGGGTTAACTCTGCATAGAGTTTTCCTCACTTCAGCTGTGGTTAGACAGAGCACCTGGTCACTGGGAGGAGGGATTGTCTTCCTCGCCACCACGTTGTTCTGCACCTCGAACCGGGCGTAGAAGTCGTTCAGCGCATCTGGGAGGGAGGCGTCACGGTCACAAGCAGGTGATGTGGTCTTGTAATTTGTGATCGCCTGGATGCCCTGCCACATGCGCCGGGTGTCTCCACTGTCCTGGAAGTGGCCATGGATTCTCTTGGCGTGTGCGCGCTTCGCCTCTCTGATACCACGGGACAGTTTGGCCCTTGCTGTTTTTAAGGCCGTCTTGTCCCCTGATCTAAAGGCAGAGTCTCTTGTTTTTAGCAGCGCACGAACCTTGGCGGTCATCCATGGCTTCTGGTTGGAGCGTATAGTGATGGTCTTGGAGGTAGTCACGTCATCAATGCATTTGCCGATGTAACTGGTCACTGTTGACGTGTACTCCTCCAAGTTGATGAATTCGCCGTTGGTTGCAGCTTCCCTGAACATGTCCCAGTCAGTGCATTCAAAACAGTCCTGGAGAGCAGACATGGATTCTGCTGGCCAGGTTCTCACTTGTTTTTGAGCTGGTCTTGAACGCCTGCTGAGTGGTCTGTATGCTGGGATCAGCATAACAGAGATGTGGTCTGAGTACCCGAGGTGGGGGCGGGGCTTCGCCCGGTATGCGCCCCGGATGTTTGTGTAAACAACATCCAGCGTGTTTTCTCCTCTGGTTGCAAAGTCCACGTTCTGATAGAATTTGGGAAGCACAGTCCTGAGATTTGCGTGATTAAAATCTCCAGTGACTATAAACAGTCCGTCAGGGTGTGTGTTTTGAAGTCCGCTAATGGTCCCGTAGAGCACGCTGAGCGCTTCCTTAGCATTAGCGCTAGGTGGTATGTACACTCCGAGCACAATAGCGGTGGTGAATTCCCGGGGTAAATAAAAAGGTCTACATCTCACAACAATAAACTCCAGCAGCGATGAGCAGTAGGTAGAAACAAGCACAGAGTTCTTACACCATTCCGTGTTGATGTAAACACACAGACCGCCGCCGCGAGTCTTACCGCACAGAGCTGCATTTCTGTCGGCACGAAACGCGGCTAGCCCGTCCAGCTGGATAGCGGCGTCCGGAACTCTGTCGCTCAGCCACGTCTCAGTAAACACAAAAACGCAGCAGTGTCTGTACTCACGCCGAGTAGCTTGTTGGAGTCTGATGTAGTCTAATTTATTGTCCAGGGAGCAGACATTAGCCAGCAGTAGTGATGGTAGAGCGGGGTTAGCTTTTAGCCTAGCATTAGCACCCGCTCGCTTTCCGCGTTTCTGCTTCCTCGCGCAGCGCTTTCGATTCCCCCATCCTCCGTCCGACCTCCGCAGGCGATGCCGAGGTCTGGAGGCCTGGTTCTCAGAGCACGCCGAGGTCGCGTAGCTTCTGCCGCAGGTCATCATTAATGGTGTTGTTTGGGTTGTTTCTGAGTTTTTTCAATGTTTTGTGGTTGTACACAGGGACACCGGTTGCTCCGATGTCCATGTGTTGTGTAGGGCGGGCTACAGAATAAAGGTAGCACCATTTTGGGTCCAGAGCGGCCGCTGCGAGCTACTGCCGCGCCGCCATCTTCTCTCTTCTCTCATCATTCTTGCTGATGAAACCCATCACGGTCGTGTCTTTGGCAAACTTGAAGATGTGGTTCAAGCTGTGCATTGCTACACAGTCATGAGTCAGCATGGTGAACACCTGTGTGCTCAGCAAACATTGAGGCAGGAGACAGTAGACTTCTTCGGCACTGGGACAATGCACAGAGGAACAATGTTGCTACTCAGGGAGATGTTAAAGATGTAATTAAAGACACCCGCTAGCTGTTTGGATTCTCTTGCCGTGTGCGCGCTTCGCCTCTCTGATGGCACAGGACAGTTTGACCCTTGCTTTTCTTACGGCCATCTTTTACCCTGCTCTGAAGGCAGAGTCTCTTTGTTTCAGCAGCGCATGCACTTTTGCAGCCATCCATGGCTCCTGGTTGGAGCTTGTACTAATGGTTTTGGAGATGGTCAGTAGCTGGCAACTGATGTTGTGTACTCCTCCAAGTTGATGGAATTGCCATTGGTTGCAGCCTCCCCAAACATATCCCAGTCAGTGCACTAAAATTGTCCTGAAGTGCAGCGGCCTCTCTTGCTGGCCAGGTTTTCACCTGTTTCAGAACTGGTGTAGAGCGTCTGATGAGCCGTCTGTATGCTGGAATCAGCACAACAGAGATGATGTTTGAGTATCCGAGATGAGGCAGGGCTCTCTACACCCGGGTTGAGGTACAGAACAACGTAAAGGCGAGGAAGACCATCCCACCTCCCACTGACCAGGTGCTCTTTTCAACCACAGCTGAAGTGAGAAAAACTTTATGCAGAGTTAACCCACAGTAGTCTGCTGGACCTGACAACATTTCTGGCAGAGTGCTCACGGAATGTGCAGAACAACTAGCGGATGTCTTTACTGACATCTTCAACATCTCCCTGAGCAACGTTGTTCCCACATGCCTCAAGACAACGACCATTGTTCCTGTCCCGAAGAAATCGACTGTCTCCTGCCTCAATGACTATCGTCCCGTAGCGCTCACTCCCATCGTGATGAAGTGCTTCGAGAGGCTCGTCATGAGGCACATCAAGACCCAGCTTCCACTTTTTCTGGACTCCATGCAGTTTGCGTATTGTCCAAACCGTTCCACGGACGATGCCATCTTCACAACCCTCCATCTGGCCCTCACCCACCTGGATAACAAGGACTCATATGTACGAATGCTGTTCATTGATTTCAGCTGAGCATTCAACACAATCATTCCTCAGCACCTGATCGAGAAGTTGAACCTTGTGGGCCTGAACACCTCCCTCTGCAACTGGATCCCGATCCAGACTGACTGAGGTCTCACCCACCTGGATAACAAGGACTCATATGTACGAATGCTGTTCATTGATTTCAGCTCAGCATTCAACACAATCATTCCTCAGCACCTGATCGAGAAGTTGAACCTTCTGGGCCTGAACACCTCCCTCTGCAACTGGATCCTGGACTTACTGACTGGGAGACCTCAGTCAGTCCGGATCGGGATCGGGAACAGCATCTCCAGCACCACCACACTGAGCACTGGGGCCCCTCAGGGCTGTGTGCTCAGTCCACTGCTGTTCACTCTGCTGACTCACGACTGTGCTCTAATGCACAGCTCGAATCATATCTTCAAGGTTGCTGATGACACGACCGTGGTGGGTCTAATCAGCAAGAATGATGAGTCAGCATATAGAGAGGAGGTGCAAAGGTTAACTGTCTGGTGTGGAGCAAACAACCTGTCTCTGAACTGCGACAAAACGAAAGAGATGGTTGTTGACTTCAGGAGACCACAGAGCGACCAATCTCCACTGATTATTGATGGATCTTCTGTGGAGATTGTCAAAAGCACCAAATTCCCTGGTGTTCATCTGGAAGACAACCTCACCTGGTCATTCAACACCAGCTCCATTACCAAGAAAGCCCAGCAGCGTCTCTACTTCCTGAGAAGGCTGAGGAAAACCCACCTCCCTTCCCTCATCCTGACCATGTTTTAAAAAAGGACAATTGAGAGCATCTTGAGCAGCTGCATCACTGCCTGGTTTGGGAATTGCACCATCTCGGATTGCAAGACCCTACAGAAGATAGTGAGAACAGCTGAGAAGATAATCGGAATCTCTGTCCCCTATCATGGATATTTACACCACACGCTGCATCCGCAAAGCACACAGCATTGTGGACGATCACACACACACATTTTTCACACTCCTACCATCAGGAAAATGGTTCCGAAGCAATTGGGCCGTCACATCAAGACTGTGCAACAGTTTCTTTCCACAAGCCATCAGGCTTCTCAATACACAGAACTGAAACAGAACTTGCACACACTCACTCAAATGTGTGTTACTGAACTGTACAACCTGGACTAAACACAATCATCACTCATCTCGATCCACCCCACCACCATTTATCTATTTATTATTATTTATACTCGCACCTTGTATTACAGTATAATGTTTATATGCTGTCTTTGCACCTTGGTATTACAGTAGAATGTTTACATGCTGTCTTTGCACCTCGTTGCTGCTGTTTTTTTGCACTATATTGTTCTGTTCTGTTTGTACTTTCTCCTGGGTATAGTTTTTCACATTTCTCCTTACACAGTACTGGATAATCAAGTATACAGTAGGTTTACTAGTCGCGCTATACTTGTTTTTTTTTGTCTCTTGTCTTGTCTTGTGTTGTCTGTCTGCATTGTCTGTATGTACTGTTTTTTTGTTTGCACTGTTTGCACCAGGTTGCACTCGATGCACTTTATGTTTGTGTTGTTTAGTGTAGCACCAGGGTTTTTTACTGTGTCTTGTGTACCACCGTGTATAGTAAAAATGACAATAAAAGCCTCTTGACTTGACTTGACTCTGCACAATACACGCTGAGGATGTTTGTGTTAACAAATCCAGTGTGTTCGCTCCTCTTGTTGCAAAGTTCACATGCTGATGGAGTTTAGGAAGCACAGTCCTGAGATTTGCATGGTTGAAATCTCCAGCAATAATTGTCCGGGTGAGCATTCTGCAGGTCGCTAATAGCATAGAGTTTACACAGTGCCTCCTTAGCATTAGCACTGGGGGGAATGTACACTTCTACAATGAAAACAGTGCTGAATTCTCGTGGTAAATAAAATGTTTTGCATCATACAGTCACAAACTCCACTAGTAATGAGCAGTGAGCAGTAGTGTGAGACAAGTACAGAGTTCTTGCACAGTGTTAATATAAACACACACGCCACCACCGCGAGTCTTACCGCACAGTTAGCTCATCTAGCTGGATGGTGGCTTCTGCCATCTGTTACTGTATGTAACCTGTACCAACTCTGGTAAGACATATTGGTGTACTTTTGTTTGTAATTTCTCATGAATCATATCTGGTGCATTATGATTGTGTTTTATATTTTGTCTTTTTCCTTTTCCCATTGGAGCTTGCAAATATTTTTTTTTGTTTTTCTGGCATGAGTTGGGGTGTCTGGATTTCACCCCCAAATGAATGGACAAACCGAGAGGCTCAGTTTGATCTTGAAACTGGTCTCTGCCTCCTTTGCAGTCAGGAACCCTCCTTCTGGTCGGATAAACTAATATGGATAGAGTACGCCCATAACACCCTTCCAACTGCTGCCACATGGCTTTCACCCTTCCAGGTGGTCCACGCTTACCTGCCACCAGCTTTCTTTAACCAGGAACCCCAGTCTGCTGTCCCCTCTGCCGCCCTTTTCTTCCAACGCTGCCGTCGTGGCTGGAAAACCACCCAGGCTGCCCTGCTCAAAACAGAATAAGGCAGAGAAATGCTCCTGGGCCACCTCCCGCTTCATCCTGGACCTGGACCTGATTGCTGGCTTTCATCAGGACCACCCGGAGCAACCTATTGGGGCATCCTTTCAATGTGCTCCGGTTCCTGGCTCGGCTCGGTTCTGCTGGCACTCAACACGCTACGACTTCTGGCTCAGCATCCTCACACTCCGTGCGCTTCAGCTCACTGATTCGGCTCCCCGAATCGACTTTCTGGATCGGCTCTCCTCACGCTCTGCATGTTTACATTTCTGGCTCAGCTATTCTTCACATCCGCTTTCGATCCTAAACCTGAACAGCTGACATTATACAGTCTCTTCACTTTTGACATCAACCCTCCGTGGTGGTTTTTGGAGACCTCAGCCTCCTACAGTATATGAAATGCATCAGTTCTTTAGCCTTTTCCCTTTCCTGCATTTTTTATTATTGACCCTCAACAGCTTTCCCCAATGCAAAAGTGGGTCTATAACTTAAACCTGCCCTGCACACAAATAAAAGGTAAAAACTGCACACAAATAAAAGGTACCCATGTGTAGTCACACTAACAATGGCAAACAGTCATTATTGTAACAAATGAAACAAATAAAAGGTAATGTCAAACAGTTATAATTGCTGACACTATCCAGCATCAAAAACAAAAATATAACTCAATGCACACCTTGAGGCTTACCACCTTTCCACTGTCAAATCGAAAGCAGAATTTGTTTTTGTACCACTTTATACTTTTTATCCATTCCACCTATTGCATAGTTGTACTGCAAAATACAATAGTTTATTTTTTTAAGGCATGCCATCTTTATAATTTTTTGCCAAAGTTTATCAGTTGTCTCCAACATCAACTAACTGGGGTCCCCAACCCTGACTCAGCTGGGGCCCACATTCAGCCCATTAAAGTGCCCACTCTGACCCCATGCCCACGTGATGCCCATAAAACCCAGATAAAGCCCATGTGGGTCCCACTGGATGAGTAGGACATATTCTTAGAGCAGTCCACAAATTTGGATGCATTTCATGCCGTTCATGTATAAATATCACCCAAAATGTATTTATTGCACAATTAAATACATTGTCATTGTGTACAATTTGTCAAACTTTTACAACCAAGACCCATACAACTCCGTGGCAAATTGTAGCCATAAAATATATACGACATCTATATCTTTTTAATATAAATGTTTAATATAGAGGGTTCCCTGGTGGTCTAGTGGTTAGCGGCTCCCACCGCTGTGGCTCGGGTTCAATCCCCGCTCAGGGAACCAACCCCTAAATCAAACATGCGGAGGATCCGCTGTGGCGACCCCTAACGGGAGAACCTGAAAGAAAGGGTTTTTTTTTTATATCTTTTTAATATATCTCTTAAATTTGCCTTTTAAACTAGCACAGAAAACCTTTATGACATCACCTCAATTAAAGGTAACCAAATAAATAAGTGGTAATTTAACTACAAACTAGACTAGTTAGGTTGTAATTGTTTTGTTGCAAGCTACACACCTTAAGATAAACTACATACTATAAATTCTATGGTTATGCAAGCTAAAAGAAATATTGTTTCTCTATGCGTATAAGCATAGCATTCAACATAGAATAACCTCTGATATACAGTATTAGCCTTTTTCATTAAATGCATGATAGAGCTGCATATATACCTTTATATTTTGCACAATTCCCCCCTACTTTCCTCTTTTTTGGGTTCCTGAGGGTTTAGACGTTTTTTTGTGACCCATAATTTAAATTTGTATTCAGCTCTTCTGACTGATGTGACTTCACACCAGGTCTTGTCAGTTCTCCCACTGGAAACCCTGAAGCACTGAGGTGATGTCACCCAACACCCGCCTTTCCTTTCTTAGTGTATGAGTAAGGGGAACATCTACGGGTGGTGCGGGCACACTTGTCCTGACCAGGTTCATTCACCTTGACTATGCAAATAAACTGTAAAAATAAACCCAACAAAAAAACCCACAAAAAAACAAAATTGTTTCGAACAGGCAATCGAAATATATGTAAATACTGAAGTCATGAAAATCCAGGGGCACGAGGAAAGTCGGGTGCCAGTGGGGGACACAGTGGGACTTGAGGCAAACGGCCACCGGGTAGAGGCCTTAGAGGGCAGGAAAGGCTGAATGAAGCCTCCAGGTGGCTGCACCAAGCACTTTCTGGCCGATGTGATGAGGCAGAGCACCGCCCTCTGCGGAGATCTGAGGTGGAGCTACACCCTTTGTAGAGGTCTGAGGCGAAGCGACGCCCTCTGTGGAGGTCTGAGACGGAGTGACGCACTCTGCGGAGGTCTGGACCACGGGAGACTCTGGAGTGGAGTGCCGCCCTGGGTGGGAATCTGGACAAGCTTGGGGGCATGCTCGGCAGGGCATAAGAAATAGAGGTTATCTTGGCAGGTCGGAAAAGCGGGGTGACATCCGCAGTCAGAGAGGAAGGCTGAGGTTGGGCAGCCCCCTCAGGGGCCAGAGGGACAGTCGACTTAGAACCTTAGCTTTTAAATATCGACTGTCTCAGTTGGGCCCTTGAATTGCCAGTCTGTGGCAGATAATTCTGTCAGGAACGTGGTGGGACACGATACACGGCCAGATTATTCTGTCAGTGAGCTCACAGGACACGATGCACGGCCAGATTATTCTGTCGGAGTGTGTGCGGGTGACTTGGTGAGTCAGGACTGGATCACAGGTGCAGGGCTAGGTGAGTGAAGACCCAAATGCAGGATGTGACAGGGAGTAAGGAAAATACAGGCTTTAATGGAAACAAGAAGGTAACTGAGCAATGGGGCAAGGCAAAAACACAGTCCAATAAACAGTCCAGGGTAAAAAACATAGGCAAACAGGGTGATGCAGGGAGAGACAACACCAAAACCAAAAACAGTCCAAGATATAGAGAGCCGGCAAACAAAACCATAAAGGGCAGAGCAGAAACACAAACCAAAAACCAGTCCAGAGTTCAAAACCAGAGTAGGATCAGGAATCCAGAGCAGACCAAGTGGCATGAATAATCCCAGGGACTTTAGGAAGGAGGTGAGATAATCTGACGCTGAGCTAAAATCTTTGGTGTCCTTAAATACTGGACAAGCAATTTCATGTTTTGCTTTTTGGCCCCCTAACTGGTCTGAAATGTAACCAAACTGTGACTTAAAAATCGAGGTACATGCTGAAGCATGAATTTTATGTACCGTTACATTTGTATATTTATTAGGGATGTTGCAATACATGGATTCATACCGGAACATTTTGGTACAGGGCTTTCGGTTCTGTACACACATGTACCAAATGCAATCCTTTTTACGTGCTTTAAGGTAACCCACCTAATGGTCCCCGCCTTCAACTTTGAGAGCATTTTTTTTTTTTTTTTTATAATTATTTTTAAACTTGAAAATATACACAACAATGCCAGGGGTATAAAAAAGAAACTTAAGTTAGCACAGTGTCACACTGTACCCTTTTTTTTTTTTATAATTATTTTTAAACTTGAAAATATACACAACAATGCCAGGGGTATAAAAAAGAAACTTAAGTTAGCACAGTGTCACACTGTACCCGAAATTACATAATATTTGCTAAAGCGCTAAAGAATCAATAGCACTACCCGATAACCAGGTAGTTACGTTTTTTTATTTGTCACAAACATAATTATACGCGTTGGTTATCTTGCAGTGAAATGAAAAGTTAACTAAATGTTGCATCGTGAATCTGAAATTTTTTTTTTCGGAAACATGATTTCACATATCCTTCTATATTGCAATTTTCGTTAAATAAATAAATAAATAAATAAATAAATAAATAAAGCTAATATGACATCTAAATCTTGAGAATTGCGTGGTGTAACAGTTTTTTTTTTTTTTTTTTTTTTTTTTTTTTTTTTTTAAGCTTGCCTTTGAGTTAAGTGTTAATTGGATTTGTTGAGCTCATCAAAACTGCAGTTTGATGTTTTAAACCCAGGGGATAGGTAAAAAATTTCAGATGCTTGAAACTTTAAGCTTATTCTCTTTCATCTCAACCTTTCTTTTCCTTTTTTTTAATTTAAAGAATGCAGATTAGAATACCCAATTAGCATGACCCAAAATTAATCCAAATGCTTAAGGAAGATTTCAACGAAGCTTAAATAATTTATTATTTGAAAAACAGTCTTTTACACATGAAGACAATTCTCATAAATTGTAGTTGCAGCCTGAAGGAGGTTTTAATACTTAATGCTTAAGCAATACCTGTCTAAATATAAAAATGCAGTCATGAATTGCCTTTGCCTTTAATCAGAATATTAATGGGTGGCTAGTACAATATTCTTTCAAGATGTTTATTCTTTTAGATTTAACCAATAAACATTGTTTGTCTTTACACGTATGTATACACACTTTATTTAAGGCAAACAAAACACAATACCTATCCAAAAAAAAGAAAAAAAAAAAAAGAAAAGATAACTATCTTTCCAAAAAAAAAAGGAAAAAAAGAAAAGGAAAAGAAAAATTCATACAGACCACTAAACTATTACAGTTTTTCTCAAATGCTAAAACACATTTCACAAACGTTTCCTCCATGTTCCCCAATGTCTAAACACAACACCTTTTTCTAAAGCTACATAAACACAACCACACCTTCTCACTTCAAACTTCAAACTTTCACACGAAAAGAGCAGCTCGAAGCTTTCAAAAATGTAAACAGTATGCACATCATTACACACTACAGCAAAACAATTGATCTTAGATCTCTGCAGAGGATTAGGCATTTAGATTTGAGAGTTTCATATGAAGAGTATACATCTATAGTAAATTCTGCATGTACACTACTGTAACACAACTCAATGCAAAAACAGAATCTATTGCACACAACAGTACTCTTGAAAACATGATCAGGGTGTGAAGTTTTTTATTTACTTTATTCACACCACACACACACACACACACACACACACACCACAATCACTGTGCGGCATCATGTCGCTGAGCTGCATCGGGCCACATTACCTCATCCACCTCGCAGGCACCGTGGGATAAACGCCCTGGAATGGCGAATCCATCCTTGGAAGGCCTCCACTGGGATGTCAACACAGACCAGCTCCATTGCTTTTAGGAGGTTCTCTCTAGTGTATGGTTGTCTGTCATAAACCTTCCATCTCCATGATGAGAAGAACTCCTCTATAGGGTTCAGGAAAGGGGAGTAGGGTGGCAGACTGTCGTTTAAAAAGTGGTTACTGTTGGTGGTGAACCACTCTCTGATTTGGTTTGTATTGTGAAAGCGTACATTGTCCCAAATGATCACATAAATTTGATGTGCGGGCCCAGAATGGTGTTGTTGGCGGTCCAGGACGATGTCTTTTAGCTCCTCTAGGAAGGTGAGGAGACGTTGAATGTTGTAAGACCCAAGGACAGCATGCCGGTGGACAAGCCCCTCCAAACCCATGGCTGCACAAAGAGTAATATTACCCCCCCGTTGGCCAGGAACCTCAGTGATGGCTCTTTGGTCAATGATGTTATGGCCTCTGTGCCTTTGTTTCTGCAGGTTGAAGCCAGCCTCATCCAGGAAGAGGTACTCATGAGGTCTGGCCATCGTGTCCAACTGTAATATCCTCTGTGAAAATGTGGAAGTGCAGAGGTGTTCAGAACAACAGTCAATCAGGTAGCACAGTATTGTCCAGAAGTAATGTAGGCCACTGAGCAACACAGTATGTCCACTAACTGTACTGTAAACATGAATATATACTTACTTGCACATACTCATAACATAGGTCTTTGTGTCGCGCAGAGTTGCGCCCAAAGGGAACCCTATAGACCTGTTTCATCCGCATCTTTTGGCGCCGGAGAACTCGGTCTATTATGGCCAAGCTGACATCATCAATGCTCTCAAAGTTGACATTATCGGCAATGCCTTTGTCTCTGATCTCCAGGAGTCTGATGAGGTTGTTCTCACGAACCATATCCACAATGCGGGTTTCTTGTGCCGCTGTAAATATGGCAACCCTCCCACCTCTATGTGGCATTCTTTCAACTCTAAAGAAAGAAACATGTGTTGTCAGTTTTACAATACAGTAACAACTGATTTGAAACCAATAGACTACTTTCACAGGCTTGTAAAATTGTATTGTGACAAAGAAAGCAATAGAGTACAATACCTGTTGTGTTGTCTGAATGCCCTGATAATAATGGCCACGGTAAACCCACTCAGGTTTGGACGGACTCGTAGTCCTGATTCACCCATTGTCATGCCATGGACAATGACATGGTCAATGACTGTTGCTCGCATCTCGTCCGTAATGATGGTGCGAGGTTGTCTTGCTCTCCCTCCTGGACCTTCTCCTCTCCCTTGTTGGCCTGCTTCTCTTCCTCCTCTAATTTGAACTCCTCTTCCCCTGACTCTGCCTTCATCCATTGTGTTTGTTTGGAATCTTCAGCAAACTGTGCATTTTGAACTTGCTTTTGTACATGTGGTCACAGCATTAGCAACAAGTGTCTTCAATTTTGAGTCGTAGTGTGTAATGAATGACGCCAGGTGTGTTCATTGTGTTCAAATATTGCTGACTGTGGCAAGCATTTTGCATCACATGAGCTTTCATTTAAGAATATGAGCAGAATTCTTTTGCAACTTTTGTTTTAGCAAAAAAAAATGTGTTAAGATTTATGAGAATGGAGGATTGTGTTTTGTGAATTGTGTTTTCATGTGAAATGTGTTTATGATATTTAAAAATGATAGCTAGATTTAGTAAATGTGTTTAGACAACTGTTCATTTGGTTTAGAGGATTCACTTTTGTGTATTAGCATTTGAGAAAAACTGTAATATGAATGCAGTATGTATGAATGGCCATCTGAGTCTAGCTGCTGGCTCTCAAATAAGGTGAGACATAGTCTCAGATAAATGTTTATAGGCTCACATGCTCACTGGTTAACCTGGTCAATTAAGATATTTCTGGTTTTGTTGAGATATATAGTTGGGTATCATCAGCAAAACAATGAAAATTGATCCCATGACTTGTAATGATATTATAAATGAAATTATGAATAATAAAATTATAAATGCAACATGATCAAATCAAATTTTATTTGTCACATACAGATACATACAGAGTATGACATGCAGTAAAATGCTTTATATGACTGTCCGGCATGAGGTAATAGGATGGGGAGAAAAAATAAACCAAAAAAAAGAAGGCAGATAAAGGATATAAACTATATAAAATAAAGTCCAAGATGACCCTAAATGGTGCTACTTTCACTTTGTAGCCCGCCTTATGCAACACATGGACATCGGAGCAACCGATGTCCTTGTGTACCCCCGCAAAACACTAAAAAAAATAACCCAAACAACACAATGATCTGCGGCAGAAGCTATGCGACCTCGGACCCACGTAGCAATTTTTCTCTGGCCCAGCTCACACAACCAGCTTTTGCTTGGCCCATATACCACAATGCATTACGGTCCTAGTGTGGACCAGGTCTGGATTCCAGACAATTGCCACACATGGGCCATAACTGCCCCAAGTCTCAGCCAAGTTAAATACCCATAACTGGTCCTAAATAACATCTGGCCCATGTCTTGTGAGCCGCCTTAAAATCGGTACCACCTCTGCCAAACCGAGTCATGTTTGGCCACATGCTTTATTCCAGTGCCGGATGAATGCCAGCTGTGCCATATGAATGCCAAAGCTGGGCCAAATTTGTTTGCTGACTGGGGAGTGCTTCAAGAACAAGGCCTCCAGACCTCGGCGTCGCCTGTGGCGAATGGACGGAGGATGGGGAATTGAAAGCTCTGCGCGAGCAAGCGGAAGCGCGGAAAGTGAGCGGGTGCAAGTGCTAGGCTAAAATCTAACCCTAGCCTGCCCACTCTACCATCTCTACTGCTGGCAAATGTCTGCTCAATAAATTGGACAATAAATTGGAAAACATCAGACTCCAACACACTACTCGGTGTGAGTACAGACACTGCTGCATCTTTGTGTTCACTGAGACATGGCTGAGTGACATAGTTCCGGACGCCACCATTCAGCTGCACGGGCTAGCCGGTTTTGTTTCTTTTTATTTACCACGGGAATTCACCACAGCTATTGTGCTCGGAGTGTACATACCACCTAGCGCTAATGCTATCCCTTTCGGGACCGTTAGCAGACTTCAAAACACACACCCAGACAGATTGTTCATTGTCGCCGGAGATTTTAATCATGCAAATCTCAGGACTGTGCTTTCCAAATTTCATCAGAATGTGGACTTTGCAACCAGAGTAGAAAACATGCTAGATGATGTTTACACAAACATCCAGGGTGCATACCGGGCAAAGACCCGCCCCCACCTTGGGTACTCAGACCACATCCCTGTTATGCTGATCCCAGCATACAGATCACTCAGCAGGCATATGCTGGGCCACCACATGCAGACTGTGCAACAGTTTCTTCCCTCAAGCCATCAGGCTACTTAACAAATAACTGAACTGAAACTCACACACACACAAACACACACACTGTGTGACTGATCGTATTTGTACAAACCGGACTCAACACACACTCATACTCACTTTGTTTGACTGAGCTGTATTAACCGGACTCAACACACATCATACACTTCGCATACCCATGATCCAGTACCACCATCATTACCTCAAAATGTTTACATGCCGTTTTTGCACATCTTCCGGGATTGCAGCTATTTGTTCTTTTACACAACATTCTGTTTGCATTTTTCTGCTACTGTTCACTTTATTTTGTTACGACAGGTTTAATGGCAGAGCTATTTTATATTTTGTGTATTGTCTTGCACTGTCCTGTGTTTTACTGCACTGTCTTGTGTTGTCTTTTGCACTGTTTGCACCAGGTTGCACATATGCACTTTATTTGGCAAGGATTTTTCTTACTAGTCTTTGGTCCTGTGTTTTCTGTTACTGTGATTGTTGTTTTAAGTTTTTTTTTGTAGCATCGGGGTTCTGGAGGAACGTTTCATTTCACTGTGTACTGCATCGGCTATATGTGGTTGAAATGACAAAATGACAATGAAAGCTTCTTGACTTGACTTGAAAATATAAAATATATAAATATATATATATATATATATATATATATGAGAAAAAAGTGTATATACAGGATGCTTATGACAGTAAACATTTACAACATTAAAAAGTTAAGGTGGTTGATATGATTGTCCTTAAAGTGACCGTGTGCGGTATGATGTGGTATAAAGTGCACTGTGCTGTGCAAGATTTTTTTAGGTACACTTTTTCTCTCGAATATTGTTTACAAATCTGTCTAAATCTGTGTTAGTAAGCACTCCTTTGCCGAGATAATCCATCCACCTCAGAGGTGTGACATATCAAGATGCTGATTAGACAGCATGATTATTGCACAGGTGTTACTTAGGCTGGCCACAATAAAAGGCCACTCTAAAACTTGCAGTTTTAAAACACAGCACAATGCCACAGATGTCACAAGTTTTGAGGGAGCATGCAATTGGCATGCTGACTGTCCAGAGCTGTTGCGTGTGAATTGAATCTTCATTTCTCTACCATAAGCCATCTACAAATGCATTGCAGAGAATTTGGTAGTACATCCAACCGCCCTCACAACTGCAGACCAGGTGTAACCACACCAGCCTAGGACCTCCACAGCCACCATCTTCACATCCAAGATTGTCTAGGATCAGCCACCCGGACAGCTGCTGCCACAATCGTTTTGCATAACCAAATAATTTCTGTTCAAACCGTCAGAAACTGTCTCAGGGAAGCTGCATTCTCTTTGTCTTCATTGGGGTCTTTTTGTTTGACATTTTGTTGTCGTAACTGACTTGTTCAAGTTCAAATTATATTTGTCACATACACATACATACAGAGTATGACATGCAGTGAAATGCTTTATATGACCGCCTGACATTTAATCATGAAAAAAAAGGAATAGAATATAAGGATATATAAAATTAAGACAAGTAGATAAATAAAAAAGTATAAACTATAGAAAATATAGAAAATATGTGCATGTACATGAATCTAGACAGGGATGCGTATTGCAGATATTGACAGTACAAATTTAAAGTGATTTAGTGTGATTGTCCTTAAAGCGTCCATGTGCAGTATGGTGTGGTATAATGTGACACTGTGCTGTGCAAGTTCAGAGTTGAATTGACAGTCCAGAGATAAGGTGTCATGTAATAGTGCAAAAAAGTTGTGCAGAAATAGTGAATATGGAGAGAGAGGTCCAGTACTAGTTTCTAGGTGTTTCCTGGTTTAAACTCTGAATGGCCTGTCGGAGGAAAAGAAGCGGAAGCCAGTTTCCTCTAGTGCCTGCGCACACTGTAAACTGAATGCAACAAGAAAAAGAGTGCATTGTTGGGATGGCTGATGTCAGGGTGCCTCACCAGGGTGTTGATGTGATGGGATCAAGACAGGTCCTGTGTGATGTGAACACCTAAGTACCCAAAACTGTCTACTCTCTCCTCCTGGACCTGTGTTTCTGTAGTCGAGGTGGCTCATCGTTGTGTGAGATGAGCAATGGCGTCCTCAGTAGGGCGGTCCAGGTGGTACATGAACTGTAGAGAATCCTGTGTGTTCGGTAGTGATGCAGTGATGAAGTCTCTAACCAGTCTTTCGAATTCACTCTCCGGAATGCCCTCCGCATGTCATGCTCCGAGATGGGGAACTTGTTTACCTTTGCAGCTCTCTTAGCGTGCATGCTGTTTGTGCTGCTAGTGTGTTTAGCTGCAGCCTCGAAGCGAGCGTATAAGATGTTTAGCTCGTCTGTCGGAGAAGCGTCTGCATTCCCCATTCTGGAAGATGGTGTTTTATAGTCTCTGATGTTTCTCTCTAGTTTCCTCTAGTGTCTGCGCACACTGTAAGATGCAGCCTTGTACTTGTCCATGTCTCCGGTGGCGAGCCCCAAGTTGTAGGCAGCGGAGAGGTATCTCAGAGCATCACGGATGGTTTTATCCACCCACGGCTTCTGGTTAGGAACATTCTAATGGTGGTTTTCTGTACCGTATCACCCGCTAGTTTCTCAATGAATCCCACAACCGCTTCTGTAAACATGTTGACGTCATCAGAGCTGCACCTGAACAGCTGATGTCCCAGTCTGCATCATCAAAATAGCCTAATCCCTCTATATGAGCGAGACATACGCAGATATGAGCAAAACCTTTTTTATTTGAATGTACTCACAATTAAAAACAATTTGTGCCACTATAAAAAGTTAAGAAACAGAATGTGCATTCAGCTATCTCAGTTTCTGTGAACTTGAAGCAAGTGAAAATAAAAAATTATTGCTTGTGTCAATTCTGAGGTGTGACTCACCCTTGATTCATGATGGGGCACATACTTCAAGGTGTCTGCAATGCACTCTTCTAGGACCTTAACTGGTACATTACAATGCATCTTTTGCCAAGCCTCCAAAAAAAAGTTTTATAATAACAATTAATTATTTGTACACATAGTTACAACTAAATCCACATAAAACAGTGTCCTTTATATGTGTTTGCTGTACCACTACAGTGGAGTGTTTGTGAGCAGGACAGCTTTTCATATTATACATTAAAAAGTTTAAACTTTTATTTTCTTTTAAAAAGGCATGGTCATTTAAAATGTAATGCAAGTTTTGAATGTTTGAAGTTGATTGAATTATATACATTGCAGCACATTTTAACTGATAAAAAATAGCAAATATGTTCTGGAAAATACAGTTGTTAAATTCACTTACAGTGTTTTTCCTGTATTTGCGATCTTTCAGCTTCATCCAATTCTTCTGTGTTTGGGATTCAGCAGAAACTCAGTGGAAGTGTTGCTTTGTTTGACAACACTTTTTTAAAAGAGTTTAAACTGTAAAAATCGTTTCTTGAGGTGTGAACTCATCTTGGTGACCAATTCGGGAAACTTGACTGTGTCGTCACAATTTATAATTATTACATTTACATTTATATAGCGCTTTTCTGCAGCACTCAAATCGCTTTACATATGAAAGGGGAATTCTCCTCAACCACCACCAATGTGCAGCATCCACCTGGATGATGCGACGGCAGCCATATTGCGCCAGAACGCCCACCACACACCAGCATATTAGTGGAGAGGAGTGATATAGCCAATTAATATGAGGGGATGATTAGTAGGCCAGCGGGCAAGTTTGGCCAGGATGCAGGGGTGCACCCCTACTAGTTTTTGAAAGATATCCTGGGATTTTTTAATGACCACAGAAAGTCAGGACCTCGGTTTAACGTCTCATTTGAAGGACGGTGCTTTATTTTTTATTTTTTTGTTTTTAATTAAAAAAAAAAAAAATGTTGACAGTATAGTGGGGTGTTAGGACCTACACAGACCACAGGGTGAGCATCTCCTGCTGGTCTCACTAACACCTCTAACAGCAGCAACCTGGTTTTTCCCAGGTGGTCTCCCATCCAAGTACTGGCCAGGCTCAGCCCTGCTTAGCTTCAGTGGGCAAGCTGTCTTGGGCTACAGGGTGATATGGCTGCTGGCAAATACAAATACATATAACATGACAAAATATACAAATGAATCATGGTGATTAAATGAAGCAACAGCTATAAATAAGTTAAAAAGAAAATAAATTACTTTTTATTTACCTTTTTTAATTATTTACCTTTTGGTGCACTGTATCGGTTATCGAGTCCCCAAAATCATGTACACCCAACACTCACTAAAACCACCACGAATAAAGCAATATTTACCGACCAACACAAAATGGCGATTGAAACTTACCTCACTACTGATTTTGGGTGCGAACATACAAATTTGAAAGCTAACATATTAGCTTATGTAAATATGACCACTGCATTACAACATTTTCCTTTTATATCTGCATTTGGATAGTTTATAGCTTTTAAAAACTTGGACTTAAATAAAAAATGTACCTTACAGCAAGTCATTCATCACCTACAATGCTTTGGTTAAAATATTAATATGATTTAAATGTGACAAAATATAAACAATTTTCTTCTTCTTCTTTTTCTTCTTCTCCTTTCGGCTGCTCCCATTAGGGGTCGCCACAGCGAATCATCCGTCTCCATACCACCCTGTCCTCTACATCTGCCTCTTTCACACCAACTACCTGCATGTCTTCCCTCACCACATCCATGAACCTCCTCCTTGGCCTTCCTCTTTTCCTCCTACCTGGTGGCTCCATCTTCAGCATTCTTCTGCCAATATAATTCATGTCCCTTCTCTGCACATGTCCAAACCATCTCAATCTCGCCTCCCTCACCTTGTCACCAAAACATCCTACATGTGCTGTCCCTCTAATAAACTCATTTCTAATCTTGTCCATCCTCGTCACTCTCAACGAAAACCTTAACATCTTTAGCTCTGCTACCTTCAGCTCCACCTCCTGTCTTTTACTCAATGCCACTTTCTCTAATCCATACAACATCACAGGTCTCACCACAGTCCTATAAACTTTCCCTTTCATTTTTGCAGATACCCTACTATCACAAATCACTCCTGTCACTCTTCTCCACCCACTCCACCCTGCCTGCACTCTTTTCTTAACTTCTCTAACACACTCTCCATTACATTGCAATGTTGACCCCAGGTACCTGAACTCCTCCACCTTCTCCACCTCTTCTCCCTGCAACCGCATCACTCCACTGCCCT
>MU551647.1:1353531-1379609 GCA_024362625.1 Silurus asotus | reverse complement strand
TGGTGCTCTTCCTCGGCATGAAACCATACTGTTGCTCACAGATGGTCACCTCTTCTCTCAGCCTGGCTTCCACTACTCTTTCCCATAACTTCATGGTGTGACTGATCAACTTAATTCCCCTGTAGTTACTGCAGGTCTGCACATCTCCCTTATGCTTAAAGATCGGTACCAGCACACTGCTTCTGCCATTCCTCAGGCATCCTCTCCCCTTCCAGAATTGTGTTAACCAATCTGGTTAAAAACTCCACTGCCATCTCTCCTAAACATCTCCACGCCTCTACCGGTATGTCATCTGGTCCAACCGACTTTCCATTCTTCATCCTCTTAATCGCTGCTCTCACTTCCTTCTTACTAATCCTATCAACATCCTGCTTCACCAACTCCACATCCTCCAACCTTCTCTCTCTGTTATTTTCCTCATTCATCAGCTGCTCAAAATACTCCCTCCACCTTCTCAACACACTCTCCTCACTAGTCAACACATTTCCCTCTCCATCCTTTATTGCTCTAACTTGCAGTACATCCTTCCCAGCTCGGTCCCTCTGCCTGGCCAATTGGTATAACTCCTTTTCTCCTTCCTTAGTGTCCAACCTCTTATACAACTCCTCATATTCCTTTTCCTTGGCTTTCGCCACATCCTTTTTTACCTGCTGCCGCATCTTCTTGTACTCCTGCCTACTTTTCTCATCACTCTGTCTATCCCACTTCTGTTTTGCCAACCTCTTTCCCCTAATGCTCTCCTGCACTTCCTCATTCCACCACCATGTCTCCTTGTTTTGCTTTCTATTACCAGATGTCACACCAAGTACTTTTCTAGCTGCCTTCCTCATCACTCCTGCAGTAGTTCCCCAATCATCCAACACCTCTTCACCACCACCGAGCCCCTGTCTGACCTCTTCCCTGAACCTCACACTACACTCTTCCTTCTTCAGTTTCCACCATCTTATTCTTCTTTCAATCCTTACATTCCTCCTCTTCTTCTTCGCCTCCAAAACCATCCTACAGACCACCATCTGATGCTGTCTAGCTACACTGTCCCCCACCAACACTTTACAGTCTCCAATCTCCTTCAGGTTGCATCTCCTGCATAGCACATAGTCCACCTGTGTGCACCTTCCTCCACTCCTATACGTCACCCTATGATCCTCCTTCTTCTTAAAATACATGTTCACAACTGCCATTTCCATCCTTTTAGCAAAAACTACCACCATCTGCCCTTCCACATTCCTCTCCTTAAAACCATACCTACCCATCACCTCCTCATCACCTCTGTTCCCTTCACCCATTAAAGTCTGCCCCAATCCCCAATCGTTCTTTCCTAGGTACACCATCTACCACGTCATCTAATTCACTCCAGAATCATTCCTTTTCCTCCATCTCACAGCCAAATTGTGGAGCATAGGCACAGATGACATATATCATCATCCCTTCAACTTCCACCTTCATGATCATCACCCTATCAGAAACTCTCTTCACATTCACTACACTCTTACTGTACTCTTCCTTCAGAATCACCATTTCTCTTCCCATCCACACTATGATAAAACAGTATAAATCCATCTCCAATGTTCCTGGCCTGTCAGGAACGTGAGAGGAATGCAGGACGCAGAAAATATCAAAAAGGCAGTCTTTAATTAGGGGAGAAACTAAAAAAACCAAAGAGCAGAAAAAGGTGAAAACATAACCAACAAACGTCCAAAAACTGCGGGCAAAAAACAGAAATGAAGTAGAGATTCAAAGTGAAAACAAAAATAATCCACAGGGGAAAAAAACGGCAAGATAGTCCCAAAAAGCATAACAAAAAGCCAAAAAACAATCTGGCAAGGAATAACAGGAGCCGGCGTCTATTTATACCCATCAAAGATGGCCGCCGCGTCGCGCCGGTGTCGCACCGGAAGCGGAAGTTGGGCTACCGGAAGTTGAATTACCGGAAGTGCGCGCGCCGTCGGCTGACATGGCCTTACTCCCTTTCCACTTGGTCTCCTGAACACACAGCATATCTACCTTTCTCCTCTCCATCATATCAGCTATCTCTCTCCCTTTACCCGTCATAGTACCAACATTTAAAGTACCAACCCGAACCTCTACTCCCCTACACTGCTCCTTTTCCTGCCGTCTCTGTAGACATCTTGCTCCTCTCCTTCTCCTCATTTGGCCAACAGTAGCCCAATTTCCGATACTTGTGGCGGTCGTTGTTAACCCGGGCCTCGAACGATTCGGTATGAAATTCTCATTTGTGATCCGCATATTTTATTTGGCACATGTTTTAGTTTTACGCTGGATGCCCTTCCTAACGCAACCCTCCCCATTTACCCGGGCTTGGGACCGGCACTAAGAGTACACTGGCTTGTGCCCCCCTAATGACTGGGTTAAAATATAAACAATTTTAATTGTGTTAATTAATCCAACCCCAAAAAAAATCACTGGCCTATTGTTTTTAACAGCTCTCTGCATGTGTGTGTGTGTGTGTGTGTGTGTGTGTGTATGTGTGTGTGTGTGTGCATGTATATGTGTTTTAGTGTGTGTACATGTGCTGTGTCTAAGCACTTCGATTTTCTGTAAGCAACAGTGATTGAATAACGAAACACTTTTGCGATAATAAGCAGAATCAGGAGTTGGGTTGATGCTGATTACTATTCTTATTTTTAGTATTAAAAGAAGAATGAGATGGATGTGATTCATAAAACAGCTCTCTTGCACTTGTATTATTTATATTGGTCAGTACGTATTGGTGACTTTTGTCACTAATTGCCAAAATTATTTTCCACTACTTACTGCCAGTTTTATTTTTATATTTAAATACATCATTATTTTCAATCATATTTTTTTATATTATTAATCTATTATTTACATTTAATCATTTGGTTTACATATAATATGAGAATGTTCTATAGATGTTTAACATTAGGAGAATACAATAGGAGTACAATAACAGAACATGTTCATGAACACTTAGAACATTTTATGACAACATGATGAAAATATCTAGCATTTAGCAAAAAAAAAAAAAATTAATTCAAAAGTAATATGAACATTTTATCGTAATGTTTCCAGGTAATTTAAGTACAATAACGTTGTAATGACATTCCATGAATGTTGTTCTCAATGTTTTAATAAAATTTTGTAATCATTCAGCAAATACTAATAACATCAGAAGATTTGTTATGCGAGAAATCTGGAGGCGAAAGCCGATGTGAACACAAAAGTTTATTTGAGACACAGGGCAAATCCAAACACACTCAGCAAAAAGGTGAAAGAATCCAGGGGGGCGCAGCGGCAGCGCAGTCCACGGTGCACAACCAAAACAGACAGGTAGTCGGTGTAAAGATCCACGGTGCGCTTGGGAAGAAGCATGGTACTGAACAGTAAACGGTGTAAGTGGAGATGAGGGGCTTATATGGGTTTGGTGATGAGTGCTTAACGAGTTTCAGGTGTGTGTGTCTAGTATGCTGGAGATGAGCTTCAAGCGGGCGTGGCCCGCACAGGAGAAGGAACAGGTAGCTCCCTGACACCACCCCCTCCCCCAGGGGGGGCACCGGACGCCCTGATTCTGCGACGAGGACGACCTCTAGCCCGGGGCACTGGCCGGCGTGGGTGAGCAGCCTGGAACTTCGCCAGCAACGCCGGGTCCAGCACGTCCTGTCGGGCCAGCCAAGACCCCTCCTCTGGACGGTACTCCTCCCAATCCACTAGGTACTCGAGGCGACCCCTGTGCCGTCTGGAATCCAGGACCTCCTGCACCACGTAGACGTCCGGCTGAGCTATGACCTCCGGCTGGACAGACGCCTCGGGGTCACCGGCAGCTCCAGCCGGTAGGACACATCGCTGATCTGCCTGGATTTCCTGAAGGGCCCGATGTACCGGGGGCTCAGCTTACGGCACGGCAGCTTCAGCCTCAAGTCCCTTGTTGATAGCCACAGCAGATCCCCTGGGTGGACTCGAGGAGCCTCCAGATGCCTGGCATCAGCGTGCCTGCGAGTGCTGCGGAGGGCCCCACGCAGCTGGGTGTGTGCCGACTCCCAGACCCGGTTACTCTCCTGGAACCAGGCATCCACCGAGGGCACGTTGCTGGGCTCGTCCGACCAAGGGAACAGGGGCTGCTGGAACCCCAGGACGCATTGCAAAGGAGTGATTCCAGCTTGCCTACGGGTAGGTGGCATGGCACCTGGGACATGGCACAGGTGGGACACTCCTGGACGAACCAGGTAATCTCCTCTGCCATCCTTGGCCACCAGTAACGCGTCTGGATGAGCTGAACAGTCCTCTTCTCCCTTGGGTGGCCCGTGCCCGATCCCTCGTGAACCGACTGCATGAGCCCTCGTCGGCAGGAGGTGGGGACAAAGACACGTCCCTCTGGACACCCCTTAGGGCCCGGTTCCTGGAGAGAAGCCAAACGGATCTCACTGTCCACGTCCCAAATGATGGGCCCCACGACGAGTGCGGGTGGAAGGCTGGGGTCCGGATTGCTGGGTTCCTCAGGCCCGAACACCCGGGAGAGGGCGTAGGCCTTTCCATTGAGCGCCCCGGCTTAATAGGTGACGTGAAACCGGAACCGGGTTAAGAAGAGGGCCCAGCGAGCCTGCCTGGGGTTGAGTCGCCAGGCCTCCTGTAGGTACTAGAGGTTCTTGTGGTCGGTGATCACGGTAAATGGTTGCTTGGCGCCCTCCAGCCAGTGCCTCCATTCGCCCAGGGCCATCTTTATGGCCAAAAGCTCACGGTTGCCAATGTCGTAATTCTGTTCAGCATTGAGAGCTTGTGCGAAAAAGCAGCAAAGCATAGAACAAGCAGCAAAACCATAGAACAATAACTGACAAGGTGTAAGTGGAGGTGAGGGGCTTATATGGGTTTGGTGATGAGTGCTTAACGAGGTTCAGGTGTGTGTGTGTCCAGTATGCTGGAGATGAGCTTTGCGCAGGCATGGCCCGCACAGGAGAAGGAACAGGTAGCTCCCTGACAAGAATGTTCCAAAAACATCGTTCTAAGATATTTACGAGAACATTAGGAGCAGTTTTACAAATAACAAGTACAAATATTGTCATAAGATCATTTTAGACTATATTGTTCTAATAATGTTTTCTATAAAAATTTGAACATTAATCAAATATTAAAAAGTCTTCAAATGTTCTAAGAACATTGTTCTGACCTTTAAAGAAGTAGATGCTGAACTCGCAAACATCCTGTACCATCTAGAGACGTACCAGTGCCAATTGGATCCCACTTCATGTGTGGAGTTTTGACATTGGACCTCCTGGAGTGTTTAAAGGCTCTGGCATGGAGAAGCTGGTGTTGGTTCTGTGATGATTACAAATGTTGAGCTATTTTATGAGTTGCTCAGTAGCTCCTAGTTTTATAGCCTGTATAAGACTGTAGAAAGAACATTACTTATAATCTTGCATTCCAGTGCTCATGTTAGTTCTCACTCTCCAGTGTTCTGTATTGCTTAAAGACTATGATCACACTCTTGATGTGACAAAATGAGGATGGGTTCCCTTTTGAGTCTGGTTCCTCACAAGGTTTCTTCCTCATAACATCTAAGGGAGTTTTTCCTTGCCACAGTTGCCATGGCTACTCATCAAGGATAAATGCACACCATTCACCGTAACTGTTGATTTATGTAAAGCTGCTTTGAGACAATGTCTGTTGTGAAAAGCGCTATAGAAATAAACTTGACTTGAATTGACTTAACGTTTTCAGTCAATATTAGGAGAACATTCACCAAATATAAATAATGTCATACAGATGTTCCAAGAACATTGTTCCAAGAATGTTTTCTGGCAACATTAGTCCATGTGCAGTATGGTATAGTATAAAGTGACACTGTGCTGTGGAAGTTGAAGTGACAGTCCAGAGTTAAGGTTTCAAATAATATTGCAAAAAAAATTTTGTGCAGTAAAGGAATAAACTGAAGGCTTCCCCGAATGTAACAGAGAAAGTTGAGAGTCCATTGTTGGGATGGCTGAGGTCCTTTACAACCTTCCTGGCCCTGGTCCGGCACCATGTGCTGTGGATGTCCTGCAGGTTAGAGAGCTTTTTTCTCCTTCGGTGGCGAAAGTCCATGGTGCGCTTGGGGAGAAGCATTGCTGATCCGAGATCGTTGAGCCCGAATGGAACGGATGCATGTGTGAAACATGGAACACAAACATACAGCAGCACGTAAAGTCCAACACATACATAGAACCCACACATTCTATAACGAACAAGGGAGGAAGTGAGAGTGAGGAGCTTATGTAGAAGCGGGGTGGAGTGACAATGAGCTCCAGGGGTGCGTGGTTAAGTCTGGAGTTCCAGGGAGAGTGGAGGCATGAGAGCCACCAAAGGGGGCGTGGCAGGTGGATCCCTGACACAGACATTGCTTTTGCTAATTTACACACCTCTATAATATTAGATTAGATTAGATTCAACTTTATTGTCATTGTGCAGGGTACATGTACAGAGCCAATGAAATGCATTTAGCATCTAACCAGAAGTGCATAGATAGATTATTTACAAGTTATGAGGTTACACAGAAGGTGTAGTAATATGTACATATAACTAAATAAGGGTATTTATAGTGTGGTTTTTATATAAGTATGATACAGTATAAAGTGGTATGACAGATACAGCTGTACAAAAGGAATGTCATCATGAATATATATATATATATATATATATATATATTACACGGAATAAACAGAATAAATATGGATGGACATACAGAAGTGTAATGAAAGATTTTGTGTGGTGCAAGGATGCATGATTTTAAAGTGGTGCAAAATAGTGCAAAACACAGAAAAGTGTTTTTTTGAAAATGTTTTCCAAGGTGAGTAGTTCAATACAGATAATTTGTTGGGCGGTTTCACCACCATCTGAAGGGCTTTACGGTCTGAAGCTGTGCAGCTGCTGTACCACACTAAGATGTTTGTGATGCTCACAGTTTGTGAGAATACTCTCAATGGTTCAGCAGTAAAAGTTCTCCAGTATCCTGTAGCACAGACGGGACTTTTTAAGTCTCTCCAGTAAATATAAACGTTGTTGTGCCTTTTTGATCAGGATGGAAGAGTTCAGAGACCAGATGAGGTCCTCAGAAATGTGTATTCCAAGGAACTTGAAGCTGGGTACATGCTCAACAGCAGTTCTGTTGATGTGAATTGGAGGATGAGTGTGATTGTCTGAAATCCACAATGACCTCCTTGGTCTTTTTGGTGTTAAGTTCCAGGTTATTGTCCTCACACCATGCTACTAGGTCTCCTCCCTGTAAGCCATCTCGTTGTTACCTTCAATCAGGCCTACCACTGTGGTGTCGTCTGCAAACTTTATAATGCTGTTTGAGGGATGGACAGGTATGCAGTCATGGGTGAAAAGGGAGTATAGTAGTGGAGACAATATACATCCCTGAGGAACCCCAGTGCTGATGGTGAGACTGGAGGAGGTGATAGTGTTCAGACAAACAGACTGTGATCTGTTCGTAAGAAGGTCACAGTCCAATTGCAGAGTTGTGTGCTGATGCCAAGTTGTTCCATCTTCAGGGTTAGCTTGGAAGGGCTAACTGTATTAAAAGCTGAGCTAAAATCAACAAACAGCATCCTGGCATAGGTGTCAGGGTTATCCAAGTGAGTCAGGGCAGAATGAAGAAGACCAAGACAAGTTTCCAAGAAGACCATGATATTGCAGTCCGTAATCAGTCTCTGTGTGAGGGTCCAGATCCTGAGCTCATCTAATTTGTTCGTCGGGGACCGAACATTGGCTAGAAAAATCCTTGGAAGCGCTGGTCGATGTGGCTTAAGCTTTAACTTAGCCCAAAGTCCTCCACGTATTCCCCGTCTCTGTTTTTGGTCTCTGCGTTGGCACCCGCGCCAGACACGTCCGATCGGAATAAAGGGCTCGCTGTGTTGTGGCTTCTTTACGAGCTTCGGTGGTATCTGGTCAAATGTGAAAATAAAGTCAGAAACAGAGTTTGTGCAGATGTGACCAATATCTAAAAGTTTCTAAAATATGTTTGCATGACAAAATCGCATAAGCACACAGGAGAATAGTGCGTAAATAAGCACAAATACGGCAAATCTGGAGAGATGCTGAGTCTCGCGATGTGTACGCGACTATCTTGATCTCACATATCTATGCTTATATTACTCTTAGTAACCTCTGACTGTCAAAGGCGTAGATCATTAGCTTCTATGTGAAAAACTCTCTTAGAGAACCTGTGCTTTCCTAAAAACCTAAGCTGACCTGCTATATCCGGCGCTCTGGCCTCATGGTATACACAACCTGTGCCGCCGGTGCCCCTTAAGGTCTAGCTAATTTCATGTGCCTCAGAATAGAGTCTCTTATAACCAGAGCTCTTTCAGGTTCTACAGCAGGGGCTTCACTGGGGAAAGCAAACTTGTTGGACACGTGAAATAGAGAGGAATGGTGCTTCCGGGCGCAAGGGTTAGCTTTGGCTTTGCGAGTATTCCGCAGAGTCGTTACCTACTCGCCCCGCTGTTAGGGCCCTGATGCCGGAGTCAGGGAAATGCTAACTTCATCTATGGCATCCAGACTTTCCCCTGCAGAACCTGGACTACTCTCGCACTCACTACTTCTCTCTAGACTCTAAATGCGCTCCTCTAATGCTAAGATCTTCTCCGTTAACTTCACACACTGAATGAGCTGGATGCTCGCCATGGAAATTACGTACCTTAATGTGGTTACTGTAGAGGGTGTTCATAGTTCTAATGTTAACCTTTCATAGTTCTTTCTGCAACCTTTACAGCAATGCACACTGCTGGCTTCTGCACCTGATGCACAGCACAAGTACTCAAATTAAATCGACCCTTATTGGGCCTGTTTATAGTGGAACCTATTTGGAAACCTGTATGACCCTGGCCATTGTACTGTAACTTAGTTTCATGGTGTTAACAATCTTCTAATGTGTTGAGCAACAATTCTAATTTTTAAATCCTCAAAGAGTTCTTTTCTATGAGCTGTCATGTTGAACAACCAGTTCAAACCCCAAATTTTAACTGCTCTTATATAAGATACACATATTTAAAGCTGGTTTTTGATCAATAATAATCTCAGATGTTGAGCTATTTTATGAGTTGCTCAGGAGCCCCTGTTTCCACAACTTCAACTGACTATATCAGACTGTAATAAGGACATTACTCATAACCACACACTCTGGTGCTAATAGTATTTCTCTCTTTCCGGTGTTTTGTATTGGTTTTTATGATTTATAATTGCACTCTGTATATCATCCAATTGAGCATGGGTTCCCCTTTTGAGTGTGGTTAATTTAAAGTTTTCATACTCATACCAGTTAAGTACTTTTTTCTTGCCACAGTCATTGCCTGCTTGCTAATCAGGCATAAATATACATAATACACTTAGATTAAAGCATTATCTGTATTCTGTAAAGCTACTTTGAGACAATGTCCATTGTAAAAAGCACTATTGAAATAAACATGAACTTGAATTAAAATTTGACAGCAGTGGTGCAGAGACCCAGTAGAAATATAGAGCTGGATAAGCAGAGGTGCTGTCCTGACCCTGCTGCAATATGGAGACAGACAGCAGTGGTGCTAAGACTCAGATGAAAGCCAAACCGTGACACGTTGTGCTGAAGTTAAACTGGAAGGAAATGAACTCAAATTCACTAGTGGTCACTAGAATAAGTGACCACTAATAACAATGTTTGTTGTTTGAATTTAAATTTGGATACGATTTCATATACAGGTGCATCTCCATAAATTAGAATATCATTAAAACATAGATTTATTTTAGTATTTCAATATAAAAAGTGAAACTCATTATATAGATTGATCACACACTGATATATTTCAAGTGTTTATTTATTTTAATTGGGATGATTTTGGCTCACATTTAACAGAAACCCAACAATATACTATCTCAAAAAAATTAGAAAGCTTCATAAGTACAATCAAAAATTGTTTTTTATTTTTTATATATCGTGTTTTATATCATAAAACACGATAAAGCTGCATACAGAATACAAAGTCACTACCACAGTTAGTAACCTACTGTATGTTATAAAGTTCAATGTGCAAAAGAGAACTGTTTACAGGAGTGTACGTGTACATAAACACAAAATGTAAACACAAAAGGTTGTGCAAAACAGCAGCAGCAGTCAAGTTAATGTGCAAAACAGCATGAAAACAGATAATAAAATAATACTATAAAATTGGTGAAAACATGGAAGTGTGTGAATTAAAATGAGTATAAGTGTGTGTTTGAGTTCAGATTTGTAGAAGCCCAGTAACACACAGTTGAGTGAGTGTGTTCGTGTAAGTTTCATTTCAGTTCTGTATGTTGAGGAGCCTGATGGCATAAAGGAAAAAACTGTTGCACAGTCTGGATGTGAGGGCCCAAATGCTTCGAATGACTTACCTGATGGTAAGAGAGTAAAGAGTGTGTGTGAGGAGTGTGTGGGGTTGGCCACAATGCCGTTGTTTTTGTGGATGCAGTGTGTGGTGTCAATGTCCATGATAGAGGAAAAAGAGACTCATATGATCTCAGCTGTCCTCAGCATCCTCTGAAGGGTCTTGTGATCCGAGATGGTGCAGTTCCCAAACCAGGCAGTGATGCAGCTGCTGAGGATGCTTTCAATGGTCTCTCTGTATAACGTGGTCAGGATGGGGAAGGGAAATGGGCTTTCCTCAGACTTTTCTGAAAGTAAAGACGCTGCTGGGTTTTGTTGCTGATGAAGCTGGTGTTGAGTGACCAGGTAAAGTTCTCCACAAGATGAACACCAAGGAATTTGGTGCCTTTGACAATCTTTAGAAACGATCCATCAGTGATCAGTGGAGGGTTGTCTCTCTTTCCTCTCCCAAAGTCAACAGCCATCTTTTCAGTTTTGTCAACATTCAGAGCCAGGTGGAGGTTATTGGCCCTACACCAGGCTGTTAGCTGTTTCACCCCCTCTCTGTATGCTGACTTGTCATTCTTGCTAATGAGACGCATTGCTACACAGTTGTGAGTCAGCCGCGTGAACAGCAGTGGGCTGAGCACACAGCCCTGAGGGGCCCCAGTGTTCAGTGTGGTGCTGCTGGAAATGCTGTTCTTGATCTGGACTGACTAAGGTCTCCCAGTCAGAAAGGTTCGGATCCAGTGTTCAGGCCGAGTAGGCTTAGATTCTTTATTGCTGAGGGATGATTGTGTTGAATGCTGAACTAATGTCTAAAAAACTGAATTTTAAGTATGTGTCCTTATTGTCCAGCTGGTTGAGGGCCAGGTGGAAAGGACATGGCTATAGCATCGTCCACTGAACAGTTTGGATGATCTGCGAACTGCATGGGGTCTAGTCAGGATGGTAGCTGGGTGTTTTGAAGCACTTTCTTTATAATTTGTTAGAGTGACGATAGTGACAATAGTCATTTGAGGCAGGAGCCTGTAGACTTCTTTGGCACAGGAATGATGGTCATTGTCTCAAGGCACGTAGTACAACTGTGCTTATGTATGTAAGTATGTGTCCCGCTGTTCAGGAAGATGATTAAGATGTCAGAAAAGACATTTTCTAGCTGTTCTGCACATTCCCTGAGCACTCTGCCAGGAATGATGTCTGGTCCAGCAGACTTCCGTTAACTCTGCATAGAGTTTTCCTCATTTCCGCTGTGGTTAGACAGAGCACCTGGTCGTTTGGTAGGAGGAGTGGTCTTTTTTTGCTGCCACATTGTTCTGCACCTCAAACCGGGCATAGAAGTCATTCAGTGTATCTGGGAGAGAGGAGTCATGATCACAAGCAGGTTAAGTGGAAAATGGATTGTCTTGGCATGTGCACGCTTTACCTCTCTGATGGCACAGGATAGTTTGGCCCTTACTGATATTAAGGCCATCTTGTTCCCTGCTTTTAAGACAGAGTCTCTAGCCTTTAGTAGAGCATGCACTTCTGCCAAGGTGGGGGCGGTGATTCGACAGGTAAGCGCTTGGGATGTTTGTATAAACAACATCCAGTACGTTTTTCCCTATTGCAAAGTCCACATTCATATGTATAGCTGACAAACAGCTGCTCTGACTTCCTCCACAGACTTGTCCTATGGACATACGTGTCCAGTGCTAGCTTGATGTACGAGACCAAGACCAAGGTCACGAAGGAGCCAGGTAACTACTAAGCAACTAAAGGGCCCTTATGTTGAGTGCACTAAACAACCTTGGATAGAAGGGTTGCAAGGAGAAAGCCACTTCTCTCCAAATAGAACATTGCTGCCCATCTGAAGTTTGCTAAAAGATCATGTGTACAAACCCGAGGACTACTAAAAATAGATTTTGTGGATGGATTAGAACATTATAACAATAACATTTTTGGCTTTACATGTGAAACCTGTTCGAAGGTTGAAACATGTGGTAGGGTCATGGTTTGGTAGTGTCTGTTTTGCTGCATCTGGGCCAGGACATATATATCTGAGGGCTGCATAGCAGAAAGTTGCCACAACAATAGCTGAGTCTTCTGGTACCAATAATGTTTAAAAAATAATAATCCTTCTAAAAAAAATACTTTAAGAAACATGGATGAGAAAAAAACAAATTACTGCACACCCTAACCTCCACTCTCCTCCACTTCTCCTTTCCCTGCTCTCTCTGCAGACATCTTTCTCTTTCCCTCGTTTGATCAGCAGTTGGATCTGTTGGCTCACAATACCTGTGTTAACCTGTAACCCAACCAATACCTGTGGTCATTGGTAACCCATGGCCCTTGACCGATCCAAAATGAAATTCTGGTTTGTGATCCGAATATTTGATCTGCCACATTTTTCCACTGGATGCCCTTCCTAACACAACCTTCCCCATTTAGCCGGGCTTGGGATCGGCTCTAAAAGTGCACTGGTTCGTGCAACCCTAATGACTGGGTTGACAACAGAACTATTGTCAATCATGGAAAATCTGTCCCACCCACTGAATGATTGTACATTTACATTTGCAGCATTTAGCAGACACCCTTCTCCAGAGCGACGTAGAAAAGTTCCCCTTCAGGAACTCGAGCTGCGTCGAAACACTATGGGAACGCCCCTGCATGACCACGCTCTGAACCACGTGTGAAATCTAGCCAATAGACAAGCCATGACATCATAGACAGGCAACGTGGCGTAAATCAGGAAGCTACAAGATGGCTGTGCGGTGATAGCGACATTAGCTTCTGCTCATTCAGGTAAGCGCTTTGAGTGTGTTATCTGTGCAGTCATGAGCTTATATGCAGGCAGAATTCCGCCTGTGTGTTTCCTGCTTGCCCCAATTCATTTTGGGTGGGGGGGGGGCTGTGATACGCAGCCAATGTGTTGTTTGCTTAGCTTAGGAGCGTGCTTAGTCGGCTCTCGAGGGTATCGGTTGTTGGCATTTTAGCCATGCGGCTATGTGCCCCCGGCTGCGAGGCGAGCTCCCGTTCCTCGGGGATTGCGCTCGTTTGCCGGTTCCTTCTCCAGTGCGTGTGACGCGGTGCTCTGTATTCTTCCTCCGAGGTGGGTGATTTTTCGGGGCGTGTTCTCCGAGGTGAGCGCTCTCCCTCGTGGCTTCGGCTCTTGATGGTATTGGCTGTTAGCATTTAGCCATGTAGCTATGTGCTCCCCGCTGCTATCTGAGCTCCCGTCCCCCGCGGATTGCGCTCATTTGGTAGCGGTTCTTTTCCCGGTGCGTGTGACGCGGTGCTCCGTATTCTTCCTCAGAGGTGGGAGAATTTCAGGAAACGCTCTCCGAGGTGAGCGCTCTCCATCAAGGCTTCGGCTCTCGATGGTATCGTCTGTTAGCATTTAGCCGTGTGGCTATGCGCTCCCAGCTGCTAGCCGAGCTTCCGTTCCCCGGCATGAGGGCTGGTTTCCATCGGTTCTTTTCCCAGTGTGTGTGACGCGGTGCTCCGTATTTCTTCCTCTGAGGTGGATGAAATTTTGGGAAATTAGGGGAAGCATGCCTGGCGGCTGCTTCTCCTGGTGCGGGCGGCGCAGCATTACATGTGCCTCTCTCTCCGAGGAGGATGAGCTGGTGGATGCTAGCGAGCCTGCGGACTCCTCACAGCCTGTGCTGTATATGGAGCTCCTTGAAGTCGTGGCACGGCCCGGGTCCAAGCTGGATTTAGGCAGGTCATGTGGCAGAAGCAGCACGCACCCAGTGAGCTGGTTGTGCATTTCCTGCGCTGTGTTCTTTCGCTGTGCGCAAATGTTATTGGAGCTAAGTGGCGCGGCTACGGGACGATGCCGCTTGTAGTAGAGAAAGATCCCCTGCCCTCTCGTCTGTGTCTTTTCTCTGCAAGGCCTTAGGAGCGCTCCGGAGCAATTAAAGAACAACCCACATGATTAAAATCAAGTCTGGTTTATTAAATACAACTGCTTAAAGGACTGGGCTGCAAGGCCGGGTAGATATACACATCAGTCCAAGCCATAGTGCGTAGGAAAGGCGGGGACACAGACAGAGTTATCGTGTGTTGACAGAGATACAGAAACATATGTGCGTAAGAAAATATGTGCGTAAGAAAAAGGAACAGGATGTGCTTATAGCTATCTTCTAACTTAACTATCGCCCTTGGTCTTCTATCATCCTTTCACGTCATGCGATAGCACAAAATGTACAGGTCAGCAAAGACATAAACATCTATGTCAGAATATGTGAGGTCAAGATAAGACAGTCTACAGAGGCTATTACAAAATACTTTTCCACAATCCCCTCTTTTATACATAATAACTAATAAGTATAATTACATGAATGTATCAGTGTATTGATCATTAGATGAATTTCGCAAACGCATGTACTGCGGTTCTCGGAAAGCGATGGCAGCCATACCGGTCACTGGCTGCGCTTTTCTCAAGAAGAGGTTGCTGTTCAGTCCCTTGTAGTTTTTGTCGGGAGGGAAAAAACTCTGGGAAGGGTCGTCAGGGTTTACTTCTGGTCACAAAAAAAAAAACACATAGTCGTTAGGTACAAAGTTTCCTAACAATTATCATTATGGGGCATGTTTCAGTCGTCCGGCATGGATCCACTATGGAAAGAGATCAGTTAATACAGCCGTACAAGTCACAGCGATCACGTCTGCAGGTTCACTGTATGGGGTCTCACCCAAGGGTGTTCCCATTTTGTCCAATTTCTTCACCAGGACTCAATCCCCTACTTTAAAGGGGTGAGTGTTTTTAGTCGGAATTGGGGGTCTTCTTGCATTTACCCGTGTCCAATAATCGTCTAATGTTTGTAGCAACCCTGCAGCGTACTCGCTAAGATGCACATCTAGGTCCCCCGTACCCACAGCCTGCTTGCCTCGTCACCATGGGAGGGAAAAGGGTCGCCCCATTACAAGTTCATGCGGTGAGAGATGATCAAGGGCCACTTGTGCGATCATTTGCATATCGGCAAGAACGAGTGGGAGGGCATGCAGACAATTTTTGGACCCAGATGCGTGCATGGCTTTACGAATTTTGTCCTTTATCGTACGTTCAGCGCGTTCCAAAATGCCTGATGATTGTGGGTGATACGGAATATGGAAATGGCAATTAATCTTCAGCACTTTGCACAGAAGTTGAGTGACCTTAGAAGTGAATGGGATTCCTTTATCAGAATCAATCCCTACAGGGATGCCATACCTAGGAATTATCTCAGTAGTTAGCTTTTGAACCACGACTCTAGCGTTTTCTTTGCTACAGGGGGAAACCTCTATCCACCGTGAACATTTATCCACCATTATCAAAAGATATCTGAAAGGGCCCTGTCTTGGCATGTGTGTGAAATCGATCTGTTATTCCTGAAAAGGTGTCTCAGGGACGGGAAGGTGTTGGTGTATGGCACCTGGTTTGGTTATTTTGTGCGCATGTTAAACACCTATCTAGAATGTTGTTCACGTCTGTGTACAGGTGGTCTATACAGAAGCTTTCAGTTAGGTCGTGTAACACCCCTCTTCTAGCTTTCAGTTAGGTTGTGTAACACCCCTCTTCTAGCTTTCATTTAGGTCGTGTAACACCCCTCTTCGTCCGCGGTGAGTGGGACCATGAAACTCGCGGACGAGAAATGTAGGGCGTGAGCTACAGTGTCATGGGAAGACGAGGGACGTATAGTTAACTGCTCAGTGGCCAACAAAACAGTCTCTTACCCTGAGCGACGTTGTGAAGACATGTGCTTGTGTGTTTAGATTGCGTAATATCTGTGTTACCTGATGTGAGGTGTGCAGAATCAGAGGATGAGATAGAACGATCTTTTCAGCATTAGTTACCATCAGAGCACAGGAGGCAACGGCACGAAGACAGGCCGGCAAACCCTGAGCCACAGAGTCAAGGGATTTTAAAAGAAACGCACAAGGTCGCATGCCTCCTCCATGTTCCGGAGCCAACACCCCAGATGGTGTTTCTGGTTGAGTTGCCACGTACAGGTGGAACGGAAGGCTGTAGTTAGGCAGTCCCAGTGTGGGAGCCATACACAGGGCTAGTTTCAAGGCCCCGAAGGCGGTCAGCATTTCAGGAGTCCATGTCAAAGGTGCTGTTGAGGGATCAGAATGCTTCACTGCAGTGCGCAGACACTTGTCATACAAAGAGCAGTCTGGAATCAACTGACAGCAGTAGTTGATAAGGTAGAGGAAAGCCTGCAGTGCCTGTTTAGTGGCAGGCCGCAGAGTGTCCATGATGACTTGTATATATTCAGCAGTCAGTTTCCTGGAACCCTAAAAGAGTTCATAGCCCAGGTAACGGACAGTGTTCTGGCAGAACTGTAGTTTCATCTTGGATACTTTAAAACCCTCTGTAGCCAGGTGCTTGAGTAGGGCCAGGGTGGCTGCCTGGCAGGTGTAATAGTCGGTAGCAGTTACCAGGAGCGTACTGGAGAACCACTGAATCAGGGGGGAGGCAGAGGCTCGACAGGGCGTTCTTGACCATGGTCGCGAAGACCGCGGGGGAATCGATATACCCCTGTGGCAGCCTAGTCTACGTGTACTGTTGCCCCCTGTGTGTGAAGGCAAAGAGAGCCTGCGTCTCCTTCCCTACAGGAACACTGAAGAAAGCAGAACAGAGGTCAATCACAGAAAAGACTGTATGAGTACATGGAATTTAGGCTATAATGGAGGAGACGTCAGGGACAATTGGTGCGACTGGAATAATAAGTTTGTTTATTTTTCGCAGATCTTGGGTGAATCTCCACGAGCCATCTGGTTTTGGAACAGGATTAACCGGTGTTTTGTATGGGCTGATGCATTGGGTGACAATGCCCTAACACATGAAACATTCACAGCCGCAATGTTATGAGGAAGGATAGTGTGAGAGAGCGCGTGAATGTCTGGTGAGGAATTATCTGCGGTCTGAACAATCATGTGAGAACCGCTAAAAACAATCGAGAGTCCCAAAAGACCCATCAAATCACGGCCTAGTAGGTTGAAAGGGCAATCAGGCATGTAGACACACAACACTTTTTTTTCTGTGGCTTGGGAATGGCCTTAAGGACCTTCTTTGGAGTGTACATTTTCTTAGACTCATCCCATACCTTTTTCATCTCATACCACCGTCCTTAAGATTCCATTGTGGATCTCCGAGGCCTTCATAAATCATGTGACACACGGAGGCTAAATACCCTGGGTCGAATGTACCCTCTCTGGGGTAAGGTGGAATCTGAGGGGTTGCCTCATTCCAACCAGCTAAATTGTCAAGATAAGGAGAAACAAAGTATGTTAGACCACAACATTGCATCCAAACAGAAGGCGTCTCTCCAGTCTCAGGCTTAGGGTATGAGTTTCCCATTTTAAAATACCAACACCAATACTTATCGGCAATACAGGCAAGAGACACAGAGAGAATATTTTTCTTATTGTTTTACAGTGCGCTCTGCCCAGTAACTATAATACTGAGGTCCTCCTTCCTTTCAGGAGCTATACAGGAATACCCTAATCCTATACCTGCTCAGTAATACCAATAGTGAGGTCTACCATCCGCTGAAGGAGATATCCTAGTCCAAATACTGCCAACCAGGTAGTCAATCAAACATGTCTTACCTGGTTGAAAGTATCACGTCGGGGTCACCAAATTGTAAGAAAGATCCCCTGCCCTCTCGTCTGTGTCTTTTTTCTGCAAGGCCTTAGGAGCGCTCCGGAGCAATGAAAGAACAACCCACACGATTAAAATCAAGTCTGGTTTATTCAATACAACTGCTCAAAGGACTGGGCTGCAAGGCCGGGTAGATATACACATCAGTCCAAACTATAGTGCGTAGGAAAGGCGGGGACACAGACAGAGTTATCGTGTGTTGACAAAGATAGGGTTCAGAAACATATGTGCGTAAAAAAATATGTGCGTAAGAAAAAGGAACAGGATGTGCTTATAGTTATCTTCTAACTTAACTATCGCCCTTGGTCTTCTATCATCCTGTCATGTCACGCGATGGCACAAAATGTACAGGTGAGCAAAGACATAAACATCTAAGTCAGAATATGCGAGGTCAAGATAAGACAGTCTACAGAGGCTATTACAAAATACTTTTCCACAGAGATGCTAGCTAGCTATCTCTCCACGAGTGTTGCATCTGTGACGGCTATCGGTTTGCCTACGAGGAGCCGCTTGGCTCTGGTGGGTAGCGCTGCGTGGCGGGTCAGGCTGGTTGCTTCCACACTATGAGTGTGTTGCAGGCATACCAGGCTGGCCTGCTATGGGGGATGATGCGAGCTTCCTTCTGAGCGCCATGGTGTCCCCTCCTGGCCTGACCTGGTAACGCTGTGGGTAAGGGCGATTGCTGGCGGGTTCAGGAGACCGTGGTGGCATTTCAGTGGTAGTTCCTCGCTGCTCCGATGGGGCTGCTCAGCGAAAGCCTCGCCCTGGTACGTCCAAGCACAGCAAGATAGCCCGGTGGGAGAGTGTTGCCACCCGATTCCCGTGGGGAGGTCCTAGGGGCCCATGGTGACTCTCTGGGCCTGAGGAGGGGCTGGACAGCCTGAGGATCGTCCTCGCCTCTAGTGAACGGGCTGTGGTGCATAGGCCTGATGGCTTGCATCTTGCTACGGTGCTCGTTCCCCCCTGGCACCACCGGGAGGCCGGTCTGTCGGTCCTGCCACAGGGTGTTCAGGACGCTGCCTCCCTCTAGTGGTTAACTCCCTTATTTCCGCCCGACAGTTCGTTGCAGATGGGGGTCATCCACTGCCTCTCAGGGGGCTTCAAAGGCCGCTGCTCCTGCCATTCGGGTTCAGGAGGACTGTCTACTAACCCTGCCACGGGTCGTGTTCAGGGCGCAGCTTCTCCAGCGGTTTGCTCCCCGTATTCCTCCAGTATGATCGCTGCAGATGGGGGGTTCCGCCGCCTCTCAGGAGGTGTGGTTGGCTGCAGAGTACCGCTCCAGCCGCTCTGAGTGGGTCAGAGGCCAGCCCCGAGGGGTTGGTTCTCCCTGTGGAGACTTTCTGTCAGTCTGGAGGGCTGCCTGGAGTCTCTCGGGGGTCCTGCGTACTGTGGAGAAGGGCTGCACGATTCAGTTCGCGTCTTGTCCTCCCCGGCTCAACGGGGTGTGTCCCGCACTGGTGGGACCCGTGCAGGCTCTGGTCCTGGGACAGGAGGTGCGTGCTCTCCTGAGGAATTGGGCCATCTAGGTGGTTCCCTCCTCCTTGTTCAGAGAGTAAGTTCCAGAGGCTGCTGGGTCTCATGTCGGCAGCGTCCAGTGTATTTCCACTCGGCCTTCTCCGCATGTGGCCCCTCTAGTGGTGGCTCAAGGGCAGAAGTGTTCTCCCCCTGAGGGAGTCTGTATCGTCCCATCAAGGTCTCACTCTCTTGTGGCACATAGGTTGCGGGGAGATGCTGGCAGTGTTGGGGTTACAACACATCCTCCCAGTCCTTAGGGATCGCTATGTGTTGGTCCACACAGACAATACTGCGGTGGTCTCGTACATCAACCACCTGGGGGCCTCCGGTCTCGCCCTTGCGAGCAACTGGCGCAGGAGGTCCTCTTGTGGTCCTGGGACGAACTCCTCTCATTTAGAGCCGGTTACGTCCCGGGACGGTTGGATGTCTGAGCAGATGCCCTGTCGAGACAGTGGCTGCCGTGGGACGGTCTTGGCCGAGGCTACGCCTGTACGCCTTTCCCCCGATCATGCTGCTCTTGGGAGTTCTGCAGACTCCCTTCTCTAGGTTCGCCGGTAGGGAGTCTGCCTCCTCCTGGTAGCACCTTGTTGGCGGGCGGTACCCTGGTTCACCCCCGCCCGGAGTTGTGGAGGCTGTGGGCACGGTTTATAGCGGCTGTTCTCTTTACTGATGTAGTAGAGGCCCTTCTCCACTACAGAGCTCCCTCCACGAGGAGGTCGTTTGCCGTACGATGGCAATTGTTTGCGTCGCGGTGTGAGCACCATGACTTGGACCCAGTTAACTGCCCAGTCGGTTCAGTTCTAGTGTTTTTGCAGTTACAGTTTGCCGCAGGGTTAACCCCTTCAACCCTGAGGGTTTCCGTGTTCGCTGGGTAGGTCCCATTGGTGACACGTTTCCTCCGCGGCGCCCGGAGGCTGTGGCCTGGGACGCGACTCAGAGTGCCTGTCTGGGACTAGGCAGTTGCCTCGTCCCTCCTGGAGTGGCCCCCTGGCATGGCCAGTGTGTTTCTTTATACATGGCAGGGTGCTCCCACATGATGTGTCCAGGGGTTACGAGACCCGGCTGTGTCCAGTGCGAGCACTGGGTGCTTATCTCCACAGGACGAGTGTCCCAACTTATTTTGAATCGAATTTGTAAATATAACTCTTGAATTCTACAAAGCTAACTTGGAAAGTGCTAACTTAAGTTTTTCTGGAAGAGGTAGGATCTTTATCTGTCGCTTAAAGATAGCCAGGGACTCCAGGGAAGTTCATTTTACCACCTCAGTGCCAGAACAGAAAAGAGCCTTGAAGTATACATACGGTGGTACCAGTCGAGCAGTGCTGGAGGATTTCAGACATCGTGGTGCAATGCAAGGTGTAATGAGGTCTCTGAGGTAGGATGGTGCTGGTCCATTTTCGGCTTTGTAGGCAAGCATGCAGCTACTGGAAGCCAGTAAAGGGAGCACAGCAGTGGGGTGGTGTGAGAGAACGTGGGCATATCGAACACAAGTCGTGCAACTGCTTTTTTGATCATTTGCAGTGGATGAATAATGTTCAGAGGAAGACCTGCCAGCAGAGAGTTGCAGTAGTCCAGTCTTGAAATGAGAAGAGACTGAACAAGCACCTGGGCAGCCTGTGTGGACAGAAATGAATACTTCGGATGTTGTAGAGAAGAAATCGACAAGAACGAGCCACATTAGCGACATGTGAGAAGAAGGACAGTTGATTGTCCATAGTTACCCCAAGGTTATGAGCAGTGGCTAAAGGAGAGAGCAGAGAGTCATGTAGAGTTATTTGGAGATCTCGACCTGGAAATAAATGATTTGCTGGGGTTAAGTTTTATATAACGAGCACTTATCCATGAAGATATGTCTGTCAAGCATGCTGAGATCCGAGCATAAGCTTTGGTATCTGATGATTAAAAGAAAAGATAAGTTGAGTGTCATCTGCATAGCAGTGGAAAGGAAACCCATGTAAGGATATTACTTCACCAATAAAGTGGGTATAGAGGGAGAAAAGGAGGGGACCAAGTACTCAGCCTTGTGAGACACCAGTGGTGAGTCGCACAGGGCAGCTCTGGCTCCCCTCCAAGTTACCTGGTATGAGCAGCCTTCCAGATAGGAAGCAAACCAATCCCATGCTGTTCCGCAGATACCGAGGCTCTTGAGTGTAGACAAGAGAGTCTTGTGGTTGACTGTGTCAAATGCAACTGAAAGGTCCAGGAAGATAATTACAGATGACAGCTTGGCTAAATTCTATTGTGAATAAAATGTAGGTTTATGAGATTTGTAAATTATTGCATTCCTTTTTTATTTACAATTTGCACAAAACAACCTCCATGATCCAAACCAGTCTGGGTTCAAAGCGGCACATTTGAACCCAGACTGGTTTGGATCATGGATGTTGTTTTGTGAGAGACAGTTGGTTAAAAACAGTGCGTTCTAGAGATTTAGAAAGAAAGGAGAGACGTGATACCAGTCTGTAGTTGTTGATGTCTAATAGGTCCAAAGCAGGTTTCTTTAAGATGGGAATGACCCTTGCTTGCTTGAAGGTAGTTGGCACATAGCCAGATGTTAATGACCCATTGATGATTGTGGAGATGAAGGGCAGGAGGTCTTGTGTGATGGTCTGAAGCATAGTTGAAGGGATTGGATCCAGAGGACAGGTGGTGGGATTGTAAGACTGGGTGACTTGCAGTATCTCATCTTCTGTTAAGGTTGAGAACCTTGACAACAAAGGAGTAGTGGATTTCTGGCTTTGTTGTGTAGTCATTGTTGAGGAGCAATTTAAAGTCTGGAAGATTTCCTCTATCTATTCATCAAAGAAGGAGAAAAAGTAATTAGGATGAAGCAGGTGTGGCAGTGGGGTTGAGTAGTGAAAAGATGTTGTGGAGCTTACGAGGATCTTGTGCAGAGGCCTTGAGCTTTTCCTTGTAAAAGGCAGTTTTAGCAGAAGTCACATCCGAAGAAAATTTTGCACGGTAAGATGCAGGGTCTACATTCAGTTTAGATTTTTTTCCACTTCCTTTCTGCTGATCTGAGTTCTCGTTGATTGCTGTGCAAAACTCTAAAAGCCAAGGTGTGAGACAAGAAATCTTCTTAAGTTCTGTAGTCAAGGGGCAGAGGAGGTCCATGGTTGAGGAGAGAGATGAGAAAAAGGAATCAGTAGCATGTGACTGATGCTACTGATCCTATACAGAGGCAGTGAATTTCATTTTCCAACAAACTGATTCAGCTTTGATGTAACAAAGAACGGTTCAGGAAATCATTCCTACTGTATGCCATTGCAATGTACTCACCTCTGTGTAACAGAGCAACTAATATACATATTATATTATTTACTGTCACTTAACGCACACATACATACACTGACAATTTGCACATTTAATTTCTTATTTTCTTACTTTTTGAATTGCCAGTTTGAACAGTTTTTTTCATGTAGCATCATCTACAATATTGTATTTCTTCATATAAGATACTGTAATGTTTGTACTATTGCGTATCAGCATTCTGTGATAAGCCTGCTACAGAAGCGGCAATAAAACTTTAATACACATGCAAGAGAAGCTAATCAGTGGGTATCAGCATTCTGTGATAAGCCTGCTCTCTAGTGGTGACTCATATAGTGATGTATTGTTAATATTAATAAGTTAAAAGTTAATATGTCAGAGTAAAAACAATGTGAGTAAACAATACTTGATTGTCTGCTGTGTATCATTCATCTCTCTGCATACACAACAGATACAATTATTTAATTACATTTTGCTGTTTTTCCTCCCCTACTACTGTTTGTCCACTCTTTGTTTACTAGAACTTGTAACACAATAATCTCCCTCGCAGATTTAATAAAGTATATTCAATAAAGTAAAAGTCTAAGTATAGAATGAGTTTAAAACTCTGAAAAGCACAACCTCTGGACAGATTGAGATTAACTCTGGTGAAAGAATAATTTAGTAATAATGATCAGATTCTACTCCTTTCAGTTATTCGTTACCCAATTTATATATCAATTTATACAGAATTTCCCTGACTGAAACACTGCAGGTTAGGTATATTAAATCTGAATAATTCTTATCTACACCCAGCTATTTTGGATGAGCCCCCAGATAATTAAAAATGTTTTCACAGGTTCTTGTTTTAGTTCAGTGTTCATGCTGCTGCATGAACTGGCCGGACAGACTGAAAGAACGTGTTTGGAATACAAAGATTGGTTAATAATTCCGAATATGTTTTAGATTAGCCAAAATAGTTACATTTAGCTTTGATGATGTTTAGCACACTCATGGCATTCTCTCATTAGATTCAGGTAAATAAGACCAAGAGCTACCTCTGCTGCAGAAGATATGTTTAGATATTTTTGTTTATTAGAATTATCATAGTGAGAAACTGTTGATTACAGGACCTAAGATTAGAGCCCACATAAATGCTTCTCAGAGTTCAAGTGAAAAAGACATTTTAACATAGACTGTTGAAAAAAAACAGAGAATGGACATTAAATCAGTGAAAAACTGTCCTTTGGTCCGATAAATCCAAATTTAAGATTTGTGGTTTTAACCACTCTGTTTTTGATTTAGACATAAAGAGGAGGATGACTGACGGCTCCTAAATGTATGGTTTACAATGTAAAGCTTTGCTGGGGACACTGCTGGTGACTTGAAGAAAAAAAAAAAATAGCATGTTTTATCAGAATGGCTTCCAAATCATTTTGCAATGACATGCCCTCTCTTCTGGTGTGATTGTAATGGGACTGCATAAATCGTATGACCTGGCCACCACAATCACCGAATCTACAATAAATCTAATTTAGATGGTTTGGAATGAGTTGGACTGCAGACTGAAGAAAAAATGTATCCAATAAGTACTCAACATCAATGAGAACTCCTCCAAGATTGTTGGAAAACCATTTCTCATGAGGCTGACTGAGAGAATGCCTTGATGTTTAATGTCTTCAGTATTAATATACATAAATATAATATATAAATATAATTTTTTTTAAGGAAAAATCTTTTTAATAAGGTGTGTGCAAATGTGGCTTGATGTTTAATGTCTTCAGTATTAATATACATAAATATAATATATAAATATAATTTTTTTTAAGGAAAAATCTTTTTAATAAGGTGTGTGCAAATGTGGCTTGTAGTATACTTTATTGTGCTTTAATTTTAGTGTTTGCATTGCAATTCTCTTCACAGAAAAATATTTCAGCATTTAAATGTAAAGCTTTCCCCATATAAATTAATAAATAAATAAATATTATATATATATATATATAAGTTGTTGTACAATTTGGATGTGCTGGTCAGTGTAATATTTGTACCATCTTTCCTCCACTGTGATTGGATGGTAGAGCAATAATGACATTGACTAGTGCAGCATTTTATCCACTGATCTATAAAAACCGGACTTCTCTGAGGTCATAAGTAAATATTGTTATTTAAACATATTAACTTAATATAAAATTATCTGATTTCAATGAGAAAACATTACCAAGTCATGTTTTCATATTTAAAGTCTCCCTGTACATACTTACAATGCAAAGTAAATGCAAATGTCCTAATCATTTAATTGGTTACATATTTATTAGGTCAGGAACATTCCAGCTTATTGAGGACTTGAGTTTATCTTTATTACAGTAGTTGACATCAGATCCGACACCTCGACCTATGTATTAAACATAAAGTGGTCATTCTGGTGTCTGAATAAAGATTACTCCAAGCTAGATGATGCAGGTAAACCTTGAATTTCAATACAATATAATAATATGGTCATAGGCTTTTATTGTAATAAACATTTTATAACCAAAAAGCTTTACGCTAATGACATGTATAATATATAACATAATATATGTAGGCCTATGTTTAATATTTTCATTCTGTCTCTTATTTCATGGATTCATGGATTGGTTTTCATCCACCATACTTATATAATACAATTAATACTTAATTCAAACTGACTCTCGCCAACACTCGTGCCCTAATTATTCAAAAGTGCGCCAAAACTGCGCGGGATCCTGTATGGCCCGCCTACTTACGAAACAGTTTTACTCATTAAACTCATGTTTGTAGTAATTATTAGGGCCCAATCACTAGTGTGCAATGGCCCTCTTGTTTCACAAAGGATTCATAAAGGATTCATTAAGTGATGTACATGAAACCTTGATAACTTTCTTCTGCTCAACTCAGATAAGATGGAAGTACTTTTACTAGGACCACATGCAGCTAGAAGCAAACTTTCTGATTACGTAGCATCTCTGGATGGTGTTTCTGTTTCAGCATGTACGGCTGTTAAAGACCTTGGTGTGATTATTGACCCAAGTCTTTCCTTTGAGTCTCAAGTGAATAATATCACCAGGATCGCCTTCTTTCACCTTAATATATTGCTAAAATTAGAAATATGATGTCGTTACAGGATGCAGAAAAACTAGTTTATGCTTTTGTTACTCCTAGATTAGACTACTGTAACGCTTTACTGTCTGGGTGTGCGAGTAAGTGCATAAATAAGCTTCAGTTAGTTCAGAATGCAGCAGCAAGAGTCCTCACTAGATCTAGAAAATACGACCACATCACCCCTGTCTTAATCAGCCTACACTGGCTCCCAATCAAATCTCGCATTGATTATAA
>MU551647.1:1206916-1342338 GCA_024362625.1 Silurus asotus | reverse complement strand
TTCGGGGTGTGTGTGTGTGTGTGTGTGTGTGTGTGTGTGTGTGTGTGTGTGTGGTATAGAGACTGGCTTGTGTTATCAGTCTTCCTGTGGTATACAAGCTCTCAATAAAAGTGTAAGCCGTGGTGCTCATCCTTTGATTGAAAAGCAGATGTCAAGGGTTAAAAGGAAATTCCTGAGACATGAAGTCTAAATGACACGTGCCAGACGCTACACCCACGCTCCAGTCTCCAAGCCCCATGGAGTACACCGCCCAGCCTTCAAGACCTTCCTCGGAGTGCCCTGGCCTGGCGGGCGATGGTGGGTTTGGGGCATTAGGTGCCGCCCCTAAAGGGAGGGTAATGTCAGGGAACCTCCTGCCACGACTCCCTCCGCGGATCTCTCTCAGCCGCTACTGGCGCTAATTGCCGACACCTGTCCCTTGTCACCATTCCCGTTTATAAGGTCCCGTTAGGACCTCACTCGCTGTTGGATCTTCTTGGTTGCTACAGTGATCTAGCGGACCCCTGTTATGTTATTTAAGGGTAAAGTTTATATTTTTTAATCGCATAAGTTTAAAGAAATATGATTGTTTTGATTTGTTGTTATTTTAACGTTTACTTTAAAGCACTTTTTTTTCCCAGGGTTTTTCGCAGCATGTTCATATTTCTAACTTGTATAATTTTAAAAGGATATATTTTTGTGGAAAGCAAAATATTTTAAGTTACTTAAAGTTTAAGTTGATTTATTCTGGAATAATATTTCTGTCTTTTTTTATTCATATTAATGTTAAAAAAACATTTAGTTTTAGTGTGTTCAATAAATGTTCATCCTGTTCAGCCAGCGACCTAAAGTGTGCTTTAAGTGTTGGCCCCCTGGGCAATTGAGTTTAACACCCCTGATATAATCAAGAATTTTACATTTATATTTACATTCGCGGCATTTAGCAAACGCCCTTTTCCAGAGCAACGTACAAAAGTGCTTTGAGTCTATAGCAATGAATAAATCTACACTGGTATACAAGATTACAAACTCAAAATTAATATAACTCTTTAATTCTACAAGGCAAATTTGGAAAGTGCTAATTTAAGTGTTTCAGGAAAAGGTAGGTCTTCAAGATAGTCAGGGACTCTGCTGTACGGACATCTAGGGGAAGCTCATTCCACCACCTCAATGCCAGAACAGAGAAGAGCCTTGAAGTGTACTTACCTTTCATTCTGAATGTGGTACCAATCGAGCAGTGCTGAAGGATCTAAGACAGCGTGGTGCAGTGCGGGATGTGATAAGGTCATTGAGGTAAGATGGCACTGGTCCATTTTTGGTCGTGTAGGCAAGCATCAGTGTTTTTGAATCTAATACGTGCAGCTACTGGAAGCCAGTGAAGGGAGCGCAGCAGTGGGGTGGTGTGGGAGAACTTGGGCTGATTGAACACAAGCTGTGCAGCTGCGTTTTGGATCATTTGCAGTAGACGAATAGCATTCAGGATAAGACCTGCCAGCAGAGAGTTGCAGTAGTCGAGTCTTGAAATGACAAGAGACTGAACAAGCGCCTGGGCATCCTGTGGGGACAGAAATGGTTGAATCCTTCGGATGTTGTATAGAAGAAATTGACAGGAACAAACCACATTAGACACATTAGACCAGCAGTTCTGTTTTGCTGGGGTTGAGTTTTAGTTGGTAAGCACTTATCCATGAAGACTTGTACCGAGTCTTGTGGGACACCAGTGGTGAGTCTGCACGGGGCAGATGTGGATCCCCTCCATGTTATCTGGTATGAGCGACCTTCCAGGTAGGAGGCAAACTATTCCCATGCTGTTCCCTGGATACCGAGGCTCTTGAGGGTTGACTAAAGAGTCTTGTGGTTGACTGTGTCAAATGCTGCTGAAAGGTGCAGTACAGATGACATCTTGGCTGACCGAGCAGCATGCAGATACTCAGAAACAGCCAAAAGGGCTGTCTCTGTGGAATGTGCCGCTTTGAAGGATCATGGAGGTTGTTTTGTGAGAGATAGTCAGACAGTTGTTTGAAAACAGTGTGTTACAGAGATTTCGAAAGAAAGGAGAGAAGTAATACCGATCTGTAGTTGTTAATATCTGATGGATCCAGAACAGGTTTCTTCAAGATGGGAATGACCCTTGCTTGCTTGAAGGTAGTTGGTACATAGCCAGATGTTAATGACCCGTTGATGATTGTGGAGATGAAGGGCAGGAGATCTTGTGTGATTGTCTGAAGCATAGTTGGAGGGACAGGTGGTGGGATTGCAAGATTGAATGACTTGCAGTATCTTATCTTCTGTTAAGGTTAAGAAGCTTGATAGAGACGTAGTGGATTGTTGGCAATGGATTGTAGGACATTTATTTACCACGCAATGATCAATAAACAATACAAATAATAGAAGAAAGCCACACAACATGATTAGCATAAAACCAAATAGTTTAGCAATGCAGTTTACCAAAGAATAGTTAAAGAGTCACTGTACCTGGCAATAGAGACTGCTTGGGAAGTTCTGACAACAGAGTTTTTCGTCAAATTTCCTTAAATACCCAAACCATCATAAACACTTGTACATTTAAAAAGTAATAAAAGTAACACAGTAAAAAAAAGTATTTATTGGGACAGGAGGTGACCTAAATCCAAATACCACCTAGGGTTTATATTTGGTCTGTTTTTTTTTTTTATATGGGTTTGAGATCAATTTAACAATCACATTGAGACCTTTGAAAAGATACCAAACATGAAAAAGACTTTATACATTACTAAAATGTAATTGTTACCGTATACAAGTATAGTAGCTTGAATTCCGGAAACTTCTAAGTCATCTTTCCATCACCCGACCATATCCACAGGAGGGAAAGTGTGGGGGTCAAAGATGTGTGAGAGGGCAGCTGAACAATTGTGTTTTTCTCCTCAGATTAAAGAGATCCTCTTCTCAGTTTAGAATGGTATTGTTTTGTTGCATGGCGGTTCTCAGGGTCATACTGCATGAAGACATCTGACCATCCTTACACAAGGTAGTCCTGTAAATAAATTATTTATATGCACACAACATCAAAAAATACAGTGCTTATAAACATTTCACCTGTGCAATTAATCCAGTTTCTTTGACTAACTTTGTGTAGATAAGCGTGGCAAATTTAAAACACTGTTGCTCGCCTATAAAGCCAAAAGTGGACCAGCACCCCTCTACCTTTCAACATTAATCTTACTTTGCCCTTCACTATGTTTTCTCCAATCCTCAACCACTGCTCAGCTGGTCCCACCATCTTTCAGGTAGACATGCTTTCAGACACTCCTCTGGCATAAAGGTGGTAAAATGGTCTTCCACTTGTTGTCCTAACATCTGAATCTGTGGCAGACTTCAAACAAAGTCAAAAGACTGACCCTTTCCTGAAGTGTCCTAGTGAATCAGCATTATAATGTATATTTTTTATTAGGAAAATTACAAAGCACTTTGTCAGCAAAAGGGCTTACACCAAATGCATTAAATGTAAATGCATGGTAAATAAAATTAACTAAAGAATTTTACTCACAGGTTACATCATGAGTGATGGTAAATGATTACAATGGTGGCACTTTTGTGAGCCAAAGAAATACCTGAGAAATATTTCTTTAGAGGCAATCTGTCCTTAAATCCCAATAGACTTGACTGGGCCTGGGTCCAGTTGTCGGGTGATTAACTGCAGTGTCCTTGTGAAAAAAAAAAGGAGAAATAAATGGTGAACATGTGGCCTGCTGTTCAAACAAGGAACAGCACAGGTTCACAAATTATTGCTGGCTTTCATAACTAATGGGTATTGTCTAAAAGCAATTTTACATAAATAATGCAGTAATAAAGTATGAATAAGATTGTTCTTTATAATTGTAAATTTGTTGGATTAAATAATCAGTAAATCCATATTTCTCTTTTCCTGTCATCCCTCTTCTCTCTCTCTCTCTCTTTCTCTCTCTCTCTCTCTCTCTCTCTCTCTCTCTCTCTCTCTCTCAAGTTAAACATGCTCCTGAGGTACCATCACCATGTCACATTTGTGCACACAAAGTCAGTTCTTGAGGGAGCCAACTGCAAGCACTATGCCCTTACGTCCAATGTTTAAGAAAAACTGTGCTTGTTTGTTAAAAAAAAAAAAACTAATTAAAGATCAATGAAAAATTAGGAAAGCATTAGAAGAAAATAGCTGGTCTTTTTAAACTAAAGCCCTGGTTTGGCAAAACTAGAAAAAAATAACATAAGGTGTATACAATTCCAAGGATGATTTGCAGACAGAGAAAAAAAACCCAGACAAGATTTTACAAAAAAAGGGGTGAATATTGCGGTGGATGATCTGTTGCATTGTTATTTACAAAAGTGCACAATCAGGGGATTTAAAAAAAAAAATAATTTTGTACATGTAAATTATCATTGTATAGAGGTAAATGAGACTTCCAAGAAAGGGGATGAATTTACTAGAATAGTAGTTTAAAAGCTCTCATAAATGATTGCTTTATTTAAATTGTTAGGGAGGAGAAATTTGAGAAAATGTTAATTTCATTAGGTGTGAGATATAACAAGTGAGATTTTTTATATAAAATTCTTACCTCACATGCGAAAGCTGCCGGGTATCATTGCTGTCAAGAGGGTTTTCTCCACAGAGCTCGATGAGATGAGCCTGAATTGACTGCAATAAAGCTGATTTGCTTCTTCTCATTCGTGATATGGAAGTTGTCTTCATTTGTTTTGTTTATGTTTTGTTTGAAGTTTTGAAACTTATTGGTAATTGATTAGTGAATAATTAAAACTGATTTAAGTAGTGAACCACTTAACTGATACGTCTGCTTGGACATATCTGCATTGAGTTATGACAGTAGCCATTATGCAAGGTGAGATCAAGTGACTATACATCACCAGAATGCAACACTGTTTTTCCAGCCATATAAAATATTCCCGACGTCAGAAATCCCTTTGCCACGCCCCCTTCGGTGGCTGTCATACCTCGGTGCGTTAGGGAAAGCCCTGCTCCTTCATTCAGAACACCTGAGTTTTATTCCAAGCACTCATCAAACCGCCTACGTACCTTGTCCTCCCGGACTACTCGCTCTCTCCACGGCTGCGTTTGCCTTCCCCAGCGCACTTCTGGACTACCGACGCTTCTCTGTCGCTGCCTCCGAGCCGCGCTTCCTCTGTACCGCACTGTGGATATTCACGTTTGCTTATATTTTGGCTTTCGCCTTCATATCTGCAATGTAACAGAATAACGGACCCCTGAAAAGGAATATACGGACAAAAAAAAGGAAAGAAAAGGGAGACACAAAAAAAAATGGCAGCCAAGCTCCGCCTCCGGGAAAACCCGAAAGCTCGCAGCCATTTTTCGGTCATGCTCGGCAGCGGCACACCCCCTCGATGACGTCAGGGGACTCCCGGCTTGCTTCTCCGGCAACAGTGCTAAGCGAAGCGTGTTTTTACGGAGTGTTGAAGGTTATATGGAGTCGAATCCGTCCAGCTTCCTGACGGAGAGAGCAAGGATCGCATTTCACATCTCTCTACTGAGGGAAACCCTCTCTCTCGCCAGGGAGTTGTAGAATGCGACTGGAGGTTAGTTCGGCTCATGCACCCAGTTCCTTCAGCTTCTTACCACGGAACTCGGGATGATCACGGCTGATCTCCATCTCCTCTCCCCCCGCTACCGAGAGCGCCGTTCCGCACCAGAGTTTCCTGGAGATCTCCGCCCTGCTTCAAGCCCTCCAGGAAAGCTCCGCTTCACCTCAGGTTCTCCAAGGGATCTCCACCGTGCTCCAGCCCATCCAATATGGCTCCGTTCCGCTCCAGGACTTCCAAGAGCTCTCCACCCTGCTCCAGAACCTCTGGAATGGTTCCATTTTGCTCCAGAATCCCCCTGCCACGCCCCCTTTGGTGGCTGTCATACCTCGGTGCATCAGGGAAAGCCCTGCTTCTTCGCTCATGCGTACCCCGCCCACATGGAGCTCATCGCAATCGGGCTTCATTCAGAACACCTGAGTCTTATTCCAAGCACTCATTACACCATCTATAAAAACCCCACATTCACCTACACTCTTTGTCCGTTATTGTATGTTCATGCATGTCGATGTAGGGTTATGGTGGTATGTGTATGCTTCTGCCGCTACGTACCTTCTTCTCCTATTTCGGCTTCCGCCTCCATATCCGTCTCGTAACACCCGGTCCATAAAAAGCTGCAGTAATGCATTGCAGCTAAACAATACCTGCTGTAAGCATGTGTTACTTACGGTAACTCGGATCACTCTGTTGGTTGCCATTAAGGTTGAGTTTTTTCTGTAACATGATTTTCCCAATGCATAATACTGCATTTGAACCTAAGCCTCCATGTGTGGAAAACCAGAACACAAAAAGATCTTTGGTGGCCAATAAGTACAAAACTCATTAACAAATCAGAAAACAATCACAAATCGGAAAGCAAAACAACAAATGTAAAAACATTAACAAATCCAAATACAAAATAACAAATCCGCAAACACATTAACAAAGACGGTTTGTCTGAATTGTGGTTGTGTTTTTGGATTTGTTGGTGTTTTCATGCAACAATTCAGGAAAAGGTAGTTATAGTTTGTGAATAGAACACTTACCGATCATTGGACGAGACACCTGTCATTCAAGATACAGCGCGGAAAATAAGTATTTGACACATCAGCATTTTTATCAGTAAGTGGGTTTCTAAGTGGGCTATTGACACAACATTTTCACCAGGTGTAGCCATCAGGCTAAATATTGAATTCATACAAAGAAATCAGAACATTTAACTATACAAGTTGAGTCATAATAAATAAAGTGAAAAGACATAGGGAATAAGTATTGAGCATATTTTAACACTTTGTAGAAAAGCCTTTGTTGGTGATTACAGCTTCTAGACACCTCTTGTATGGAGAGACCAGTTGTCTGCATTGCCCAGGAGTGATTCTGGCCCATTCTTTCACACAAATGGTTTTTAAATCTTGAAGGTTCCTTGGGCCTCTTTTATGAACTTTGATCTTCAGTTCTCTCCATAGATTTTCTATGGGATTTGGGTCAGGTGATTAACTGGGCTATTCAAGCAACTTGATTTTTATTGTTTCCTTGGCCTTGTGTTTGGGATCATTGTCTTGCTAAAATGTCCACCCTCTTTTCATTTTTCTGGTAGATAGCAGCAGATTTTTATCCAGAATGTCCCGGTACATTTCTCCATTCATCCTGCCTTCAGTAATATGAAGTCTGCCAGTACCCCTTGCTAAAAAGCAACTTAATTGTTGGTAAGTTTCTTGGGGTGGCGGGCAGTGCCATATCTTCTCCAAACATGGTGTGTAGAACGACTGCCAAAAAGTAAAATTTTGCTTTCATCTGACCATACTATAGTCTCCCATTAATCCACAGGCTACTCCAAATGCTCTTTCGCAAACTTTACCTGAGCCTCAACATGCTTTTTGTTCAGCAATGGAGTCTTGGTGAGCGTGCATGGATGCCATAACGGTTCAGTGCATTGCTTATAGTTTTCTTTGAAACAACAGTACCTGCTGATGTAATGTCTCCTTGAAGTTCTGCCCGAGTGGTTTTCGGCTCTTGGTGAACTCTCCTGATTATTCGAACAGGGATCTTACGTGGAGCACCTGATCGTGGCCGGTTTATGGTGAACTTAAAAAACATTTTTATTATAATAATAATAATAATGAAATATAACATTTTCCTATCAGAAGTATATTATTGTCAGGGTGGCGATCATGATGCAGAAGTGGAAGTAACGCAATCATTGTTTTATTTCAAACACAACCAAAAACACACACAAATGCGAAGAGTCACCAACCCTAAGTATATTCGCTCGGGACCAGTAATCCAAAGGAAAGCGTAAACCCAGAAACAGGAGGAAACTCCAGCGGCAAAGAATAATCCACAAAGGAGATGAGTCAGGATGCGGAACCAGCTTGGAAGGCTGGCGGTCGAGGAAACACAGGATCACCAGCATGATATTTAAGAACCGACAGCCTGTGACTTGAGAACGTGAGTTTATATAGTCTATCCTTAACGAGTCACAGCTGTTGGCAAATCAAGGCCGGCGCGGCCTAACAAGGCAGGGTGACTGCTACAGACGGGGGCATGGCAGGGGGATCCCTGACAGCTACCGAGAGGGGCGTGGCGGGGGATCCCTGACAGCTACTGAGGGGGGCGTGGCAGGGGGATCCCTGACAGTACTCCCCCCTCCAGGGGTGACACCCGATGGCCCAAAACTCACCTACGCCAGGCGGGTCAGGGCACTCCAAGGAAGGCCTCTCCAACCGCCCAGGGTCAAAGAAGGCCCAGTTAGCATCGCCGTGGGACAGGGTAAAACCAGGAGGGGAACAAGTCGAAGCGGCGTCCTCTGTAGAGGTCTGGAATGGAGTGACACCCATCACGGAGATCAGGAACAAATCGATGCCCACCACAGAGATCTGGAACGGAGCGATGCCCATCACAAAGATCTGGAATGGAGCGGTCCCCACCACAGAGCTCTGGAATGGAGCAATGCCCACCATGGAGATCTGGAACGGAGAGGCTTGGAGGCGGGACGTCGCATCAGTGAGATTTGGGGGAGAGACATCGCCTTAAGTGAGACTTGGGGGCGAGACATTGCCTCCAGTGAGATTTGGGAGCAAGATGTCTTCTTCAGTGAGACTTGGAGGCAATCCTTCGCTATTAGGGAGGCTTGGGGGCAAGCCGTCGCCTTTTAAGGGGCCCGGGGGTGGCGGTATTTTGTCCCCTTCGCGGGCAGGCGGCCGTACGACAACCTCTTTGCGGCCAGGCGGCGGTATTCCGTTCCTTTCGCATCCAGGCGGCGGTACAATGTACAATATCGAACCTTCGGCGGAACTCTGAAGCTGAGTGGACCTTGGAACGGTCTGTAGAACTCCGGGATGGAGCCATCTCAGATTTGAGGAAGCTATAGTGTAGGTCCGCCATGTCCTTCCCAAACATCCCCAGGAGAAGCCTGATGAAGTCGATGTACGAGCCGAGATCGTTTCCCTTGGCGCTTCACAGCACGCTGACTATCGAGAGAGCATCACCAGCCAGGAGGGAAATGCAGAAAGCGATCTTGGCTCTTTCCGAGGGAAATTGGGAAAAATTTACCTCCACATATTCGCTGATGCTCCGTTAAAATACGCCCAACTCAGCACTGTTGCCATAGAAACATGCCAGGAATCCCCTCATGCTTTCGGAGGGGCGTGGCGCAGCCGCGTTAACATGACCCGGGTTCTGAGAGCCTGAACCGCGAGGAGTGGCATGGAGCTGCGGGGGAAAATCCGAAGGTTGAGATCGCAGAAGGGCGAATCCGGTTTCGGTCGGTTCTTCTGTCAGGGTAGCAATCATGATGGTACAGAGGGGGGCGTGGCAGGGGGATCCCTGACAGCTACCAAGGGGGGCGTGACAGGGGGATCCCTGACAATTATAAACAAGAAAGTCGTCTTTGTTATTGTTCATTACAAGTCCAAAGGTAATGTTTAATCTTTTACAGTGAAACTTCTTAGATGGGAAAGCTTTGGGTAAAGCCAGTTATAGATAATAGACCATAAAGTGGCTGAAGTAACAGTATGCAGCAGGAGAAAGTTGGAATGTATGTGTAAAAGTGTACAAAATTAATCTTTGTCATGATATACTGCAGCATCTCCAAAATCACTGCATATGAATGTCCTTCCTCAAAGTAGATTTGAATTAATTCCATTTCTCCTTGCTTGCCAATGTTTACTTCTGCTATTTTCCTATATTTTCTAGAGGTGCACTAATCAAAATAAAAAAAAAAAGTTTAAAGTAAACAGAGAACTTTACACATGTATAAGAAACAAAGTTATAAGATTTCATACTTCCTGTATATCTTGAATGACAGGTGTCTCGTCTAATGATCAGATTTTCCATTCACAAACTATCTACCTTTTGTGGTTTGTCTGAATTGCCGTTGTGTTTTCTGATTTGTTAATGTGTTTGCGGATTTATTATGTTTTTGCATTTGTTATTTTGTTTTTAGATTTGTTATTTGTTTTTGTAATTGTTATTATTTTCTAATTTGTTTTCTGATTTGTTAATGTCTTTTGCACTTCTCGGCAAGATCTCCTGAAATCTTCAAATTGACAAGTGAGTTTTGTATAAGTAGCCAGAATGCCAAGCATAGCTTATTGGTCCTGATTATCAGCGTTTATTCTCTTATATAAAATGTGTAACTGACAAAATAAATATGTCCCAAATTACCATTATCTTACGTTGTGTCATGCGAGAAATGCGAGGCGGAAGCCGAAGTACACGCAAATAATGTTTATTCACAAAAAGGCAGAGCCAAAACAAGTACTCGCTGTATTAGGAAATAATACGGTGGTGTGCTCCAGGAGCGCTGCCCACAAAGTCCCGAACTGGCGAGAGGCAGTCCGTAAGTATAATCCAAGATGAGGGGTTTATATAGGACCCGCGGACGATTAGATGAATGAGCCTCAGGTGTGCCCAATTAAGCCGTCAGCTCAGGAGCACACGGAGGCAATGACAGCCACTGAAGGGGGCGTGGCAGGTGGATTCCTGACACATTGTCATCTAAGAATCTTTTATCTTATAAATCCTAGCAATGCGAGTTATTATTGGGTGAAAAAAATTCCCTCCCGTTTAAATAATCAATACTATGACAGAGAAAAATTAGGAATCAGTTTGAGGCTTATAATGAAATCTGCAAATTTAGACATAAGAATCAGAGATAATTGGACCAAAGGTTCAATTCTAATGTTTTCATGTCAGTTTAGCTGAAATACAGTATTTTAATGAAGCTTTCATAACCATCCCAATTTATTTGTATGAAGCACTTTCCAATTAATAATTTGTCTTTCTCTTAAGTTTATGTTGTTCAGATTAGTTAGTATATGTTTATAGTTGTGTGATAAAGCAAAATGCATCTTAATTTTTTTAATTTACACTTATAACAGCTATATTTGTTATTTAACCTTCTTTAAAAATTATTAAGACAAACAGTTGTCAGGTGGTTATATGTCGAAATCTGAGTTTATGTATTTCCTCTGAAGGTGTTATTTGTATTTTAGGTGCAATATTTGTACTGAACATTTAAGGTGATAATTGTACTGTCTGTATCAGCATTAAGAATTGGAAGTGGAGTTAGAAAGTGTGGCCAGTGTGTGGAGAAGAAAACAAAATTAAACACACATTTTTCATATAATAAATAAATAGATTAAAAAAATAAAAATAAAAATTATATATATATATATATATAGTATAGCATAGTGAAACCAAAATCATTTAGTTTGAGAAGAAAAGAATGTGCTTGCTGGGCTGGTTTGCTGGCAAAGAGTATTCTAGTCAGTCATGTGCATAGCTTGAGTTTAGTATGTTTACAATAAGTAAGGATCAGCATGTATAGATAAATGATATAAGAAAGCACAGTAAAGAGTTCCATAGAGCTATGTATTTGTAATTTTTTTTAAACACTCTTGCTCCCTGAAAGCAAACACAGGGAGACTAAGGAGGAGCTTCTTCCCGCAGGCCATTCGGAGTTTAAACCAGGAAACACCCTGGTTTTAAAAGCTGGTCACTATCTCCATCATCACACTTCTGCAAATATTTTTATTTTCGCACTACAACACTTCAACCTCTTGACTGTTACTTTAACACCACACTGCACATGGGTACTTTAAAGGACAATCACATCATCCACCTTATGTGATTACTGTTTACTGTACATAAGCATACCCTGTATATACACTTTTTTTTATATATATATATTTTACATAGTTTATTCTCTTTATTTATCTGCCTTCTTTTTTCTTTGTTTTATTTCTTCTCCCCATCCTATTCCCTCATTCCGGACAGTCGTACAAAGCATATCACTGCATGTCATACTCTGTATGTATGTGTATGTGACAAATGAAATTTGATTTGATTTGATGATTTGAACTGTATGTAACTACCTGCCAATTTGTGGATTGATGATTGTGTAACAATCATATTTTATGATATGTTTAAAAATAGACCTTAGAGGTGATAGAAGTAATGGCTGTGAAACATTAAGTTGGAGACATAGATTTAAATTGCTGAAATATTAAATGCCTAAAAACCTGTACAGATGTAAATCTGAAGTTTCAATAAAATATGTTTTCATTTAATTTAAGAAAATTATTAGTCTTCCAGGTCTTAAACTTGCATTAGCATTTTGTTCTATCAGCTGCTTGTCTTTAAATGATTACTGTTTTTTTGTTCTCTTTCACAGGGCTGGTGTCAGAGCAACAGTTTGTCTGCAGTGTTGTGGCATCCCATGTGAGTCACCTGCCTACTACCAGTCTCAGCTTTGTGTGGATTGCCCCACCACCTGGCACAGGCTGCATAAACTTCTTGTAAGTGTTTGTATGTTGCTTGTTTTAGGGATGTTTTTAACACGTTTATCCTGTTAACACATTACAAAGAGAATATTAAAGAAAAAATTAACAGAAGAATATTAATACAAAACCTTTACTGAACAAAAACTATGAGAAATTAGTTCCCAAACTCATAGCCAGGGAGACTGTAACAATGTGAAGCTAGAATTTTGCAAGCTTTGGCATATTGTAAGTAGCAAACAAAAGAACAGTAATCGGCATATTTGCGGGCACAGAGAAAATGCATTAGCCTTTCTAATGGGCAACTGCAGTTTTGTGCAAGCACAGAGAAAATTCTCTAGTGGTCATATGGGTAAACATTAATACTTTAGAAATAATGATAGATCTGCAATTTGTGCATAACCTGGACAGTTTTTATACTATTTCTACCAAATCTGTTTGTATTTGATAAAAGCTGTGTTCAGTGTGTACAGTAATAGAGTGCTTCACTTCATTAACAGATGACCTTGTACAAACCACTGTTACTTATTTGCTTAAGATTTTTAAATGATTTGTCTTCTTTTCTTTAATGATACTGCCTGAAAATATATTAATAATAATAAATTATATTTAGGTATAATTGTACAGTACATAAGACAACAGGCTACATCCCACTGTGCCTAATATTTAGGAGACATTTACACCTTTCCATAGGTGTGATGTTAACAAAGATATTGAAAGAGCCAGAGTTCAGTTGTTTTGACACTTGTGTTAAGTTGTTGACAAAAGGTCTCAGAGATGCTTTGGTGAATGCTCAACTCCATGTTGAGAGAAAAAAGGGGCAAAAAGCAAAGGCTTGCAATCACAGTCTCAAGTGTTCATCTACTGCTGTGGGTAAGTGGGACCCAGTGGTAAAACAAAAGCAAGCACAAGACTGCAGATGATTTTGAATATATAGTCTACATTGCTGTCATTGTGAATGACACAACCAGTTCCTAGAGGAATTTGTAATCCACAGAGAATCCACAGTCAAAAGAGAATTGCTTATTATAAATGTTGCTTATAAATTCTCTGCCTTTAAATGTAACTCAATGAAATTCAAATCAGGGACTGTGAAAGTTCTTTTAGCTGTCTTATACAATAACATTCATAGGCTCTGTCTAATTTATGTAGAGCCTCTACCCATGAGACCCATGAGTGCTTTTACTACTGCTGAAATCTTAATATGTATGGTATGAATATATGATGTGTGTGTATGTATGTAGGTGTGTGCATGTATGTGTGTGTGTGTGTGTCAAACAATAATATATATATATATATATATATATTATTAAACTAATTATTTAGATCATGAAACTAATTTTTGCACAAGTGAACACAACATGCAGTTTTAAAATGAAGGTTTTTATTATTGAGCAAAAACTAAATCCAAAACTACATGGCCCTGTGTGAAAAAGTGTTTGTGTTCACTTGTGCTATTTTTTCCTAATTTTCTAATTAGTTTGATGATCTGAAACATTAAAGTGTGACAAACATGCAAAAAAAATTAATAAATCAGGACCACTGTATACTACTGTACACACCTGTACCACTGTACTGACCACTGTACACAACCCTACACCAAAAAAAAATAAACAAACAATCTCATAACCCCATATTTTATGCACAATAGAACCTAGAAAATATAATGTTTAACTGAATAAATGCACCATTTCAAGGAAAAAATAAGCTAATTTTAAATTTGAAGGCTGCAACATGTGCTACAATTATCTAAGAAAGTTTCTTAACCATACTAATATTGTAAATTATTTATATAAATAAGACACTCCAATTTAATTTTTCACAATTTAAAAGTAAATAGGATTTCTTCATGATAAGCCAGCTGACATTTAAGTCACGTATTATTTATATTGTTTATTGTGCCAGAAAGTATTGTGTTTACAACCAAATAAAATGATCAAAGAAGTGTACTAATATGCTACATTTATTTCGTAACATTTACTTCTGTACGTTTTTGGGAAAATAAAAAATTACTTCCAAAGGGTAGTTTAAACTGGTCTCACTAATACTCTTACTCAAGTGATTATTTTTTAATAAAGTATTTACTTTCAGTTCAATATATTCCTTTATGCTTCGCCATTACTGTTAAATGATAATAAACAATATGCATCTTTAATTTTTTTATTTCTATTACATTACTAATAATGACATTGTGAGTCTCGCAATATGCTGCAGGAGCATGAATCGAGCTCGTCAACCACTCACTTTTTGACACATTTACTTCTGGAAGATAGTTGCCAGTAAAAGGGAAGGAACAAGCATGTCAATGGAATCAGGACATCCATGGCCTTATCTTTAATGGATGTTCTCACTCCAAGGGCTAAAAAAAGAACAGTTACATAATGCAATACCTGCTGTATGCATAAAAAATTCAAGTTGGCATCTCGGTGTACAGGAATTCCAGCTTAAGAAAGAATGTTGAGGTAAGTGTTATTGTCATGCCTATTTAAAGGTTAATTTTTTAAGTTTCACATTACCGTAATATAAAATCTAACATTGACTTCTTTTTCTTTTTTTTTTCCTTTTGTAATGAATCATTATATTTTAAGTTGGTATACGATATTGTGCCAGCTGTATGACAACATATGTCATACCTGGAAACATGAATTTACAGTTAAAGTACAGTAGCAAGGGTCATACAATGGTTTTCCAAGACGGCTTCCACTTGGAAAAGGCCTTGCAAGCGTCGATCAAAGAAGTTACTGTGCGTCAGGTGCAAAGGCTAGCTTCAAAAAACAGATTCATGAGTGCTGCCAGCCATCCCTTAAAGGTTGCAGAAGTGAAAGGTCTGCTTGTCAGTGCTCAGACCATATGCCACACACTGCAACATGTTGGTGTGCATGGCCACTTCTGAAGCTGGTTCACAAAAAAGCTGGCAAACAGTTTGCTGAAGACAACTTGTCCAAGAGCATAAATTACTGGAACCATGTTCTGTGGACTGGTGAAACAAGATAAACTTGTTTGGCTCAGGTGATGTCCAGCATGTGTGTGAACACCCTGTTGAAGAGTACCAAGAAAATTGTGTCCTGCCTACAATCAAGCATGGTGGTGGAGCTGCTTGAATGCTGCTGGTACTGGGGAGCTGCAGTTAATTAAGTAAAACATGGATTAAAACATGTACTGTGAAATTCTGAAGCAGAATATAATGCCCTCCCTTCATAAACTGTGACTAGCGGCAAATTTCCAACAATAAAACAACCTCAAACACACCGCCAAAATGACAACTGAATAGCTGAAAGTAAAGGTGATGGAGTGGCCAAGTATGCCTCCAGATTTGAACCCTATTAAGCACTTGTGGGGCATCCTTAAGCAGAAAGTGGAGAAGCACCATGTGTCTGACATCCAGCAACTCAAGATGTCATTATGGAGAAGTGGAAAAGGATTCCAGCAACAACCTGTGCAGTTACTGTGAATTTCCATGACTAGGAGTATTAAGGCAGTGCTAGATAGGAATGGTGCTCACACAAAATATTGACACTTTCGACACAGTTTTTATTTAGGGTGTACTCACTTTGGTTGCCAGCTATTTTGACAATAATGGCTGTTTTTTTTAGTTATTTAAATAGGTATATGTGTACTGCTATTCATGCTGCACATTGACTGACTACTCTAAATACAGTGAGGAAAATACGTATTTGAACACCCTGCTATTTTGCAAGTTCTCCCACTTAGAAATCATGGAGGGGTCTGAAATTGTCATCGTAGGTGCATGTCCACTGTGAGAGACAAAAAAAATCCAGAAATCACAATGTATGATTTTTTAACTATTTATTTGTATGATACAGCTGCAAATAAGTATTTGAACATCTGAGAAAGTCAATGCTAATATTTGGTACAGTAGCCTTTGTTTGCAATTACAGAGGTCAAACGTTTCCTGTAATTCTTTTACCAGGTTTGCACACACTGCAGGAGGTATTTTGGCCCACTTCTCCACACAGATCTTTTCTGGATCAGTCAGGTTTCTGGCCTGTCGCTAAGAAACACAGAGTTTGGCCTCCCTCCAAAGATTCTCTATTGGGTTTAGGTCTGGAGACTGGCTAGGCATTGCCAGAACCTTGATATGCTTCTTACAGAGCCACTCCTTGGTTATCCTGGCTGTGTGCTTCGGGTTATTGTCATGTTGGAAGACCCAGCCTCGACGCATCTTCAATGCTCTAACTGAGGTAAGGAGGTTGTTCCCCAAAATCTCGCAATACATGGCCCCGGCCATCCTCTCCTTAATGCAGTGCAGTCGCCCGGTCCCATGTGCAGAAAAACACCCCCAAAGCATGATGCTACCACCCCCATGCTTCACAGTAGGGATGGTGTTCTTGGGATGGTACTCATCATTCTTCTTCCTCCAAACATGTTTAGTGGAATTATGACCCAAAAGTTCTATTTTGGTTTCATCTGACCACATGACTTTCTCCCATGACTCCTCTGGATCATCCAAATGGTCATTGGCGAACTTAAGACATGCCTGGACATGTGCTGGTTTAAGCAGGGGAACCTTCCGTGCCATGCATGATTTCAAACCATGACTTCTTAGTGTATTCCCAACAGTAACCTTGGAAACAGTGGTCCCATATCTTTTCAGGTCATTGACCAGCTCCTCCCATGTAGTTCTGGGCTGATTTCTCACCTTCCTTAGGATCATTGAGACCCCATGAGGTGAGATCTTGCATGGAGCCCCAGTCCGAGGGAGATTGACAGTCATGTTTAGCTTCTTCCATTTTCTAATGATTGCTCCACCAGTGGACCTTTTTTTACCAAGCTGCTTGGCAATTTCCCCATAGCCCTTTCCAGCATTGTGGAGGTGTACAATTTTGTCTCTTGTGTCTTTGAACAGCTCTTTGGTCTTGGCCATGTTAGTAGTTGGATTCCTACTGATTGTATGGGGTGGACAGGTGTCTTTATGCAGCAAACGACCTCAAACAGGTGCATCTAATTTAAGGTTATTAATGTAGGGGAGGTGGACATTTTAAAGGCAGACTAACAGGTCTTTGAGGGTCAGAATTCTATCTGCTAGACAGGTGTTCAAATACGTATTTGAACACCGTATATAATATACGTATTTATACGTATTTCTAAGTGGGAGAACTTGCAAAATAGCAGGGTGTTCAAATACTTATTTTCCTCACTGTATATCCAAGTTTCATTTCTCTAGTATTGTACCTTGAGAACTAAAATAGGACGGGTATACTCACTTTTGTGAGATACTGCATTTGCTTATATCTATAAATCCACTGTAGTTTGTGCACAGCCTTGGATAAAAAACATCTGCCAAATGCATACATTTCAATGTATTTTATAAAAATAAAATGTATTATAAAATGTAATACTTAGCCATTATAAACTTATGGTTTAATGTAGCCAACATGCTATTAATTTTATGTTACATTCCACCAACCATGTATCTGTGTGTAGTGTGCCTGTAGATACATAATTGCCATTTAACAGTTGAATTTAAAAACCTAAAATAAATCTTAAAATAATTGATGTGTACTGTATATACACTAGATTATCAGAAGATTCACTGAAACAAGTTAAAGTCTGATGCTGAACTCCTTATTTTCTGAAAGCAAAGATCACCCATGTTTGAGGAACCTCATTCATAGAATACAAAAATCATTGATGCTCATCCTGTCTTTGCCAAAAAAAAATAAACCCACAAATGTTGGGGATGACAAAATGTTGGTCAATTTTGTTTCTGAAGGTATCCAGTTATTTTCTGATGTGGAAATACAATAATTTAAGAAAATTGTAGAAGACCTGCAACCTCAGTGCACAATCATGACTAAAAAAAAATTACATAGACAAAACAGCCTTATTTTTTTAAGAGGTGTTTAGAGGCCTTGACTTGCAGATACCTTACATGATCACATACATTAGATGTAATTGCTGGAGCTTTGGTTAAATACATTCAGAGTTTAAAAGTAGATGAAATGTCACTAAGATGACTACAGATAGTGGTTCAAACTTTTTTAAAGGCATTTAAATTATATCACAAGGAGAAAGAAAAAAAAGAACTGGAGGCAGAGGAGGCACAGGGGGATGGAGACTTTATCCTTGATTATGAATCTGACGGAATTGACTTAGAGGTGGATTATCAAGATATGTATTCTTTTTTAGATAAGGCCTGGAATACTAACTTCCCAGACATCAGATGTGTTTCAGCCATCTACTCAATCTTATTTCTACTGTTGATGCCACAACAGAGTCCGCATTTGCAAAGTGCACTGCACTGTGGAATAAAACAAGCAGCCCAGTCTTGGCTTTTGAAACTGTGAAATATGAGTTTGACCTAGTCAGACCCACTGAACCTCACCGATCCTTGCTGTATAAAGGGTGGTGTGCATTCATAAGGAACAAGGGGAACAAGCAATCCAAAATATATGCACAGCATTAAATATAAAAATGTAAGTTAAACACAGTTAAACATTATTATTATTATTATTATTATTATTATTATTATTATTATTATTATTGTTATTATTATTATTATTATTTTTAACCTTTTGTGATTTATGGTGTAGGCTCAATACAAATAGGATTTTTGGCTAAGTAGGTTGCTGTAATGAAGCTTGTTGCAATGGCCCCCAACCATTTCCAATCATCTGCCCATATGGGTTTTCTGCTGCCAACACCAGTTGCAGGAAAAGCTGAAGATGCTGGAGTACAAAGTCTGTACAGAGCATATTGACAGCAGGTAATGAATATATTTTTGTTAAATGAAGTTTTATTTATTTAGCATTAAAATAATAGAAATATTGTCTGTATGAAATACAGGAAATACAACATTTAGGAATATCCAGGATTAAAGTGTTCATATGTGTTTTGACAGTAACTACAGAAATAATCATTTGGAGACCAACATGAAAAATGATGCCCTCTCCTACAGCAGTCAGTCAGATGAAGATGACGGAAGATGACTTCTTCTCATCCATAAAGAAGGGAACCTCACAAGCAGCAGGGCTAGAGAGGTACCATTCATGTCCATCAACTGGAGGTATGGATCTGTTACATTGCTTTTCAAGAAGTTTTCTTTCAAATTAAACACTGCAATGTTTCAAGAGTCAGTTAATGGTAAAATTCAACTGTAAAATTCAGAAATACAGTGACAGTTCAAGACAAAATATGTGAACACACACACACACACACACACACACACACACACACACACACACACACACACACACACACTATTAGATACAAACACACACTCACTTTACACCCACATTTTCCTTTCTGTTCAGTTACCTACTCTGTTCTTTTGATCTCTCTTGTCTTCTTTAAATGCATATGCTGACAGTTATGTGTTAATGTGAAAATAAAGACACAGACTTGTTAGAAAAATTGTGGTGTTGTTTTTTTTGTGTGTGTGTATAAAAGAGATATTTATTATTTATATGTTATTGTACACATTACAGGACTGAAATATTCTGATTTATCTTTAACCTACAGTAGATTTTATTTCATATAAACATACATTCAACATTCAAAAAGGGGTGTGGCCTACAGGTCTCAATGTAGTCTAATAGCTTATAGTATTATCCTTAATTTTAATCAAAGTAACTAGTAACTCACTACTTGAGTAGTCTTTTCATTAAGCATTTTATTACTCCTTCTCAAGTAACATAAACATGATTACTTTTACTTGTACTTTAGTAGTTATTTTCATGAGAAGTATTAATTGTACTTGTACTCTCGTGGCACATAAATTGCCTAGAGATGATGCTGGTGTTTTTGAGGTTAAAACATTTCCTCCCAGACCTGAGGGATCGTCATGTGTCAATGCGGTGGTCTTGTACATCAACCGCCAGTGGGGCCACCGGTTTCGTTCTTTGTACAAACTGGCACCAGAGGTCCTCTTGTGGTCCCAGGGCAAACTCTTGCCATTGAAAGTCATTTACATCCCAGGACAGTTGAATGTCAGAGCAGACGCCCTGTCGAGACAAGGGCCGAGGTCTGGGGAATGACGACTCCACCCCAAGCAGGTATGGCCGAGGTTCTACAGAGCCCAGGTGGATCTTTGTGTGACCCGGGAGACTTTGCAGTGTCCCCTCTGGTTCTCAGTTAGGGCTGGATGCCATAGTACAGTCGTGGCCGAGGCTATGCCTGTACAGATTTTTCCCAATCACATTGCTATTTGGAGTTCTGGAGAGAGTTCACCAGGAAGGAGTCCGTCTCCTCCTGGTTCCTCCTGGCCGGGCAAGCCATGGTTTACAAACCTGGTGTCCCTACCAGAGGGTTTTCCATTGGAAATTCCTCCCAGGAGGGATCTCCTCTCGCAGGCGAGCAGAACCATGGTTCACCCCCGCCCGGAGTTGTGGAAGCTATAGCTGTGGCCCCTGAGGGGGCACAGTTCGTAGCAACTGGTCTCTCTACCGAGGTAGTAGAGACCCTTCTCCACTCCAGAGTTCCCTCCATGAGAAGGTCATACGCCACAATGTGGCGACTGTTCACGTCATGGTGTGAGTACTGTGTCTTGGACCCAGTTAACTGCCTAGTCGGTTCAGTTCTGGAGTTTGCAGTTTGCCACATTGTTAACCCTTCAAACCTGAAGGTTTATTTGTCTGCCATATATCAGTCGCTGGAAAGGCACCCTCTGGTGACACGTTTCCTCTGTGGCACCGGAGGCTGAGGCCTGGGCCACGACCCAGCTTGCCTGTCTGGGACTTGGCAGTTGCGTTGGCGGCCCTATCTGAGCCCCCCTTCGAGCCCCTGGCCGAGGTGGTCCTTAGGTTCCTGTCGGTTAAGACCGCCTTTCTCTTGGGAATTTCCTCCCTGAGGAGGATTGTCCGTAGCCCCGCCTCGCCTGGAATTAGCCCCTGGCATGACCAGAGTGTTTCTATACACGAAATCTGGGTACGTACCTAAGGTGCCTACAGCTCCCACACGACCTGTCTTGTTACAGGCAATCTGCCCTCCTCTGTTCATAGCCCCTGACCAGGAGCGACAGAACCGACTGTGTCCAGTCTGCGAGTCCATGGAGGAAGTCGAAGCAGCTGTTCGTCTGCTATGGCCCTTATAGGAAGGGCTTCCCGGCCAATAAGCAGACGTTAAGCAGGTGGGTAGTGGATAATGTGTCGGCTTATGAGTCCTCTGGCCTCCCCGCACCACTCAGGGTCAGGGCTAACTCCACCCGGAGTGTGGCGGCCTTTACGGCCTGGTCCACTGGACTGTCACTCCAGGACATCTGTGACGCTGGTTGGTCCACCCTGCTGACCTTTGTCCGGTTTGTCCACTGACCTTGACCTGAGAGCCACTCCAACCTACATGGATGTGCCAAGGCCCTCACATACTAGGCAGGGTCTGGTCAGTGTGGCGTGATTGGACACTCGTTCCCAAAGCGTTATGAACCCTTCTCTCTTGCAGAAGCTAGCGTCGCTACCATCTTGCAGCTATTTGTAGCTTCCTGGTTTACGTGACGTCGCCCGCCAAAGACGTCACAACTTGCCTATTGGTCAGATTTCACATGTGGTTCAGAGTGTGGGCAATGCAGGGGCATTACAAATTCCTTTAAAATTCCTTTTTTGAACATTAAAATACTAATAATGGTGTCTGAAGTTATATTAAAGTAATAACCAAAATACAACAGTAAAATATACCATAATAAAATCTTTGTACATTTGTACAAATCAGACTGCATAAATAAGTTAAGTGACAATTATCAGTGAACTCTTTACCCCAACATTATTTACTTTATTAAAACGAACCATATTGTCAATGGCAGCTGCAGTAAGTTTAAGGAACACAAGCCTGATCAGAGTGCAGGAGTTGGTTATTAACAAGTTTACTCAGAACTATGTCCAACAGTTGAGTTAAATATACATGAATTCAATGCAATAGCTTAAAATATATGCTTGTCTATATTATGATAAAGATTACATGATTTTTAAGAATGTGTTCACTTTATATATATATATGCACTTTGCTGGTTTATACAACCTCGATTTGTCCTCCTGATGCAGTTACAGAGGTCTGGCTGTTCAACAAAGCTGAAAACAGTCTCACATAAGTGTTAGTAAACTTACACATAAAAGCAAAGAAAAAATATTTTTACAGACTCAAAAATATGGTATACAGTGGTACCTTGACCTATGAGTTTAATTCGTTTCGTAGCCGAGCCCGTAGCTCAATTTGATCGCACATCAATTAAATTTTCCCCATAGAAAATACTTAAAATGCCCTTAATCTGTTACAAACCTCAAAATGCCATGCCATTTTTTATGTTTCATCTTATCAAATAATAAAAATACATTTCTAAATAACAAATATTGTATAAAAACATAATACAAAGAGTTTGTAAAGATAATAAGGTTTTATACAGTGTACTTACCTTGGAGATGAGACAACTTGAGCTAACCAAGACACTGGCGGAAGTGGATTATTACGAAATCGCATTTCTCTAGAGGCTAACATGCAGCACAGGTGTAACATTTAACAGTCAGCAGGCAAGACAGGTAACAAATAGACAGCACAATAGACAGTAGATTAGACAGTACTAAAAAACAGTACACATAGATAACACAATAGACACAAAAAGGCAAAAATCAGTACATAGACTTATTGCATTATAATTTTTCACATTGTAAGGTTTAGTGCACAAGTGCCAAGAATGTAAACTGTCTGTAATAAATATAACGTGCCCAAGTGATGAGAAAGAATAAATAGCACATGACTAGTCTGGTTAATGCGAAGACAAGAGGTCTGTGGTTCAACCATTATAGTTGTGACTATACTGATATCATACTATATCTGTATTTTTTTCTGTATTGTCAGAGCAAGTTGAGTAGCCAACTTGCTCTTGCAGCTTCTGGTAGTTTTGCAACGCATACTACAATAGATTTTCCAGATGTCTGCAGTTGAAACAGGCTATAGGCAGGTTGGGTGAGATGTTTGACTATCTTGTCAACTCAGTACAGGCAACATTGCTTGTATAGGTATTGTGTAGGTAGGAGTAAGGCTCTGATTATTTTCCCTGCTGTATTTTCTACTCCCTTCTGGTCAGAGGCAAAGCAGTTACCATACCAGACCGATATGTTGCTGGTCTCTACTGTTCCTGTGTAGAATGTGGTGAGGACAGGAGAGGGGCCTTAGCACTTCTCAGGAAATGCAAAAAATGTTGTGCCCTTTTGACAAGTGTTTGTAGACCATGTCAAGTTTTCTGTGATGTATACCCCAGGAACTTGGTGCTTATCAATGATTCAACAATGGTTCCATGGATTGTTAAAGGGGTGTAAAGTGTGTGCTTCCTCCTAAGGTCAACAATGATCTCCTCTTGTTCACAGTCAGTGCCAGTTTGTTGTTGGTTCAACTGCTCTCTGTAGGCCGACTCATCACCGTTATTACAATGTAACCTCGCTTAATGAGCACCATGCTTAAAGAGTAATTAATTTTATCAAATTAATTTTGCAAAATAAATTGCAAAAAAATGGATCCCTTAACGAGCAACATTTCACAAAAACGAGTGCTACATCAGGCCATGTTTAGCACTCATTCCACTAGCATGTTAGTGTTGCTTGTGATCACACATTTTTCCAAACTTGTGTTCAGACATTAGTTGTGATTTTTTTGTGCAAAGTAATAACCCTTGCAAAAATGTCTCCAAAGAAAAAGCCACAAGAATAGAAATGCTGAAAGCATGGGAAACTGTGCATCGTACATTAAGAAGCATTGCTCTAATAAGGTGGTGGCTATGCACGCTACAAATTTATTCACTGATAATGCTGTCATTTCTCTAGTAAAAAAGAATTAGGTAATGTGTCTTTCAGGAATCCACCTGCCACGCCCCCTTCGGCGGCTGTCATGCCTCTGCTTTCCCTAAAGCGCCCGTCTTCAAATGTGCGCACCTGGGGCTCATTATCCACTCATCCCAAGCTTCTACAAAAACCCCTCATTCACCCGCACTCAGGCTGCGCTTTCTCCCCAAAGCGCACCCTGGATCTCTCCCTATCCCTCCGTGCGTTTGTCCCTGGACATTGTGGACCTCGCCCCTCCAGGGCTTACCACAGATATCTCACTTGGGATTTATGCTGGACTGCTGTATGCGTATGTTTGTGTGTTTCACGTGCAAATCTCTTTATTTTATTAAACCACAGTGAACTGTGATCCGGCTTTCCGCCTCCGTTTAGTTCACCGCATGACAGTGTCATAAATGCATAAATAATAAACTAATTATGTCGTTTTTTTTGTTTGTTTTTTGCAAATCTAAATCGCATTCCAGGTTGGTTCGTTCTACGATAGAAAAAAAGATGAAGATCTACACTCCTTAACAATTTATAAGTAATTTTCTTTGAATAAACGTTTTTGAGTATTTTTTTCAGCATGGAACACATTATTGTATTTGACATAAATTTATATTGGAAAACTTTCGCTTAATGAGTGTTTCGCATTACGAGTAAGATTCCGAACTGAATTATGCTCGTTATACGTTCCACTGTGTTAACTTTTTTATATAAGCATCAGGAGGAATATATGTAGTTGTTATGCTAACAGCTGTGAACTCCCTTGGCAAGTAATATGTTTGGCATTTCAACATCAGGAGTCTTCAGAGCAGTAGCTGGAGGTAATTCAGTGATAATTGTAATTGATTTACAACTTTACCACAATATTTACCTTGGAGATCGTAGTTTCTATTACCCTCCACATGATGGGGTTATGGGGTTATAGGGAGTGGTGGAATGTAGCCATGTCTTGGTGAAAATAAACATAAAATTCTCTCACCTTACATTCGGTATCTGAATACAGTTCAAATAGTCAATTTTGTTTTCCAGAGTCAAAATCATAAAAAATTGAAGGTTTGAAAATTTGTGGAAAATAATTTCAGAATAGTGTGTGAAGACTTGTTGAATTTTTGTGAAGATGCCATCTACAGAACATATCACTTAAAGAGTAAAATAAATCTAGAGAAATGTATGTAAACAATGGGCAAAAGTGATTTTTGGGCCTTCAGATGGCACTGCATTAAAAATAGGTATGATTTTGTAATGACAATTACTAATTATAGACAATTACGGATAATTATGGACAACTATAGACAGCTTGCACTTTTGGCAAGGCAAAATTAATGGTGAAATGTATATAACTCAACTCAAGCTTTATTGTCAGTCTACCACATACATAGTATACAAAAGAGCAAAATGTTGTAACAAACCTTGGTGCATAGATACTGAACAACAACAACAGTAAACATTAAACATACATTTGCAGTAAACATTAACTTAACAAAGCTAATGTGTGATAAATATGAGGTTGTAATAAAAACATTTAAGAGTCCAATGTGCATATTTTAACAGAATTCAATAAATGTCTATAGTAAACAGTTAAAGTCCCTGAGTGAAGATGTCTCCAGATGTTTTGCATTTTCATAGTGATAGTAGTTGAGTGCAGGTGTGTGTTTAATGCCCAGTAAGTGCCCATTAATGTCAATAGTGCACAGTTATGCAGATGTAAGCAAGTTGATGGCTGGCACCAGTGTGTTCAGGGCTCTGACAGCTTGTTGAAAGAAGCTGATGCAGAATCTTGTAGTGTGGGTCTATACATAGAGAGGTTTTCATGCAATAAATGCTTACAACTAGACATATTTCTTTTGGGAAGCTTTGCAAATTTAGGATTTAAATGCGAAATAACATACTGCATCTATTTTAACAACATGGCTTTTCCAACTGAAAACATTTAGTGCATAATAAAACATAACATATTATAAAATAAATTAGCACTGTTAAGCAGCTAGTATCCTGTTTCATAAACAAATAGGACAATGTTATTTTCTGAATACTCCAGCACCTAGCTCTGTCCTATCTTTTATTTAAAGATAGTTTTCAGCCATTAATTTAAAAAATTACTTATATTTTCCCTAATTTCCCTAGTTTTATGTGTTTTCTATGTTATATTGTGAATAAAATATTGGTTAATGAGATTTTCAAATCATTGCATTCTGTTTTTAATTACATTTTACATTTTTCCCAACTTTTTTTAATGAAGGTTGTTAAATGTTGATTCTTTCATTTTTCATAAAAAATATTGAGACAGTGAATGGTAAGGACCATTCAGTATTTTAAGTTCATGCAGGTTAAATAAAATGTGGCTGTGGTAAGGATTTGGTCTATTAGCACTGATTTTGGCACATAGTCAAACCTATTGGAAATTCTCATTTCAGGTGGCTGGAATACTATTTTAACCTTGTTCAAAACAGTTATCCCTGTTGGCTGTTGTTAGGCTAAAATGTTGCTAAAACAAGACTTACCAGGCTTTAAAAATAAAATTTACACTTTTGCAGTATAGCATTTTAGGAGAATTTCCTGAACTCCCAGGCTCCCCTCAGGAGTAAAATATTTGTGGAATGTTGGGTAAAAAAAAAACAGCATTGTGAAAAAGAGGTAGCATGTCTTACCAGACTGTAGCACACACTAATTTCCTTTTTTACTTCCATATTTTATGTAAAGATTTAGGACACAAATACATATTCTCAGCATATTGTTTGTCATGGACAAACAATAGATTATGGTCCCAGTCCAAAGCATGTGTAAAAACACGGCAGGCATCATTAAACATGGATGCTCCTTAAAGCAATCAATAAAGTCGGGTAAAAACTGGATAGTACAGTAACATGAAATGAAAGCACTGTGCTCTGAGGTGATTCATGGGGATAAATCATTATGTATGTATTGGCAAATCAATTTGGGATTTTAAATCCTTAAACATTTACATGAATAATATTTTAAATAAAGTGCAACCCTGAAAATTCTTAGGGGGAAATTTTGGCCCTCTAGGAATGCAGTAGTCTATGGAAAGCTAATGTTTCACCACTTGTTGTTTCACCATGTTGTTTTTGGTAATGTACCAATTTATTGTAGGATTAAACCTTCCAGAGAAAATAGTTTTTAGTTTGTTTTTTTAGCTAAAGGAAGGTGGCTATTGCCCAGTAGCTAAATTCTGATCAGCATGAGTGCAGTGTTATCTGCTGGCTGGGACTACTTTCTGGCTGAGGCCATTAATTTGGCACGAAAAGGATTGATCCATGTGCTGATTGGTGTGCTGATTGGTGTGTTGGCCTTGCCAATTTCACAATTTCTAACCCAGTCGTTGATCCAGAAATACTGTAGAGAAATGCATTACAGTCACAATTTAAAGAAGCCCACAGGCTATAAAACAGATGGTAGTGGCAGATTTTCTGTCCCATCTGGATGGAGTCAGCTCACAGACCAGATTGCAGCCAAGACCATGGCAGGTGGTGGGGAAATGTCACACATGGTTTAGTGGGTGTCTACAGCAGGAGGGCGATGTATGGGGCTGAGGTGATTAACATGATATTGCTGACACATATTTTCTCTGTTATTAATAAGCATTCAAACTATCTTTGTTTTATTTAATTTCTATGACTTTTTTGTTGGTTACAACTACCAATACAAAAAAGTTGGGAAAAATACAAAAGCCGGAATACATTGATTTGCAAATCCCATAAACCCAAACTTTATTTACAATAGAGCATATAAAACATGCCATATGTTTGAACTGAGGAAATATTTTAAAGGTAAACATATGGTAGCTTAGAATTTTATGGCCATGACATGTCTCAAAAAAGTTGGGAGCAAGCAATGTTTACAAGTGTGTTGCATATCTAAGATATGTATGGCAATTTAGGAGGCCAGCTGGTGTAGTATTGGAAGAGTAATACTGTCCCATTTGTTTCTAAAAAGAATTTCAGATGCTTAGCACTCTTCTCTATCATATTTTTTATTTTATGATGCACTTAATGTTTTCAATTGGTGAAAGGTCTGGACTGCATACTGGATCCTTCTATTACAAAGTAAGGGTGTTATAGATTATGTGTTGTAGAATAGATGCAGCATGTGACTTAGCATTGTCTTGCTGAAATATGCAAGGCCTTGAAGTTGAAGAAAACGTATATACCTTTCAGCAATGATGGAGCTTTTCCAGGTGTTTTTAACTGAGCATTAATAATAAGCCAAAATGTCCCTTTCCCACACCATCCATCATTTTTAAAACATTATTTATATTTTGCATATGTGCATAAATGCCTCTTATTCTTTGAATCATACATATTTAACCTGCATTTGTATGTCTTCCAGAAATGAATTATTTCTGAACTTTTTCTAACCCTATGGAGTAATTCCATTGCAGGACCATGCCTGCTTTTGATGCACTGCTACCAGGGGGCTCAACATTCATTCTTGTTCCTAGAGCAAAGGGATTTATCCAGGTTTTTAGTGTTTGTTCATGGTTATGTAGTGTAGATGAGATATTCATAAAACATATATATATAAATAGGTGACCCATCTTTAGTTCTAAGAGACTGTGTAAAATACTTGTTTCAAACAATAATTCAATTAATTAATTTTTATTTGTATAGCGCTTTTAACAATGAACATTGTTTCAAAGCAGCTTTACACAGAAAATGTGTTGAATAAAAGTGAATATTTTCTTTATAAATAAGTTTGTCTCTGATGAGCAAGCCAGTGGCGACTGTGGCAAGGAAAAACTTCCCGAGATGGCATAAGGAAGAAACCTTGAAAAGGAACCAGACTCAAGAGGGAACCCATCCTCATCTGGGTTGCACCGAATGTCCATTTATAGCAGATATAAATATGCTGATAAGCAGATACAATATTGACCTGTTGACCTGCTGCCAATTAACCTTGTTACACTTATCTTAATTAATTATGGTTCCTCCAGTGGTTTTCTACCCCTACAGCTAATAAATTCTATATTAATAAATGTTTTTTTTTCCTTAATTGGTTCATTTTAAATTTATGGCATATTGCAAACGACCTTATCCAGGGTGATATACAAAAGTGGTACATATTCTTAGTTTGAAAATTGTTCTGTTTTCTGTTGTGAATACATATGGCTTAATGAGATTTAATAATTGTTCCATTTTGTTTTTATGTACACTTTTTACATTGTTTTTTTTTTGTAGTTAGAGTTGTACTATGCTGCATTGATTACATTAAATAAATGTCAGAGATTAAGTAATTGTTTTCCATTGTAAAAAGTGCTATAGAAATTAAGTAAATAGAAAGGAAGTAATTGTGTTATAAATGTGAAGTAAAGGTGTTATACAGCCAGTGTAAAAAGGTGGTTGGATAGAAAGATTGCAGAGTTTGTGTGTGTGATGTACAATATAAGACTAATATATTGTGGGTTAGACTGTTCAGAACTGTACAATAAATAATTTCCCTTTTAGGAACTCGAACTGCTTCCAAAATGCTTTGGGAACGCTTTGAATCATGTGTATAATCAGTCCAATAAAAAGCATGCCATCACTGGTGGGGTGACATCAAGACCAGGAAGCTAATGTCTCATGCACATACATGAGTGAAACCAGCACCAGTTTCTGTCGTTCAGGAAGCTCTCTATGTGTGATTGTCCGGTAAAGGTAGGAGCTGTTTAGATTCCTTCTTTTCGGCTATGAAAGTGATCAGGAATACTAAGCATTGCTTCCATTCATGCATTCCTCCTTGCCCCTGCTATATTATATGGGGGATAAGCACAAACTGTGTGTCACTGGTCTGGGAGCAGAGCATGCTAAGTCGGTTCTTAAGGGAGCCGACTGTGCAAATTGCGCTCGCATTACAATACTATACGGTGCCCACCCCGCCCCGGCACCCTAATGGAGTTGGATTGTTAACCATGCCACTCTCGGTGCTTCAGGGCATAGCCAGCTTCAGCAAACACACTCCTAGCCCTCCAGCCGGCACCATAGCAGACGTGGGGGGTTAGCCGCCTCTCAGGAGGCCCCTAGAGCTACTCCAGGGCATTGCTCTAGCTCTAGGTTTGCCAGAGGGTCAGTCTCGAGAGACTGATTCCCTTAAGAGACTATCTGGCAGCCGGCAGGCTCTGTCAGACGTGGGTAGAGGTTATACAATTTATTTCGGGTCTCACCCGCCCCAGTTTAACAAGATGTCCCCCACCATGGTGGGGCCTGAGCAGGCTGTGGTTAAGTAAACACTCTCTTGATGAAGGTGGCCATCCAGGTGGTCCCTCCATCAGACAGAGAAGCAGAGTTCAACAGCGGATACTTCATAGATTCCAGAAAGGACTGTGGTTTGCATCCTATACTGGACCTGTGTCAACTGAGCCAGACGTATCCCTTACGGGGTGGGGAGCGATCATGAGTGGCCACTCTGCTCGAGGTCTCTGGGGGAGGTCCCATCTAATGTGCCACATAAACTGCCTCGAGTTGCTGGCCATGCTTCAAGCTCTGGTCTGGGTCTGTGCTCTTGGCTTCTGTACAAGTGGCCAGACCTATCTCAGGCAGGGGGCACAATCTGAAGTGCTGAAGGCTATGGCTGTGGCCCCAAAAGTGGCACAGCTCCTATCTGCCAGCCTCTTTACTTTTCAATCCAGAGCTCCCTCCACGAGGATGTCATACGCCCCGAGGTGGCACCTGTTCACTGCATGGTGTGGACAACATGGCCAAGACCCAGTTAACTGCCCAGTTGGCTCAAGGCTGGAATTTCTTCCAGAACAAAGGGCTGGCTCTGTCCATCCTGAAGGTTTACGTGTCTGCTATTGCTGGGCAGTTGTTGGGTAAGAACCTGTTGGTGACACAATTTCTTCACTGCACCTGGATGCTGAGGCCTCTGGTGCAACCTAGAGTGCCTGCATGGGACTTGCCCATTGTTTTAAACCTCTGACCGAGGTACCTGTGAGGTTCCTGACAGTTAAGACTGTCTTTTTTTTGGCTCTCTCCTCTTTTAAAAGAGTATTGGATCTTCAGGCCCTTGCTGTGGTCCCTTCTTTCCTGGAGTTTACTCCAGGCCTAGCCAGTGCCTTCCTCTCCCTTTGATCAGGGTATGTCCCTAAAGTACCCACAGTTGTCCCACAACCTGTGGCTCCAGGCATTCCCTACTTCTCCCTTTCTCCCCAGACAAGGAGAGCTTAACCAACTGTGTACAGTGTGAGCACTGCAAAGCTTACCAGTATCGGGTTTTTTAAATTCAGCCTAGCCTCGTCTCCTCGAACATACACAAAATGTTTGGATCACTGGCTCTTTTCCAGGGCATCTGCATTTTGAATTACATTGATGACTGTCTGATTTTGGCCCAATCTCACGGGCTTGTGCTTTTGACATTGGAATGTCATCCTAGCTTTTCTTGAATCTTTTGGATTATTTTGCAAAAGCATTAAGATAAAAGTTTGGATAATCTTTTAGATTAAAAGATTATGATAAAAGCATTCTCTCTCCTTTCCAGGGAGAGGATTACTCTTCTATGTGGTTTAGACCCCGGTTTCTGACTTTGGGTCCCACTCTTAGCATGTAGTGTTGCCGCAAGATATTAATGACAGACTCTTTCCTCTGGACTGGAACATCAATATCCTGAAAACGATAGCTGTATTTTAGGCCCTCAAATACTTCCTCCAGTTGAAAGGCTATTATGTCCTAGTGTGGGTGGACCACACTGTAATAGTCTCTTTTGTAAATTGCCAAAGCGGACTTCTTTTATGTCACCTGAACAGGCTAGCAAAGCAGGTCCCGCTTTGAGACAAGACAAGTTCCTGTCACTCAGGGCGAGTTACAGAGTTAGAGTGCTGTCCAGACAAGCTGTGACACAAAATTAATGGAAACTCCACTCTGAAGTAGTCAGTCAAATTTGGGTGCACCTTTTGCTGCCCAAGAAATAACACAATATCCCCTCTACTTCTCTTTTGACTGCTCCAGCTCCCCTGGGTCTAGACACAATAGCTCAGAATGGGTCTTTTCCCCAATTGCTCTGATAGCACCTTTTTGGCTGACCAGAGTTAAGCTTTTAGATCTTTTAGATAGGTGAGCCCATTCGGGGGAGATTTCCTGTCTCAAGCACAGAGGATAGTGTTTCATCTCTGGCCTGAGCTCTGGAACCTGGAATGCTGGGCTTCCAGCTAAGTGCTAGAGCTCCTTCCAGTAGAAAAAGCTATACCCAGCTTTTTCAGTGCTGGAGGTTCTGCAAGAAGAACTGTCTTCAGGTACTTGTACTGGTATGTGTGCCTGCCATTTCAGCTTGCCATTCTCTGATTGATGGGATCTCTGTAGTAGAGGCAACCTGGATTCATTCACTTAATTTATGGAGCTAAGCAATTGAGCCTACCCACAAGAGGGAGTGTCTTTATGTGCCTTTGTAGTGGTCAAGGGTCTGGTTGGGACTGCTTTTGAACCACTAGAGGCAGCACCTCTGCAGCTTCTGACTCGAAATATGTTTTTTCTCATGTCAATTACTTTGCAAGCTCTGTCAGTCTCACACTCTCTTGCTTAGCTTAGATTCTGCAACTTGGCTGGTCAAAGCCATTCTGCATCCTCACCCTAATTATCTTCCTTAAATTCAATTCTCAACCATAAATCTGGTCTTTCTTGAAGTCTTGTGCTCTCTGCTGTTTGACACTCCAGAGTGAGAGAGACTTCATCTATTGAGTCCAGTACATACCTCTTCACACTTATGCCCACCACATTAGCCAGTGGTGTAAGTCGTGGCAGCTTTTCATAAGCTATGGGGAATGCAACTGGTCCAGCTGCCACTAGGCATACCCTAGCCAATGAGGAGAGTGGTCAAACTCCATTTTTAGGAGATAGGGTCCATTCAACCAGGAGGCTTGCATTCTCCAAGCTTCTAGCAAGAGGTGACTCCTATGCAATGCAGCAGGCCAGTCCTCTGCGCACATGTTTATCAGGTTTTAGAGGTTGAAATATTATGCTACTCCGTGCTCATATTTCTTTGAGTCAGCATCCCAAAGCTATGTCTGAGACCTGTTCAATGTTTGTGTGCACACACTACACAAGTTTAATGGGTTCAGACACTTTGCAACTTTGGTATTCTTGTTTCCATACTGTTACACAGTAACAGTAATGCAGTTACACAGCATTGAGTGTGGCTTTTAATAGTTAACATCACGGGTTATTGACTGTAACTCTGTTCCCAGATGCTGTGCCTTAGTGCCGCTCTTCGGGCATGTCCAAAAGTCTCTTTAAACAAAGGTATAACCTGAAGGCGTGTCCATGCTATGTCTATTTATAGCCTTGCAGGCGCACACCTTCCAATGAAATCACCCTTATAGATTATTTAAGCCAAATTTCTGCCATGTTTGACACACATACTTTTGGTGAAAACAAAGAATGTATCCATAGAATTATAAAATTCAGCTTTTTCAGGGATCATGGCGGTGGAGTGTGCATACTGTGCTCAAAGTTTTTGTAATATGCTGCAATAATTGTGGTCGTCCTGATGTGCTAACCTTTCCAAGGATTTGCCTATGGTGTGCAGCGAATTGGATGATTTGTCAGCTGCAGAGTTGTGCAGGGACCACCTGCTATGCTTCTTCTGAGGTCTTGGTATGATTGCCTGTTTAAATGTACTTTGCAAAGAGTCATCTATAATCAAAGACTTTGCTCTAAAGATGCTGCTTTTTGCCAACGAACTGCAGGGCCTTTTCTTTAGACTAAAATAAGTAATGCTCTTTAGGGGTGCTGGTCCCTGTGTTGTGTTTGTGCCATTATTTGAGGTTGAACTGGAATCACAGGCAATTAAAGGTTCCTAAATAAATAAATAAATAAATAAATAAAAATAGGTGTTACATTATAGATTTATTCAACATTTCAACACGCATTCATCATAACAATAAAAGGGCAATTTGCACCACATAAGAAATCAGAAGCCTGAAAAACTAAAGCCAACCAACAATCAAAAATTAACTGACATTGCCCGACGGCCAACTGTTGGCTTGGTGTGTCCTGGATTTAGGACAGATCCTTGTAAAACACCAAACTTTACCTCAGTGAATGTAGAGAACACACCATTTACACCAACAAACTGATAATCATCAGTCAAATATGACATTAACTGTTCCCTTTATTCCAACATTAGTTTATTTTCTTTCTTTTTTTCTTTCTTTCTTTCTTTCTTTCTTTCTTTCTTTAAGTGGTTTTAAAACTGCATTAAGATCAAGCAACAAAAGCAAGGATACACAGCCCTGATCAGAGCCTAATAGCAGGCCATTTTCCACTTTAATCAGGACTGTCTCTGTGCTATGACGAGGCCTAAATTCTGACTGCTACAGTTCATACATTTTAGTAGGTTTACGCATGTAACAGCACCACACCACCGATAGAGGTGAAACAGCATGGCGGGGAGCCTGAGCTTAGCACACCATCAGTCTCAGCTACAGCAATGTGTACAGAGGTATGTGGCAAACAGCGTGGCTCAAGGTCTTGTGCTAAAATATGTCTATGCAAAGTGTATCCATCAGGTCAGAGGGACAAGGCAATAAACCTGTATGCTGTTATGGACGAACAAAGTAATCAGTCTCTTGTCCGCTCTGACTTTTCGACATCTTTAGTGTTAAAGGAGGCACCGAGGTGTATACCTTAAAAACATGTTCAGGTATAATGGAAGTTAGAGGGAGAAAGGCTAAAGATATCATTGTCGAGTCTATGGATGGTCACATAAAGGTGCCGCTGCCTCCGATGCTGGAATGTGACCTGATCCCAGAGGATCGCTCAGAGATCCCTTCGCCTGAAGTCGCCCAATACCATCCACACTTAAAGGCGCTTGCGCACAAGATACATCCCATAGATTCAAATGCACAAATTCTGTTGCTCTTGGGTAGAGACATACTGAGTTTACACAAAGTGAGAGAACAGTGCAATGGTCCCCATAATGCACCATTCGCCCAGTGCCTTGATCGGCTGGGTTATTGTGGGAGATGTCTGTTTGAATGGCGCACACAAACCAAGGTCAGTCACAACGTACAAAACAAACACATTGCTTAATGGACGTCCTTCGTACCTCAGTCCATGTACCAATGTCCTGCAAATAAAAGAAAAATCTGTAAGGCCTCTAAAGGACACTCAAATCTGTACAGATACTTACCAGGCGATACAAACAGACAATCTTGGGGACACCATCTTTATCGGAAGGGAGGATGATGAAAAGTTAGCGCCTTCACAACAGGATGCGCAATTTCTCACAATAATGCAGAACGAAATGTATCAGGATGAGACCAACAGCTGGGTTGCACTCCTTCCCTTTGTCACACCCAGACGACGTCTACCAAATAATCTAAATCAGGCTGTGAAAAGACTCAACACACTAAAACGAAGTCTCGACAAAAAACCTGAGATGAGAGAGCACTTTGTACAGTTCATGCAAAAAGTCATAGACAACAATCAAGCAGAAGTCGCGCCCGACTTACAGCTGAATGAAGAGTGTTGGTATCTCCCTATGTTTGGGGTGTATCACCCACAGAAACCCAAGCAAATCCGTGTGGTTTTTGACTCAAGCACTAAACATGAGGGCGTAGCACTCAATGACGTCCTTTTAAGCGGACCAGATCTCAACAACGCCTTGCTTGGGGTTCTAATCCGATTCCGCAGAGAGCATATTGCAGTAACAGCAGTGGACGACGGTCTAACATCACTCCCGTCAAAATTTGAAGCAATCGATCTCCTGCAAAAAACGCAGAAAATGTTAGCTGAGTCAAATCTGCGTTTACATAAAATTGCCTCAAACAGTAGCAAAGTCATGGAGGCCTTCCCAGCAAATGACTTAGCAAAAGACATCAAAAGCCTTGACTTAGACACTGACCCATTACCTGTGCAAAGAAGCTTAGGCATCAGCTGGAGTCTTGAATTGGACACTTTCACATTTCAAGTCTCTAAAGAACAAAAACCATTCACCAAAAGAGGTGTGCTACCTACTGTTAATAGTTTGTATGACCCCTTAGGTTTTGTTGCGCCTTTAACTGTACAGGGAAAAGCACTCATAAGAGAACTAACCTTTGAATCATGCGACTGGGACGACCCCTTATCGCCAGCCAAAGAAAGACTATGGTCTGTATGGAGAGACGGTCTTCTCGAGTTAGAACACCTGCACATTCCCAGACCGTACGTACCATTGTCTCTTTCCTCAACACGACAGAGGGAGCTGTGTGTCTTCAGTGATGCCTCATCCACAGCAATTGCAGCTGTTGCCTACTTCGAGTTGTCAATGAGCAGAGACAGCACCTCACCGGATTTGTCATGGGCAAAGCCAAACCGGCACCAAAACCAGCTCACACAATTCCACGCCTGGAACTATGCGCCGCTGTCCTTGCTGCAGAAATGGCAGAGCTCATATGCCAAGAAATCGACCTAGAGCTTCATGCTGTAAAGTACTACACTGACAGTTAGATTGTACTAGGTTACATTTACAACACGTCAAGAAGATTTTACGTCTATGTATCAAACAGAGTCTGTAGAATCAGAAAATCTTCAGTACCAACACAATGGCATCATGTCTCATCAGAAAACAACGCAGCAGATATTACTACTCGTCCAATAGCAGCACTTCTACTGCCACAAACATACTGGTTCACCGGACCCCCATTCTTGTCGAGGGAACTGCCTCAGTGTTCATCTACAGCAGATACAAACATGTTCGAGCTAATAGAACCAGAGCATGATTCAGAGATTCGACCAGAAGTGAATGTCTATGCAACTAAAGCAAGCATCGAACCCCTCAGATCACACCGGTTCGAACGATTCTCAACATGGAAACATCTCATACGAGGTATGGCAAAACTCATTACTCTAGCTAGGAACAAGTCCAAAGCTTCAAATCAAAACACTACAAATCCTCAAACTCAAGCTAAATTTACAGTCATCTCAAGCGCCCAACAATATTCATTCAAAGAGGATATTAAGAAACTGCATAAAGGGGAACATATCACAAAAACAAGCCCCTTGTGGACTCTAAACCCTTTCATAGACTCAGATAGACTGTTAAGGGTTGGGGGTCGGACCTCTCTAGCCAATCTCCCCTATGAGGAAAAGCATCCTCTTATACTTCCTAAAAAACATCATGTGTCAACTCTGCTTGTGAGACATTACCATCAAGGAGTTGCTCACCAAGGTCGTCACCTCACCGAGGGAGCGCTACGATCTGCTGGTGTTTGGATAATTGGAGGCAGGAAATTAGTCTCAAGTGTAATCTATCAGTGTATCGCTTAGAGGGAAACCTGTTGAACAAAAAATAGCCAATCTCCCAGAAGATCGACTCACCATGGAGCCCCCGATCACTAGGGTCGGCTTGGATGTTTTTGGGCCCTGGAGTGTAGTCACTTGCAAGACTAGGGGTGGGGCCGCAGAAAGCAAACGCTGGGCAGTTTTATTTAGTTGCTTAGGGACTCGTGCAGTTCATATAGAAGTAATCGAAACTATGTCCGCCTCATGCTTTATTAATGCACTGAGAAGGTTTTTCGCAGTTAGAGGCCCTTCCAAGGTTCTCAGATCAGACCGCGGCACTAACTTTATTGGAGCCTGTAAGGAGCTAAAAATCAGTACAGATCACCCTGAGATCCAAGATTACCTCAGCAACGAAGGCTGTAGATGGACATTCAACACACCCCACTCATCACATATGGGTGGATCATGGGAAAGAATGATTGGCATCGCCCGCCGCATTCTAGACGCAATGTTACTGCAGTCAGGTTTAACTCGTCTTACCCATGAGGTCCTCACAACCCTAATGGCTGAAGTCATGGCAATCATTAATGCTCGTCCATTGGTACCCATAAGTACTGATTCAGACTCGCCAACTATTTTGACACCATCTATGCTTCTAACGCCAAAGGCAGGAGTTGCTCCCTCTCCTGAAGGACCATTTGACATAAAAGACATGTATAAAAAGCAATGGCAATACGTTCAAGGTTTTGCAGATACCTTTTGGAAGCGCTGGAGACAAGAATATCTGTCAGTGCTTCAGCCAAGAAGGAAATGAACTCATGACAATGATAACATCCAAGAAGGGGATGTAGTCTTGTTAAAAGATGATCAAGTTAAACGCAATGAATGGCCCATTGGACTTGTTACTAAAAGCATCCCAAGTGAAGATAAGAGGATCAGAAAAGTGGAAGTTAAAGTTGTGAAGCAAGGGACCACTCGTGTCTACTTGCGCCCAGTGACTCAACTTATTCTCCTGCTTCCCCAAAGTAGTGATACAAAGACTCATTAGTATTATATAATGGTATAAAAGCATTTATACCAGGCAGGGAGTGTAATGGTTTAGTTTAATTGTAATGGTGATTCTGGTTATATGTTGACCTTTAAGGGCCCCCTTGTGGTGAGAATTGTATAAAGTAACTTCGGTATGCCTCGTGTTGAGTTGAGTTTAATTGGAAAGTGTCATGGCTGAAGAGCAGCTTGTATGGTGAAGTCGTGACTCACACAAGGCTGTAAGTCACTATTATTTGTCATAAATATGATGTTTAGTAGGTTAAAGATGTTAAAATATGTAAATTCATTAATCTAGCGATGTAAATGTTGCTAAAAACAAAATGTAAAGTGCAAAGTGTGAGCTTTAGGAAGCGCCGTATGCTAGCGTTTGTTTTGTTATCATTATTAGGCTAATTTGGGTTTTTGTAAGCTTGGATTACAAGTAATTACTTAGAAGTAAGAATATCATTTTAAAAGCACATGACAATATAATGTTTAATGCATTGATATAATGTGTAATTTTGTTTCTTTGAATGCTTTAGGCAGTGAATACTGTTCAGTTGGCTATGCATTTTGCATTGGGATTTAGTTACAATGCTTATTGCTGTATTTTCTTTGTTTGTTTACAGTTTTACAATTTCAATTATAGTTTTAATTCTAATGTTAAAGTTGAAAGAGGAAAGACTCATGAAAGCTACAGAAAGAATAAAAGCCATGAATCAACATCTCACCTGTTCTCTGTCTGTCTAGCTGGATAGAGAAGTTACACTTTTAGCGAGGACAGAACAATGCATAACTGCTGTGCTTCAAACATTTCTGGAATCTTGGAGATAAAGAGGAGTTTTAATAGCTGGGGGATTGATAACTGCCAGCTTGAAAGGTTTAGGTACACAATCAGTGCTATTCGGGTTAAATTTTTTTTTTCTTAAACTAGTACTTCTGGAATTATCTGTTTAAAGAAACATGTACGTGAAGCATCTAGAACATACGTTAATGATTTTGATGTGAAAACTATTAATTTTCTTAAATGAAAGTTACCCATTGTAATTGATTATCTGTTATTAGTCAAGAGTCAAGTCAGGAAACTTTTATTGTCACTTTATCCATATATAGCTGAAACAGCATACAGTGAAATGGGACAATGTTTCTCCAGAACCTTATATACATAAAACAAGATAAAGCTACATAACAGAACACATAGTTTAGGACTAAAGTAAAAGATGTCCTAACCAAATAAAGTGCCTTGTGTGCAACTTGGTGCAAACAGACAACACAAGACATTCTTGGACAGATACAGTACAGACCAAAAGTTTGGACACACCTTCTCATTCAAAGAGTTTTCTTTATTTTCATGACTATGGAAATTGTAGATTCACACTCAAGGCACTGAAGGCTTGGCACTTGTTGGCCCTTTTGCCTTCACTCTGCGGTCCAGTTCACCCCTAAACTATCTCGATTGGGTTCAGGTCTGGTGACTGTGGAGGCCAGGTCACCTGGCGCAGCATCCCATCACTCTCCTTCTTGGTCAAATGGCCCTTGATGCCTTCAGTGTGTCTCTACGATTTTCATACCCATGAAAATAATGGCTGTGAATGAGAAGGTGTGTCCAAACATTTGGTCTGTAATGTGTATATTTTATATATATATATATATATATATATATATGCACACATTATATACACATATATACATGAATGTGAAATGTTGATGTTGTCAGAATGTACAGTAAGGATACATATACAAGATAAAGGTAAAAATAGTGCAGATTTATTGAGGAGTAAAAAAGATATACTATGTAATATGTACATTGTATGTTTAATTGTACTGAAGTTATATAGAGTGTTTTATAGTGATCTAGCAGTGTAGTGTAGAGTTCAGTAGTGTAATGGTGGATGGAAAAAAGCTGTCCCTGAACCAGCTTGGTCTGGTACATATGTTCCTGTATATCCTTCTTGATTGAAGGAGATTAAACAGTTTATGACTGGCATGTGAAGAGTCCTTGACAATGTTGTGAGCTCTGCGCAGACATCTGCTGTGGTGAAGCTGTTAAATGGCAGGTAGTTGGGTGCCAGTGATGTGTTGAGGGTCAGGTTGTTGGTGGCATACCATGCTGTCAGGCTTCAGATCTCTTCCATGTAGGCCAATTCATCGTTGTTGTTGATCTGGCCAACCACGGTGGTGTCATCTGCATTCTTGAAAATGTTAAAGTTATGCAGAGGAGCACAGTCGTGGGTGAACAGGGAGTAGAGTAGTGGGCTCAGAACACAGTCCTGTGGGATGCCAGTGTTCAGAATGAGGTTTAAGGATACCTGGTTGCCCAACTGAACAGAATCCATCTGCAAGTGGAGGTACAGATACCCAGGCCACTAAGCTTAGTGATCAGTACAGTGGGGAGGACTGTATTGAACGCAGAGCTAGTCAATAAACAGCATTCTGAGGTAGGTGTTGTTTTTATCCAGGTGGGTAAGGGGTGAATGAAAACTGCATCCTCTTTTGACCTGTTCGGGCGATAGGCAAACTGGTGTGGGTCCAGTGTAGGTGGTAGGCCTGCAGTGAGGTGATTCAGGACCAGTTTCTCAAAGCACTTAATAGCGATAGGGGTGAGTGCAACTGGGCAAAAGTCATTCAGGCATTCAGCAGCTGAATGCTTAGGCACAGGTATCTTGCTTTCAACAGAAGACGGACTTCAAAGTTTATCCACAGCTTCTGATTAGTAAAGCATTTTACGTGTTTGATGGTGGTGACATTGCCAATGCACGTGTTGATATGGTCCATGTCTGAGTCCAGTGTGGCCTCTTTGGCAAAGTCAGTGTCCTGAAACTGTTGATGTAAAGAAGAAATGGCTCCCTTTGGCCATACCTTTACTGTCCTCCCAGCTGGTTTTACCCTGTTTGATCAGTGGTGTGTATTTGGGTAGCATGAACAAAGAGAGGTGATCAAATTGTGCTTTGTCCCCTCTGGTAGAGCAGGAGACATTATTGTGAATTTTTGGTAAAATAGATCTCAGGCTGGAGTGAAATCTCCAGCAACAACAATAGATCCTTCCAGATGTGCAGACTGTTGTTTGCTGATAGCTGCATAAGTTCCTCCATAGCTAGTTTTGCGTAAGCAGCCAGCAGAATGTACACTGCAGTCACAACAATGGCTGAGAATTCTCTCGGTAAATTAAAGGGTCTGCACTTAATCATCAAATACTCTAAATGAACAGAGCAATGACTTTTAATAACAGTAGAGTTATTGATTTGTTAACATAAATGCACAGACCTCCACCTCTGCCATCCTGTCCACCCGGAAAACACTGCGACCCCCGAACTCAATGGTGCTGCTGGGAATGTTGTCGTTGAGCCATGTTTCTGTAAAAATCATGACATTACATTCTTTATGTAGTTATTATAAAATATTATTATAATATGGGTGGTGCTGAAGACATTGATCTGTGAAATGAGTATTACGTGAGTGTTTGAGTTTAGATTTGTAGCACACAAATGTAGTGTAACACACAGTTGAGTGAGTGTGTGCTTGTAAGTTTTCATTCCAGTTCAGTTCTGTGTGTTGAGGAGCCTGATTGAGAGTGAAACGGGTGTGTGGGGTCGTCCATAATGCCATTGGTTTTGCAGATGCAGCGTGTGGTGTAAATGTCCGTGATAGAGGGGAGAGAGACTCTCCTCAGGTCAATGATCTTCTCAGCTGTCTTCACTATCCTTTTAAGGGTCTTGCAATCTTCAGTTCCCAAACCAGACAGTGATGCACTTGCTCAGGATGCGCTCAATGGTCCCTCTGTAGAACATGGTCGGGATGGGGGCTTTCCTCAGCATTTTCAGAAAGTAGAGGTGCTGCTGGGCTTTCTTGGTGATGGAGCTGGTGTTGAGTGACCAGGTAAACATCTCTGGCAGATAAACGCAAAATAATTTGGTGTACTTAATGATCTCCATGAAAGATATGTCATTTTCTAAAGTCAACAACCACCTTTTTGGTCTTGGCAACGTTTAGAAATAGGTTGTTGGCTCTACACCAGCCTGTTAACTGTTGCACCTCCTCTCTGTGAGCCTACTCATCATTTTTGATGATGAGACCCACCAAGGTCATGTCACCTCTAAGCACACAGCCCTAAGGGGCCCCAGTGATCAGTCTGTTAGTGCTGCAGAGACTGTTCCTGATCCAGACTGAGGTCTCCCAGCCAGATTCCAGTTGCAGAGGGAGGTATTCAGACCCAGTAGGCTCAGGCTCAGGAAGATGTTGAAGATGTCAGTGAAGACATCCGCTAGATGCTCTGCACATTCCCTAAGCACTCTGCTAGGAATGTTGTCTGGTCCAGCATACTTCCATGGGTTAACTCTGCATAGTGCATTATTCACCTCAGCCATGGATAGACAAAGCACCTGATCATCGGGAGGAGGGGTGGTCTTCCTTGCCACCACATTGCATTTAGGAAGGAGGTGTCATGATTTCCTGGATGCCCTGCCAAATGCGCCGGGTGTCTCCGCTGGCCCGGAAGTGGCTGTGGATTCTTTTGGCCTGTGCATGCTTCACTTCTATGATGTCACAGGACAGTTTGGCAGTTTAAGACTTGGTCTTGTCCCCTGCTCTGAAGGCAGAGTCTCTAGACTTTAGTAGTGCACTTCCCTCAGCAGTCCACGGCTTCTAGTTGAAGCATGTGGTGATGGTCTTGGAAATGGTCATGTCATCAATGCATTTGCCAATATAGTTGGTTACTGACGATGTGTATTGTTCCAAAGTAATGGAATTGCCGTTGGTTGCAGCCCCCCTAAACATTTTTCAGTCAGTGCATTAAAAGCAATCCTGAATGAATCCTGCTGGCCAGGTTCTCACCTGCTTTCGAGATGGCCTTGACTGCTTGATGAGAGGACTGTATGCTGGGATCAGCATAACAGATATGTGGTCTGAGTAGCTGAGGTGGGTCCTATAAAGTACAAAGAGCCTCTGTGAAAACAAAAACACAGCAGTGTCTGTACTCATGCCAAGTAGCTTGCAAGAGCCTGATGTAGTCCAATTTATTGTCCAGAGAGCAGACATTTGCTAGCAGGATGACTGGCAGTGCAGGCTGGCTAGGGTTAGTCTTTAGCCTAGCACTGACCCCCACTCGCTTTCTGTGATTCCCCGTCCTCCATCCGTTTCTGGATTGTTTGGCAATGGTACACAAAGACATCGGCTTCTCTGATGTTCATATGTTGCATAAGGCAGGCTACAAAATAAGAGTAGGCCCACTGTGGATCCAGAGCAGCTGTGAGCCACTGCCATGCTGCCATCTTTATTTTCTCTATATCTATATCCATCTATATTAATAATAGTGTTTTCTGCAGAGCCATTTATAAAATAGTTTGGATTGAGATTAACAGTCTAGATCTTTTGCCTTATATTTTTTTATCTTTATTTAAGTTAATGAAATCATCACTTCTAGTTAATTTTACCACAGCACTGTATAAAAATCTAAATTAATGTTTGCTTTCTTCTATAAGGTTAGAAAAATATGCTGAGAGCTTTTCTATAATGCAGGTGTCAGTGAGCGTGGGTGTGACTGGTTGAGTAAAGACTGTATGGTAGAACTCAAATGCAGGATGCCACAGGGGTATGGAGAAAACACTGTTATATAAAAATATAAAAAAGTAGCAGGCAGAGCAAGGGTGGCAAGAATAATCTTAGGGACGCGGGAGCTGGTAAAATAATCTGGCAAAATAATCTGGCCCTGAGCTAAAGTGTTGAGGTACTTATATAACGAGTGATGGCCTCCGACCCGGAAGTGCGTGCCGTGAAACCCAGAAGTGCGTGCCGCAAAACCATTCTATTTGAAATACTGTAAATTTAGATTTACACCATTTACTTTCAAATTTCAGAGTGGTCTTTTTTAAGGTGCATGTATAATCATTATATCACAGTGCAAATTCTTTGTCTCTAATACATAAAGTTTTAGAGGAGCTACATCATCTAGAGTGAAATGCAATGTTGATTCCAAAGATTCAGTAGCCCAGGTGAGATTTGCAGATCAGACAGTGATCCAACTAATGTAGATAATGGGAGATTATTGATGAAACTTGCTGTGGTAATTGACCTGAATGTACATAAAGTACATAATGTAAATGACCGTATATGGTTGTGTCACTTTAAATTTTCCTTGAAGATGTTACATGTTTCAGCATGCTTCTTGATCATGTTAGGTTATGCAGTAGGGGAGTGTATATATATATATATATATATATTTATGTGTGTGTGTGTGTGTTTTCCAGTGAGCAGAGACTAAATTCTGCTTAATTTCATTTTAGTTCCCTTTGGTAAAGCGGAGCGAGGTATGTGATGTCGTGTTATAGTTTGTTATAAATTAGCCTGTTAGCATGTACATGTTAATCATTAAGCTCTTTTTGTTTATTAATCATTTCATATTGTCTTCATTCACTTTATCATTGATTTTTTTATATGTTTCTCTGTAAAAGTGAACTTTATTTATAGTGTTCTTTTTTGTATATTTATCGTATTTATTTGTTATGTTGTTTCTTTGTGTAGTTTCACGGTGCTACACAAACTAAAGTTTATTGGCGTTCTTTACGAGCGAAATAAAGAAAGAAACACCTGTCGGAAACTCTGTGTCTCTTTTATGGATACCACTGGGCAGCTACACATAAGCTTTGACTGGCAAATTATGACTATATATTTTTTATATTTTATTCAAAGGTTAGTTTTAAATTAAGAGTGTGTCTACCACTATGAGTGGGTCCTATGACACTGATTGGCACTGATTTATTCCTACTGAATCTTGAATGAACACAGCATCTGTTCTTAAATGGGTCTTTCTGATTACAATATGAATATTAAAATCAGACAATTTAAGTTTTGTCTAATGAAGTAGCTAGGTTTAAAAAGAAATCTGCAAATTCTATGAGAAAATCAGAATAGGGCCCTGACTAGACCTTTTTTGGAAGCTACATACTGTGTAACTAACTTTGAATGGGAATTTGTGTTCAACTTTTTTTCATAAATAAATGTTATGCTGCGTCTTTAGCCATTTAGACTATAACCCAGTAGGACTAGTTTCATTTAAGAAAGATATTTGTTTGATTTGGTTCAGGTTTTCATTAAACACAGTACATTAAAATCCTGATTGATAATAATTGAATTTATAATTAGCACTTTTGACATAAGAGATCTAAAATTGAACAGCCCTGTCTTTAGATCGGAGGTACTGTCTAGCATTCAGCCATATCTATTTTAATGTTAATTAAGTTACTTAAACTTTCTGCAAAATTTCTAGATTTTAGTTTCGCTTGGGAAACAGACTCAGTTTTAATATGATGGACCATGAGCGATGACTGCAGCTAGCAGACAGTTGGATTAGCCTGTTTGTCTGCTCCCTGGCTTTGACTGTGGATAGTCACTGGCTAACCAGTCCTGTTTTGACAATAATATATCTGCTGTAAGAAATCAGAGCAGCACCTTTCCGAGTAGAATAGATACCATTCCACCCTAACAGGCCAGCCTTGCCCCCTTAAAATCAATTGAATTATCTATGTAGTTTTTGGAGCACCACTCTGACAGCTAGCAATTCAGAAATCATAATCTGCTGTAAACTATACTGTCCTGCAGCATTGGAATGGGGCCAGAGCAGATTATTTCATCAGACATTGCCTTTGCTAATTTACACACCCTCTGACTGCCAAAGGCGTATATCATTCGTTCCTATGTAAAAATCTTAGAGACACCTAAGATGACCTGCTATCTCTGGTGCCTTGGCCCCCAGTATTCATCTAACCTGTGTTGCTGGTGTTTTTAAAAGCTTAGCTAATTTCACGTGCTTCAGAATAGAGTCTCCTATAACCAGAGCTTTTTCAGGTTTTTCAGTGTGTGCTTCACAAAAGACCAAACCTAATGACGTGAAGTGGAAAAAAATAGTGCTCCCATGGGCAAGTCTTAGTTTTGGCTTTGCAAGTATGCCACTGAGATGTCACCCATTCACCCCGCTTTAAGGGCTCCATTGGCAGAGTCGGGGGATTGCTAACTCTGCCTAAGGCATCTAGACCCTATTCTGCAGAAACGATACTGCTCTCACATTTACTAATCCCCTTTAGACTCTGGATGCACTCCTCTATTGCTAGGATCTTCTCCGTCAGCGAGCTAACTAACTAAGTGTAACTAGGGTTACACTTCTCACAGATAAAATTACTGCTTGTGGTGGACAAAGACTGACTATACATTTCACACACTGAATAACATGGTTAAGATTATTGCCATATCAGAGAAATTATGGACCTTATTGTGTTTACTGTATTGTGTGCATGTTGACATTTCTGCCGGGAATGGCCTCCGTTTGCTGCTTTTAAACAGGAAAAAAGCTTTTTCAAAAAATAAAAAATAAATAAACACAGCTGACAAAGAAATGATAATTCCCGATTATTTTAGGCAAGGTAAAATTAAACCTCGACACAAACACGAAACTAGCTGCAAACAAATAAAAAACAGGAAGACGTTAAGTTTGTAAAGAGGTGATTAACTTTTAATCAATTAGCTTGGGAGCAGCCACAGAATATTGAGGATTATGTCTTAAATAACAATCACCTGAACATTTTGGTGATAACAACCATAAAAATGCAGAGCAAAGGTGAATGTGACCTTGATTACTATTTAAAAACATCCACCTTCAAAAAATAGTAGCACATGGCAATTTGAGCCTTTAGTCAAATTTCATTTCAATTACATACAGGAAAAACTATATAAAATGTCTGAGAATGTACTTAATGTATTTATGTAGTAACTGTAATAAACAACTTCACCTTTAATGTCTTAAAGGAGTTGAGTTTGCAATGTGGTTTTTTTTTTGTTTTGTTTTGTTTTTTTTATAAAGAAGACAGGAAAATGTGTCATATAGATTTAGTAAGTATGTGTTTGTCCACTGTCCACTTAAATCCTTTACCACCAAATCAGTTTTTTCTTTAGTAACGTTAAAATTGTCAAAAACAATAAATACTACAGCTTATATACTGTAGTTAAAATTAAATCAGAGCTTAGATTTTTAGGCCACTGGAAAAAGTATGTTAAATCTAAGAAAAGAGTACATTCCCTAAATTTGTTAGAGGAAGCCAGCTATATCAAACATTTACTCTTCCAAATGAAGAAAAGAATTTTTTATGTAATGGTAGATTGTTCACGTCACTAGTGTACTGAAACTTCTGAGCTTTTTAAAATGGTAAGTGTCCTTGTATTTGATGCTCTGTGGTTTTAATATAAAGTCTCTCTCTCTCTCTCTCTCTCTCTCTCTCTCTCTCTCTCAGGGCTACAGCTATGCATCTCGGACAAATAATATTTAAAGATACTCTGGCTAAGCAACTTTGTGAGCTGGAAGGTAAGTATGCTTTTTTATTAGTAAAAAGGTTTGAATTTCACTTAAGATCTGAAATAGGGTTATGTTGCTTGTTTGTTGTTTGAGGATTTTTTTTTTATATAAACATGAAACCATACCTGAGCTGAGAGGGGGATACTTTAAGGGGGACTATTAAGGGAATCCATTTTTATCTATCTGACAGTTAATGCCCATTAATTATATTGCATTATATTGCTTTTTGGTTTATCAACTTTTTTCTGACCGAGCAGTGTAAATTAAGAACCATGTAGATGGACTGTAAGTTAACCATGCTCAGTAACTTAATGAATCTTCAGAAATTTGGGGCAAGAGGGAGAAGAGAAACATGTAGTATTAGGTATACTTATTGTTACTGCAGTGTCCTTAACCATTATGTATGTTCAGGGTGTAAGTAAAGGACTGACAAGACTAGCTATGCTAATTTAACTAAAAGTGAGAAAGGAGTGATGTGGTGATGTTTTTGGTTCTGGTAGCTTAGCAGTATTTCTAACATAAAATATGTCTATTATAGTAACATTATCTCCATAAGCTTCAAAGGAAAAAATAGAGTCAATGATAACAACAAGATTATTTACCACTGCACATTGTAAAAAGGAAGGACCATCCAGAGAAACAATGTAATCAATAACTGTAGAAAAGTCATGATTTACATATACAAACTGCTAACAATCCAGGGCCTAGAGGCAACCATTCCCTTAATCCCAACAAAAAAATTTTGTCTATCCAGGGGTTATTATGATTAATAGTGTCCAAAGCTGCACTAAGGTCAAGCAACACATGCAAAGACAAAAGACAAAAAAATGTTTTTGGAACTGATGGCTTAAAAATTGTAAGATGTTACATAGGTGGGGAATACAAAGATAAATCACTTGTGCCACCACTGAAACATGTTGGTGGCAGTGCCCATATGTGGGGCCAATCAAACACCTAAGGGAAATTTGAGCATCAATCTCCATCCAGCATCAAATCTCTACAAGAGGTAATTATTGAAGAATGGAAAAAGATCGATGTCGCCAACTTGTTTATTCCACGCCTAGAAGACTTGGTGCTGTCATTAAAAATCAATGAGGCCATATAAAGTACTAAATGTAGTAGTTTTTGTTGAGGGGTGTATTTATTTTTGCATCACCATAATTCGATTAAAACTGAAAACATGTAACATCTGTTTAACTGTTATCTGTTAAGTATTTTAAACTTTGTCTTGTCAACAGTTTGGAAATTGTTTTTGTGTTCATTGAGATTTTCGAAGAGGGTGTACTCATTTACGCTTAGCACTGTATCTTTACACGACTTTGGGTTGCAGCCACAGCATGTTATTTCATCTAACAATTTGCCTGGCACACCACCTCACAGTATACATATAACCTGAGCTGCTGATGCCTCTAAAGTTTAACCAAAACTCTAGCCTTTAACCAAAAGTTTAAACTCTAATGTTGGAGTTTGGGGATTGCTAACTCCACCTAGAGCATCCAGACTTTTGCCTGCAGAAATTGGACAACTCTCACTAACCAACTCTTAAATCTGGATGCTCTCCCCTAATGCAAGCATTCCCCACCAGAGATATTCTAACTTACACTTCTCACAAGTGCAATATAACTAGTGATTGGGCAATGTGAAGGTTTCTTTTTCTTGTTTTTATACAGTTCCACAGGAATTGGCATTTGCATGCTATTTTTAAAAAGGAAGAAGCGCACAATGTCACTAATTAAAAAATAATGCTTATATTTAAAGTAATTAATTAAAAGTAATTACTCTTTTTTATTGGATCATGGTCTAAATTATCCCCTACAAATGTGTTTCAGTGTTGCTAGAGTGCTGTAGGTTGCAGTATAACAAATACCATAGTTAACAAGCATGATATTTATGTTATAGTGAAATGTACAGCAATTAAGCAACACTGAAAAAGTACTGTAGATAAAAATGTGTGTTGGAATTATGTCATAGAAATCACATTTTCTATCAAACCATTTCTAAGGAATTGTCCAATGTTTGACTCAGCAGTACTTCTCACTACTAATATCAACTTAAGGTTGGGAGACATATTATATGTGGTGAGTATGGAAGATGGCAACCTAGACTGTAAGTACAGAGATATTAGTAGTGTGATGTACTGCTGAGGCACACATTGGACAATTCCTTAGAAATGGTCAATGCAGAGGATGGCGCTAAGATTGTGAGAAATGCATCATGTACCCATTCAGTTAGAGATCAGCATGCTGGGACCTGCAGAGAAATAAAGTCATTAAAGAACTTAAGAGATATTGGTCAAGTAAAATTCCTCTGAAGTATCACAGTTCTTAAGTTACTGTACAGTACCAGACCCATCTAGCAACCCATGACTACTCATAGTGGCAGCGCATTTAAGAAACCTACTTGTTTTAAGGACATGGTTATGTAGTAAGTTTGCAAGTTGTTGATTGTTTAGTCAGTTAAGAGTAACAGTAACAAAGATATTCAATATCTTAAATATAAAAAAAAGGGTGGGATGCAGTGTATTGATATTTTAAGAACAGAACCAGAATAAGATGTTTGTGAGCATGTAGCTGAGAGTGGTTGATTAAAGTTGAGAAAGCATCAGCAAAGTCTGATTATTAAGTTAAATGGCAAACAGAACTGTCCTGTCCATGGTGTCTCGCCTGACCCCAGTCTATGTGCACGGGTCTGTGATTTGTTTCCAATCCCTCGCCCCTTGCCCCTTTAGGGTCAGCTCACACACAGCACACACAGTGTCGAGTGATAAGTTTCAGCTTAGTTTTGTTCGCACATGTGCACGCAATTAATATTGTGTGGTTGATATTCAAAAGATTGAGAGTTTGTATGAAAAAACATACAATGTATTGCCCATTCCCACACCCCATTTGTTCCTATTGTACAAATTTATCACGGGTGCCCTTTATATAATTGATATGTATGCAACGTTTATATTCATGTGGGACAAGGGATGGTATGGCCTGGTTTACAGGGGCGCAGAAGATTGGGTACAACTCTGTGATGCCATACTGCTGATATCATGTTCTCTAGCAATACCCATAGCCTTGTAAATAAAAAATGTGTGAAGAAAATATACTAAAACTATATTTTATACAAAAACCGTGATCCTTTTATAATAATATAATAAGGTGGCTAATATTTTGGGTAGAAGGGGTATTAATATGCGGTATTAATACAGAGGATTGCGATGAAGAATCTGGCAGTGACAGCGTTATCTGAGTGTTTGACAAGCTTTTAGACAAAAAATATATATAATATTTATAGTGTGTGTATCTACAGGTAGACCCCAACTTGCGTCATAAATAGGGACCGACAAAACAGTCGTAGGTGAGAAGAGTGACTACTCTATGTTGCATTCCGATGCAGATATAAATAGCCACTGTAAACACATTTACAATACCTAATAAATAAAAAATAAGATATATAAATATTATATATTTATATAACCATGAAAACGAAGGCGGATAAATAAAGTATAAAATATATATATCTATATATTTTATATATGAGAAAAAAGGTGTATATACAAGGTATGATTGGTATGCTTATGACAGTAAACAGTAAAAATTTAAGGTGGTTGATGTGATTGTCCTTAAAATAAACGTGTGCAGTGTGGTGTGGTATAAAGTGCACCGTGCTGTGCAAGTCCAGAGCTAAAGTGACAGTCCATAGCTTAAAGTGTCCCATAGTGCGAAAAGAAAAATATGTGCAGCGAAAGTGTGATGATGGAGAGAGTGGACCAGTTCTTGTCCCTGGGGGTTTCCTGGTTCAAACTCTGAATGGCCTGCAGGAAGAATCTTCTCCTCAGTCTCTCTGTGTTTGCTTTCAGGGAGAGGAAGCTTTTCCCTGAACGCAACAAAGAAAAGAGTCCATTGTTGGGATGGCTAAGGCCCTTCACAATCTTCCTGGCTCTGGTCCGGCACTGTGTGCTGTAGATGTCCTGCAGATTAGGGAGCTCGGTGTGGATGGTACGTTCAGCTGAACATACCTTGTCATACCGGAAGCTACTGGGGATAAGCGAGAGGGAGATGGGGAGAAGAGGTTGAGGGAGCAGAGGAAAGGGTAGAAAGGGGGTGAAAAAGAAATCGGCATGGGGATTTAGGTGTGGCTGATGACGCGGTAGAAGAGGGAGAAAAAGATAAGAGATGCAAACAGGCAGGAGGTGGTGGCATTGTAGCGTAAAGTGAGGGGAAAGAAGAAGAACACGAAAAAGGGTTTAGAAAGGCTGAAAGTGATGTCAATTACCTTGCATGAGAACTTTAAAACCATAAAAATTAAAAGCGTGCTAACCATTCTCCTACTGGGATACGTATCCAAATGTTTTATTAAAACGTGAGAGGCTTGTTCGAGAAATGGCTGAAGAGGTGAGATTGGTAGCCAGCCGTGGCGATGTGATCCAACACATTCACGTTTTGGCAGTAAAACAAGCGATGTTAAGTTGAGTGTATTCCTACATAAACAGTACTTACCATTTAGAACATCCTATCTTTATTTAGAAAGATTTTGGAGATCCCATAAATTACTTTGGTTTAATCAGTGCCACAATCTACACAACCTGTAGTCTCCTTTTACCCTACAAATGCGCACACAGTAAATTTGACTTTCCGTTGTGTGTACATGACAAGGCTAGAGCATTGACAGGGCTTTGGGTTACGGTAAAATTAAGAAAGGCCTTGGAGATGTGGTTCAGGGTGGCTAAAATTACAGAGGTATGGCACTTCGATAAAAGTAGTAGCAAGTCTATGATTGCATATTTAAAAAAACAAAAAGCAGGAGGCCTTGGGTTACCTGCCCAATGTGCCTGTTTTAGGAAAGCAGGGAGAAATACATCAGAAACTATCTGGAGCATCATGGATCCCTGAAAAAATATAGGCGAACCCGGTCGAGAGACAGGAGGCTAAACTTTGTCTTGTAGGGTGCTCACCCAATGGGCCAACGACGGAATCCACTGGTGTGGGTGAAGGTATGCTGCGTGTTAGTCTTTCTGGCACTGATGTAAAAGATTACTGGAATGAATTGCACGTTGTTACATTAATAAAATGTTTAACCCCTAATTTGACTCCAATTTATAATAATGATTTAACTTGAATATATCTAATTCAACCTGATCACCTTGTTGGTGGTATCTCTTCTTAAATTTCAATAGATTACTCTAAACATTCCGTCTTTTCAAATAACCATTAACTTATGGAGACTTATGATTTCTTTTTCATGTCATCTATGGGAGTATTTCCTTGCCACTGTCGCTATGTCTTGCTCATTAGGGATAAATGCACACCTTACACCTTAACTCTTAAAATTCTGTAAAGCTGCTTTGAGACAATGTCTGTTAAAAAGCGCTATAGAAATAAACTTTACTTGACCCGGAGTCGCTTAGAGCCTTGTGCTTAGCTAACGATACCTGCTCACGGAGGCACATTGGCCAGTCCAAATTTCAGTCAAAAGGATATAATGGTACACTAATGTTCTTTAAGCAGGCCTGCTCATGCATAAATATTAATGTATAATGTATGCCACTTAGTTATAACTTGCCAAGTCAGTGATAGTCAGAAATTAGAAGGTCCCAGACGTTGTGCTCTATGCTCCATCCATTCATTAACCTCCAGTTTGTACTATCCTGCTTATAGATTTGTGGTAACACCAGGCTACATAATCAACTAGATATAAATTATTTCAGAAAATATGTGAGTTAATCAAGAATTTTACATTTATTTGCCAGTAGAGACACACAGAAACTGTGTGGGAAAATCTGACTACAGAAGCCTGAGTGTTTAGAGTTCTGAGTGTTTTTCCAAATTTACACAAATACCCAAACTATGGTGTCCGAGAAGTGCAAAACACACTGACAAATCAGAAAACAAATTAACAAATTAGAAAACAGTAACAAATCCAGAAACACAACGACAATTCAGACAAACCGGAAAAGGTAGGTATATTTTATCAATGGAAACTTACTGATCATTGGACGAGACACCTGTCATTCAAGATATACAGAAATTATGTGGTCTTATTATTTTGTTTCTTGCACATGTGTAAAGTTCTCCATTTACTTTAAAATATTTTTTTATTTTGATTAGTGCTCCTTTAGTTAAGAAAATATCAGAAGTAAATATTGGCAAGCAAGGAGAAAATGGAATTAATTAAAATCTACTTTGAGGATGGACATTCATATGCAGTGATGTTGGAGATGCTGCAGTATATCATGACAAAGATTATATTTATACACTCTTACATATGTTCCAACTTTCTCCTGCTATAGACTGTGGTACTTAAGACGCTTTATGGTCTGATATCCATAACTGGCTTTACCCAAAGGTTCCCCATCTAAGAAATTCCACTGTAAAGGACATTATCTTTGGACTTGTAATGAAAAATAAAGATGTTTTTTTTGTTAATAATATAGATATATAATTATTATAATAATAATATTTTTTTGTTAATAATTCTGAATCTATATACAGAAATTGAAATACTTCAAAGTAAAAACAAAGTTCTGTGTATTGTAATGTAAATTGTACTTGTTATTGCCACATTGTTTGTAAATGGCTTATTGCCTAATAATAATAAAAAAAGACTGTTTTCCTGTTACTTCCTGTATATCTTGAATGACAGGTGTCTTGTCTAATGATCTTTAAGTGTTCCATCTGCAAACTACCCAACTTTTCCGATTTGTCCGAATTGTCGTTGTGTTTTCGGGTTTTTGTTAATGTGTTTTGGTGAAACAATTCAGACAAACCCTAAAAGGTAGGTATAGTTTGCAAATGAAACACTTACCGATCATTGGACAAGAAAGCAGTCATTTAAGATATACAGGAAGTACAACAGTTCCTTTTCAGGAACTCTAGCTGAGTCGAAATGCTTTGGAAACGCCCCCACATTGTTCAAACTCTGAATCGTGTAGAATCCGGCCAATATGCCGGATTCTACGTCACTTTTGTACGTCGCTCTGGATAAGGGCGTCTGCTAAATGCCGCAAATGTAAATGTAAATGTAAATATGCAAGTCATGACGTCATCAGCAGGTGACGTCGTGCAAACCAGAAAGCTACAAAACGGCGGAGTGATGGTAGCGGCATTAGCTTCGTGCAGCTCCCCTGCCAGGCCGTGCTCCCGCTGAGGTGTGTCTTTCTCCCGGTGCACGTGGCAAGGAGTTCTGTTCCCATTCCTCCAAGGAGGGAGAGATTTTGGATGCTAGCGAGCCCCTGGGCTCCTCATAGCCGCGCTGTTTAGGGAGCTCCTGGAGGTAGTGACATGAGCCATGTCTTCATGAGTTGGACAAGGGTTTTAGCTCTGGGGCTGACAATGTTAAAGAGTTATGCCGCGCAGTGGACTTAACCCTTAGAGCCACCAAGGACACGGCTTAGGCCGTGGATCGATCTATGGCAGCTTTAGTGACCACAGAAAGGTATCTGTGGCTCACCTTATTGGATAAGGGACAGGGCTTTTCTACTGAATGCCCTGATGGCTACTTCTGGCCTTTTTGGCGACGCGGTGCACGTAGTTGTAGACAGGTTTCAGGAGTCGGCAAAACAGTCGGCGGCTTTTAAGCGGTTCCTCCCTTGTCACTCTGTTGGGGGTCCCCAGGCTAGCGTGGCCAGGCAACGCAAAGACCAGAAATGGAGCATTGTGGATGGCCTGTGCCCGGTTTAAAGGAGCCAGCCAACCTGAGGGTGGTTGTCTTCTCTAACAAACAGGCGGTGGTGAAGTGGCCTGACTATCAAAGTGCCTTGCTTTGAGGGGGTCGGCCTGCACCTTGCGTGGTGCCCGTGCCTTCTCAACTCCACTGGGAGGCCAGGCTGTTAGCTCTGCCTCAGGTTGTCTCGTAGAGCGCAACCTCCCTCCAGCAGGTGTTCACCCCCGTCTCCACAACGAGAAATTGCTGCGTGTGGTGTGGGACCCACTGCCTCTGAGGAGGCCTCAACGGCTGCAGGGCATCACCCTGGCTGCTCTGAGAAGGTCTGGGGCCAGCCCCGTGGGGTTGGTTCCCCGATCGGATGCCTCGCCACAGGAGGCCATGCTGTTAGCCCTGCCACAAGATGTGCTTCAGGGCACAGCTTCCCTCCCACGGGATGTCTCCCTCCATTTACCAAGGGATTGCTGCGGGTGGGGGAGACCCGCCGCCTCTCCGGAGCTTCCAAAAGCTGCAGGTCATTGCTCCAGCCAGGGTGGGTCAGAGGCCGGCCTCGAGAGTTTAGTTCCCCTGAGGAATTTTCAGGCAACCTAGGAAGGGCTGCCGGTTGTGTCTCAGTGGGTCCTGTGTACGATGGAGTTGGGCTACATGATTCACTTTTGGGTCCTCTGTTTAACCGTTCAATGGGATGTGTCCCACTGTGGTGGGCCTCAGGCAGGCTTTGGTCCTGGAACAGGAAGTGCGCACCTCCTGAAGAAAGGGGCCATAAAGGTGGTTCCCCCCTTAGTCAGAGAGTCAGGCTACTACAGCTGGTACTTCGTAGTCCCGAAGAAGGATGGCGAATCCAGGCTTTGCTTTTGGGTGCGAGGCTTACCAATATCGGGTCCTTCCCTTTGGCCTAGCGCTCTCGCCCAGCACCTTCACAAAGTGGCTTTTTGGATATATGGAGGAGGGAACGCGCATTTCTGTCTCAAGGCCCCGTCTTGGGACCACCTTGTTGTAGCGTAACACTGACAACAGACGCTCACAGGGTGGGGGGTCATAAGTGGCCATTTCACCCAAGGTCAGTGGGATGAGCTGCATTGTTCATGGCACACAAACTGCCTGGAGATGATGGCTGTGCTTATTGCACTCCTACACTTCCTCTGGGACCTGAGGGGTCACCACGTGCTAGTTCGTGTGGACAACATGTCGGTGGTCTCATACTCATTGTGGTCGAAAGCGAAACTCCTCTAAACTGAGAGCCGTTCTGGTTGAATTGGAGATCGGATGCCCTTTTGAGGCTAGGGCCAAGGCCCGTGGAATGGAGGCTCCACCCCGAGAGCCCAGGTAGATCTGTTTGCGACCCGGGAGCCCTCGCACTGTCCCCCCTCTGGTTCTCTCTCTCTCTCTCACCCAGACCACTGGGGCTGAAAGCCATGGTGCAGATGTGGGATCTCCTCTCGCAGGCCAGGGGAACCCTGATTCACCCCCCGGCCAGAGTTGTGGAGGCTATGGCTGTGGCCCCTGAGGGGGCATGGTTTCTAGCAGCTGGTCTCTCCACTGAGGTAGTTGAGCCCATACTTCATTCCAGAGCTCCTTCCATGAGGCGGTTGTATGCCGCTAAATTGCAGCTGTTCTCCACGTGGTGTGAGCACCACAAGTTGGACCTGGTCAACTGTCCGGTTGGGTCAGTTCTGGAGTTCTTACATGAATAGTTTGCAAAAGGGTTGGCCCTGTCCATGTGTTTACATGTCCGCTATGGCGGCTTATAGTACCCAACCAGCAGGGCAGTTGCTAGAGAAACACCCTCTCGTGACATGTTTCCTGCGCAGCACCCGAAAGCTGAGGCTGGGTTATGTTCCAGAGTGCCTGTGTGGGATTTGTCTGTAATGCTGGTGGCTTTGTCTGAGCCCCCCTTCAAGCCTTGTGCCGAGGTGGCCCTTAGGTACCTGTCGATTAAGACTGCCTTGCTTTTGTCGATATCCACTCTTGGGGCCATGTATTGTGAAATTTTGGGGAGAAACCCCCCTCCAGATGTAGTCTCTTTCAGGGAAGACCTTGCATTTTCCAACATGACAATGCCAGACCACATACTGCATCAATTACAACATCATGGCTGCTTAGAAGAAGGATCCGGGTACTGAAATAGCCAGTCTGCAATCCAGATCTTTTACCCATAGAAAACATTTGGTGCATCATACAAAGGAAGATGTGACAAAGAAGACCTAAGACAGTTGAGAAAATAGAAGCCTGTACTAGACAAGAATGGGACAACATTCCTATTCTTAAACTTGAGCAACTTGTCTTTTCAGTCCCCAGAAGTTTGCAAACTGTTATAAAAAGAAGAGGTTGTATCTATGTTGTATTCTGAATCAAATATTGAAATTTGAAACTTCCACATCATTGCATTCTGTTTTTATTCACAATTTGCACAGTGTCCCAACTTTTTAGGAATCAGGTTTGTAATAAAAGCTTTGCAAACCCTTTCTTGGGACAGGTGGTGACCTAAAAACCAAATGTCACCTAACGTAAAACCAACACCTGGTATGGATCTTCTCAGGGGCAACCCTTATGTTAGTGAGACAATTTCCTCAAACCTGAGGACTGTTTAACTGATATGGGACTGAGATATTTCCAATCACAGTTAGATCTTTTAAATGATACCAAACATGTGGAGGTAAAAATGCATACATTCCTAAAATGTAACTATTACATTATGCAAGTATAGTAGCTTGAATTCCGGGAACATCTAAGTCACCTTTCCATGACCCAGCTGTTCAAGGATGGGTGAGTGGGCAGCTGAACAGATGTCTTTTTCTCCTCGGATAAAAGAGATAATCTCATCAGATTAGAAAGTTTATTGTTTTGTTGCATAGCAGTTCTCGGGGTCTGGCCTCATGAAGTTGCATGTAAGTTCTCAAGGTCTGGGATCAACAAGGGATCCTGACCATCCTTACAGTCTCAGTCTTTAAGGAAAAAGTTTGCTCAGAGGGACAATCTGCTCTGGACTGAGGTCATCTCAGAACCTGAAAAGTTTCATCTACTTCTTCTTCTTCTTTCGGCTGCTCCCATTAGGGGTCGCCACAGCGGATTATCCGTCTCCATACCACCCTATCCTCTACATCTGCCTCTTTTACACCAACTACCTGCATGTCTTCCCTCACCACATCCATGAACCTCCTTCTTGGCCTTCCTCTTTTCCTCCTACCTGGTGGCTCCATCCTCAGCATTCTTCCACCAATATAATTCATGTCCCTTCTCTGCACATGTCCAAACCATCTCAATCTCGCCTCCCTCACCTTGTCACCAAAACATCCTACATGCGCTGTCCCTCTAATAAACTCATTTCTAATCTTGTCCATCCTCGTCACTCCCAACAAAAACCTCAACATATTCAGCTCTGCTACCTCCAGCTCCACCTCCTGTCTTTTACTCAATGCCACTGTCTCTAATCCATACAACATCGCAGGTCTCACCACAGTCCTATAAACTTTCCCTTTTATTTTTGCAGATACCCTACTATCACAAATCACTCCGTGCCTGCACTCTTTTCTTCACTTCTCTAACACACTCTCCATTACTTTGCACTGTTGACCCCAGGTATCTAAATTCCTCCACCTTCTCCAACTCTTCTCCCTGCAACTGCACCACTCCATTGCCCTCCCTCTCATTCACACACATGTATTCTGTCTTACTCCTACTGACTTTCATTCCCCTTCTCTCCAGCGCATACCTCCACCTCTCCAGGCTCTTCTCAACCTGCTCCCTACTCTCACAACAAATCACAATATCAGCCGCAAACATCATAGTCCAGGGAGACTCCTGTCTGACCTTGTCTGTCAACCTGTTCATCGCCACTGCAAACAGGAAAGGGCTCAGGGCCGATCCTTGATGCAGTCCAACCTTCACCCTAAACCAGTCTGTCGTACCTACTGCACACTTTACTGCTGTCACACTGTCCTCATACATGTCCTGCACCACCCTCACATACTTCTCTGACACACCTGACTTCCTCATACAATACCACAACTCCTCTCTTGGCACCCTGTCGTAGGCCTTCTCTAAATCCACAAATACACAATGCACAATAGTTACTGCAGGTCTGCACATCTCCTTTATGCTTAAAGATCGGAACCAGCACACTTCTTCTCCATTCCATCTTCTCACCTTCCAAAATCCTGTTAAACAATCTGGTCAAAAACTACACTGCCATCTCTCCTAAACATCTCCACGCTTCTACAGGTATGTCATCTGGTCCAACCGACTTTCCACTCTTCATCCTCTTAATCGCTGCTCTCACTTCCTTCTTACTAATCCTATCTACATCCTGCTTCACCAACTCCACATCATCCAACCTTCTCTTTCTTTGATTTTCCTCATTCATCAGCTGCTTAAAATACTCCCTCCACCTTCTCAACACACTCTCCTCACTAGTCAACACATTTCCCTCTCCATCCTTTACTGCTCTAACTTGCAGTACATCCTTTCCAGCTCGGAAAGATTCTGGAGTGAATTTGATGAAGTGGTAGATGGTGTACCTAGGAGAGAACGATTGGTGATTGGGGCAGACTTTAATGGGCATGTTGGTGAAGGGAACAGAGGTGATGAGGATTTTGCAACCTGGCCTGGCCAATCAGTATAAATCCTTTTCTCCTTCCTTAGTGTCCAACCTCTCATACAGCTCCTCATATGCCTTTTCCTTGGCTTTTGCCACATCCCTCTTAACCTGCTGGCGCATCTCCTTGTACTCCTGCCTACTTTTCCCATCACTCTGTCTATCCCACTTCTGTTGTGCCAACCTCTTTCTCCTTATGCTCTCCTGCACTTCCTCATTCCACCACCACGTCTCCTTGTCTTCCTTTCTATTTCCAGATGTCACACCAAGTACTTTTCCAGCTGCCTCCCTCATCACTCCTGCAGTAGTTGCCCAATCATCCAACACCTCCTTAACACCACTGAGCCTCTCTCTGACCTCTTCCCTGAACCTCACACTACACTCTTCCTCCTTCAGTTTCCACCATCTTATTCTTCTTTCAGTCCTCACTCTCCTCCTCTTCTTCACCTCCAAAACCATCCTACAGACCACCATCCGATGCTGTCTAGCTACACTGTCCCCTGCCAACACCTTACAGTCTCTAATCTCCTTCAGGTTGCATCTCCTGCATAGCACATAGTCCACCTGTGTGCACCTTCATCCGCTCTTATACGTCACCCTATGATCCTCCTTCTTAAAATAAGTGTTCACCACTGCCATTTCCATCCTTTTAGCAAAATCTACCACCATCTGCCCTTCCACATTCCTCTCCTTAAAACCATACCTACCCATCACCTCCTCATCACCTCTGTTCCCTTCACCAACATGCCCATTAAAGTCTGCCCCAATCACCAATCGTTCTTTCCTAGGTACAACACCTACCACTTCATCTAATTCACTCCAGAATCCTTCCTTCTCCTCCATCTCACAGCCAACTTGTGGAGCATATGCACTGATTACATTTATCATCATCCCCTCAACTTCCACCTTCACGATCATCACCCTATCAGAAACTCTCTTCACCTCCACTACACTCTTACTGTACTCTTCCTTCAGAATCACCCCTACACCATTTCTCTTTCCATCCACACCATGATAACAGTTTAAATCCACCTCCAATGTTCTTGGCCTTACTCCCTTTCCACTTGGTCTCCTGAACACACAGCATATCTACCTTTCTCCTTTCCATCATATCAGCTACCTCTCTCCCTTCCCCCGTCATAGTACCGACATTTAAAAGTACCAACCCGAACCTCCACTCTCCTACACTGCTCCTTTTCCTGCCGTCTCTGTAGACGTCTTCCTCCTCTCCTTCTCCTCCTTCGGCCAACAGTAGCCCAATTTCCGCCGGTACCTTGTCCGCAAACGATACCTGTGGCGGTCGTGGTTAACCCGGGCCTCGACCGATCCGGTATGAAATTCTCATTTGTGATCCGCATATTTGATTTGGCACATGTTTTACGCTGGATGCCCTTCCAAACGCAACCCTCCCCATTTACCCGTTTCCAGGAAAATACAAGATCTAGTACTTTGTCATTCTTGATGACCAGAGAGCTTTAATTAGATGGTAATACAGTGACCATCACATTCAGCCCCGGGTAAAAGATGTAATATATTCATAATGGCCTTCAGCGCCACGCCGATGCTACCAATATCTAATTGTATTCAGCTTAACGTTTAACATTACATAAAAAAAAAATGGGACAACAGTGAAAATGACTAAAAATCATTGTAAATGTCTAAGCCTCAACCATCGGTTTTAGATCATGGCTTATCAATGGAAAACATAACAAATGTATTTGCTGAATTTGTTTAAGCAGTACACACAAACAACATGCATAAAATTGCAATACTTTCACAATTATAAAAAAAAAAAAAAAGAATCAAAAACGCATTCGCTGCTGCAAATTCTGGTTTATTAGGAAAGATAAGGCTCCACTGAACATGCCGTAAAGCATTTTTGCTCCAACCAAACAATAGTGTTGTAATTTAGGGTATTCTTTTGTTTGCATCACAGTACTTCAATTGTTGTATTGTTTGTATATGTTTCGCAGTGACGCATGAATACCATTTTACTAAAGCAAGAAACCCAGTTAAGACAACTCCAAACCTCTACACAACAACCACAACTGTGCACCTACATCATCTGGAAAAGTTCAGAGTCAATATTTGTCTAACAACATGACAAAACATAAAAAAATGCTAATAAAATACAACCTATTCACCAGAGATGCATACTCTTAATTGGCAGGGCTCCTCAGAGTCTGTAATCCAGTGGTACCGCTCACTGGTCTGGAAGTGGTAAACAAACCCTTTTCTGGGCTGAGACAAGCTAGCTAGTTATGGGGTTTGCCGACCTCCCCACGATGCCTAGCTTTTCTTCAAAATGTATTAAGTATGTCCTAACCCAAATCAATTTATTACTCGCTGGCCCTGTGAGGCGATTATGAAATCTGATTGGTTTAAGAAACAGATCTGTTGGTAATATTTTTAATAGTCAAAGAGCCAGCAGTACAGACTTTGCAAGTCCTGGGCAGCTTAGATCGACATGGCAGCACATAGAGGCTGACATCTGATTAGACAAAAAAATCTAACATCCACATACACCTACTGGAAGCAGTGCAGCCAAGAGAAATGCTACAAAATGAAGAGAATAAACAGTTGGGAATAAATTTATACAATTTCATAGAACAAATATTAGAATTTAGGTTGTAAATGTAGGACAGTGCTTTTGATAGTGTTTAGGCCAGCAGAGAAGGTTAGCTGACCTCCCACGACTGCTAGAACGGCTTTCTCCAAGGTCACCTGCATAGGTGCTATTTTAATACTGAAGCTTTTTTCTGTAGCTTTTTATTAAGTCCTGTAAGACAAGGTATCGCATGGTGTTTGCAATAAAATTTCTCCACATTCTGTCTTTTGAATTATTATTAAATATACACTGAAGCTTTAATGTCGCTTGTGAAAAGCCTTTCGCAACTCTATCCATGTCATTATACCTCGATAAAGCCTGCATATCATACAGGTCCGTTAAACTTTAAGGGACACGGGTCGAAAAAACTAGAAAGGTTTACATATGTGAGTCTTAGGTTCGATCGCCTGTTTTCTCCAGAAATGCATAGTTTTCTTCACATTTTTTCAACCACAAGCATAAAAAAAAAAAAGTTTTCTTCATCACTCTACCCTGCCTGCACTCTTTTCTTCACTTCTCCTACTGCACATGTCACTGCTGTCACACTGTCCTCATACATGTTCAAATACTTCTCTGACACACCAGACTTCCTTAAATACCACAACTCCTCTTTACACCCTGTTGTACGCTTTCTTTAAATCCACAAACACACAATGCAACTCCTTCTGACCTTCTCTATACTTCTCCATCAACATTCTCAAAGCAAATAATGCATCTGTAGTGCTCTTCCTCGGCATGAAACCATACTGTTGCTTTTCTCCTTCCTTAGTGTTCAACTTCTCATACAACATCTCATACGCCTTTTCCTTAGCTTTTGCCAAATCCCTCTTTACCTGCTGCCGCATTTCCTTGTACTCATGTTCCTACTTTTCTCATCTCACTGCTAATCTAAATTCTGTTTTTACAACCTCTTTCTCTTTATGCTTTCCTGCACTTCCTCATTCCACCACCATGTCTCTTTGTCTTCCTTTCTATTTCCAGGGGCCAGATGTTCAAAAAATTTAATCTGTATCAAAATGATCAGGATTTGGAAATCCAATTTTTTTTTATTCAGGATCAGGTAATCCACCTTTTCAAATAATAATCCGGTTTTTCAAAGCAACATTGGACTGGATCACCCTGATCCAGATAAATAGTTTTCAAGAATACCAAATCTGGATTTCCTGTGCTCTAAATGGTTACAAAAATAACAAACACCCACTTCCATTCATAATTTCTTTTATTACCCCTCATCTGAGTCACAAAAAAATAAAATAAAAAAATATACATTAACAAATACAATGTGAATAATCAAATCTAATCTAATTTTATTTGACACATACATACAGCGTACGACATGCAGTGGACTGCTTATTATGACGTTCCAGCATGAGGGAATAGGATGGGGAGAAATATAATACAAATAAAAAGAAGACTGATAAATAAAGTAAAGTGAATAAAGTATAAAAACTATATAAAATATATTGAAAACGTTAAAAAAAATAAAATGGCTAAATGTCCAATAGTTAACAAAATAAAGAATGTTCAGGGTTCTTTTTATCTGAGGAGGGCTGACCAGCATTTACAAGCTCTGCTTTTAGGAGGATCTGAAGTTTTGCTTTGGTTTGCTGCAGTTTGGTCAGCTTGATTTGTTCCTCTGCCAGGAGTATCTGTGCTTCTGCTCTTTCAGTCTCTCGTTTTAGAAGTAATTCATAGGTATCATCATTATTATTCGGTAAAAGGACGCTTCAAGCCTTTTTTCTGAGCTCCTGTGACTGCTGGCTCTACCAGTGAGGATCCAGGTTGTATTTCAATAATAGGGCTGAGATCCAGAATTATTGTTTCCTCTGCATTAGGAGGAACTGGCTCACCATCCCCTACAAAACCTTGAATCCCGTGCTGAGCTTTAGAGTTCTGACCTCCAATAATGTCCAGAACCACATCTGTATATTCACCTTTCTTAAAGGGTTTGTTGCCTGTTTGGGTGTTTTTTGCTTTAGCAAGGTCCTTTGTTGTTCTGGCCCTCAGATTCCTCCATCTAAATTTCACTTGCTCCAAGGTCCTCTTCTGGCAAGACCCTATTTCATTCACATTTTGGGTGATTTCAACCCAAATGTCTTTCTTGCAATTGTTAGTCACCATTCCACTCACAACAGAGCTCCCTACTATTGAGGCATAATGGCACTTAACACCCTCCAGCAGTGCATGGGTTTCTGCAACAGTGAAATTAGGTGTTTTGAGTTCATGGTGCCACCTCATCTGTTGCAGTGAACATAAAATGTATAGGCCTTTGGCATGATTGATTTAATTGAACACAAGCCACAGCATGTCGGCTAATTGGTGTGTGGGTATTTGACAGCCATCTTATATTTAGCCTGTCTCAGAGGACTTAGACAGAGACACTGACATGGCAAGTATTGTCCATCGCTACCACCGTTTTGGTGGAAGAGGATACCGTCAAAGGCTGTATATTGAACATGCACAACCACTGGAGCAATACACCACTGAAGAACTGTATGCTCGCTTTCGCTTTGGGAATGCTGATATTAAGTACATTGCAGACCTTATCAGGCCAAAACTTAAACAGAGAACCCGAAGGAGTCACAGTCTGTCTGTGGATAACAGGTCCTCATTGGTCTGCGCTTCTATGCATCTGGGACTTTCTACCAAGTAGTTGGTGACAATATAGGAGTGGACAAATCAACTGTGAGTGATGTAGTGAAAGCTGTGTAAATTGCATTGGCCAGCCTGGTCAATCAGTTTGTTTCACGTCCAAAGGATGTCCAGATTGCCCAGACAAAGCACAAGTTTTTTTCTTTTGGGGAACATGCCCAATACTATTGGGGTTATTGACTGCACTCATGTGCAAATCCAAGCACCCTTAATGAGAGGGATTGGGAGTACATCAACCAAAAGGGGAGGTGCAGCATCAACATTCAACTTGTGGGTGGTGCTGACCTCATCATCACAATCTGTGTCGTGAAGTGGCCTGGGTCTGTTCATGATTCACATATCCTGAGAGAGAGTGCTTTATACAGAGAGCTCCAAACCAACCGACCAGATGGCATCATATTAGAAGATAGTGCCTATCCACTCCTACCATGGCTGATGACTCCTTTTCTTGCAGCAACCACACCTGCACAGGCATGCTTCAACACTGCTCATTGCAAAACAAGATGTGCAATTGAGCGTTTAAATTGAGTTATGAAGAGACACTTTGCATGCCTTAACTACTTGCGAGTGGAACCACAGGGAGCATGCAAAATAATACTAGCGTGTATCGTCCTGCACATCATCGCTACCAGGCGCAATGTCCCTTTCAGTGGTGATGTTTATGATGCACCTGAGCCTGTTGAAGAACCAGACCAACCTGTCATTCTGTCAGAATGAGGGACTGACTGGACATATTGTAAGGGATGCAATTGTTAGACATTATTTTTGACAGGCTCATCTCTGATTGTTTCTTTGAAATTAATATACGGTGATAAATGACAAAAATGTAATATTATTTTTGTTTGTTATTAAAATCTTCATATTTCATTATTTTTACTTTACTATACTTAATAGCTTAATTGGTTGCTTATGTCTACTATATCTACTTTATCACTGTTATAACGGTTACACGAGTCAAGTGCAAAATATAAATAAAAAGTATATACATTAATGATACAAATGTATTATTTGACCAATTTTAAGGTTTTACTACATGTTCCTCCTGGAATTCACCTTGAAATCCTACCCCTGTTGGGATCAGGTTAATCCTTTTTTTTTATCAAAGTTATCCAGATCCTACTGACAAGTTTTGAACAACACAAACTGAAGGTTTGATCCAGATAAAAACTAGGATTGGATTCCGTGATCTAATCTGATTTCAGATTCCTTTTTTCCCCTTCCGATAACCAAAATCCGTTTAGTTTACCTTTGAACAACTGGCCCCAGAGGTCACACCAAGTACCTTTCTACCTGTCTCCATTATCACTTCTGTAGGAGTTCCTTTAGCTCCTCTTGGCCACCACAGCCCCTGTTGGACTTCTTCCCTGAACCTTACACTAGTCTTCCTCCACTTTCCACCATCTTATTCTCCTTTCAGTCCTTACTTTCCTCATCTTCTTCACCTCTAAAGCCATCCTACAGACAACCATCCAATGCTGTTTAGCTACACTGTCCCCAGCCAACACATTACAGTCTCCATTCTCCTTTAGGTTGGATTTTCTACATATAACATAGTCCACCTGTGTGCACCTTCCTCCACTCTTGATATATCAATTCAATTCATTTTTATTTGTATAGCGCTTTTAACAATGAACATTGTCTCAAAGCAGCCTTACACAGAAAATGTGGTGATTAAAAGTGAATATGTTCTTCATAAGTAAGTTTGTCCCTGATTAGCAAGCCGGTGGCAACTGTGGCGAAGAAAAACTCCCCGAGATAGCATAAGAAAGAGATCTTGAGAGGAACCAGACTCAAGAGGGGACCTATCTTCATCTGGGTTGCACCGAATGTCCATTTATAGCAGATATACGATGTTGCGGGGTACAGTGAAGATAATCAGAAACGAATCCATCCTCAAAGCGCCCGTTCTTACTCCGGAATTTCATGGAACCACCCAAGGTGTTGATGAGAAAGCGTCCCAAGCTGCACAGAGTGGCCTCCAATCGAAGAGAACACTATCCAGAGGCAGACCTGGACAAAGTGAGAAGATCTACTAAGGGGCGAGGGGCAGGAACAGTGGTCACTGGAACCTCAGGAGCATATTTAACTCGACTGAAAGAGAGAAGAGGGGTGACAGGAGGAGAAGGATATGGATTATTATGTGTCTTTATTGTTATATGAAAGTTAATGTCACTGTGCAGTTTGGACTCTAGCAAGACTCGCTATGGCAGCATAGCTAAAAGGGAGAACCAGAAGGTAACACAGACATGAGGGATCTTTGGGATAAGAGACGACCCACCACACCACCGTCAACAAACCTGCACACCAGCATACAAATATCCAAGTTCACCAAACACTCTTTATGCATATTCCCTCCAGATCTGCTCCTTTACCTAAAAAAAAGAAAATCTACTGATAAAAGGCTTGACTAAATAAATATGTTTTTAACTTGACTTGAACACTGCGACTGTGTCCTGAACAATGATTGTAAGGTTGTTCCATAACTTTGGGGCTTTATAAGAGAAAAATCCACCCCCTGTTGTTTTTATTATTTGAGGTACCAACAAATAGCCTGCACCTTTTGATTTAAGTAGGCTTGAAGGATCATACTGATACAGAAGTTCACTCAGATACTGTGGTGCGAGACCGTTAAGTGCTTTATATGTCAGTAGTAGTATTTTATAATCAATGCGAGATTTAATTGGGAGCCAGTGTGGACTGATTAAAACAGGGGTGATGTGGTAATATTTTCTAGATCAAGTGAAGACCCTTGCTGCTGCATTCTGAACTAACTGAAGCTTATTTAGGCACTTACTCGAAGACCCAGACAGTAAAGCAGTCTAATCTAGAAGTAACAAAAGCATGAACGGAGGTGGTAGCTCAGTGGTTAAGGCATTGGGCTTTGGATCAGAAGATCACAGGTTCGAATCCCACCACCACCGAGCTGCCACTGCTGGGCCCTTGAGCAAAGCCCTAAAACCCTCCCCTGCTCAGTTGTAAGTCGCCCTGGATAAGGGCGTCTGCCAAATGCCGCAAATGTAAATGTAAAAATGAACTAGTTTTTCTGCATCCTGTAACGACATCATATTTCTAATTTTAGCAATATTTCTAAGGAGAAAGAAGGCGATCCTGGTAATAATATTCACGCGAGCCTCAAAGGAAAGACTAGGGTCAATAATAACACCAAGGTCTTTGACAGTTATACATGCTGAAACAAACACCATCCAGAGATGCTACATAATCGGAAAGGTTGTTTCTAGCTGCATGTGGTCCTAGTAAAAGTACTTCCGTCTTATCTGAGTTGAGCAGAAGAAAGTTATTAAGCATCCACTGTCAATTGTCCTTAAGACTCTCCTCAACATTGTTAAGCTGATCTCTCTCATCTGGCTTTGCTAAAATATACAGCTGGGTATCATCAGCATAGCAATAGAAGCGAATACCATGTTTATGTATAATTTTCCCCAGAGGCAGCATATATAAAAAGAAAAGCAATGGGCCTAAAACAGATCCTTGCAGAACACCAAACTTTACCTAAGAGTGTGGAGAACACACTATTTACATCAAAAAGCTGATAGCGATCAGTCAAGTAAGACCTAAAACAAGAGAGAGCTGTTCTCTTTATTCCAACAACATTCTCAAGTCTAGCAAGCAGTATATTGTGATCAATGGTGTCAAAAGCTGCACTAAGGTCGAGCAAAACAAGTAAAGAGACAAATCCCTGATCAGAGGCCAATAGCAGATCATTTACCACCTTAATTAGTGCCGTCTCTGTGCTATGATGCGGCCTAAATCCTGACTGATACATTTCAAAAATGTTATTCATAAGTAGATATGAGCATAACCGCTGTGGCACAACCTTTTCTACAATTTTGGATATAAAGGGGAGATTTAATATTGGCCTGTAGTTGGACAGCTGAAATGGGTAAAGGTCAGGTTTCTTAATTAGGGATTAGGGATTATATCACCCTCAGGTCCACCTTCTTCTTAAAATACGTATTCACAACCTTTTCTATTCTTTACCAAAATCTGCCACCATCTGCCTCTCCACATTTCTCTCCCTAAGACCATACCTACCCATCACCTCCTCATCACCTCTGTTCACTTCACCAACATGGCCATTGAAGTCTGCCCAATCACTAATCATTCTTTTCTATGTACATCATCTATGACTCCATTCAACTCACTCCAGAATTTTAGGCACTGATTAAATATATAAATCACCCCTTTTACTTTCAGCTTCACGTTCATCACCCGATCAGAAACTCTCTTCACCTCCACTACACCCTTACTAAACTCTTCACTCAGGATCACCCCTACACCGTTTCTTTTTCCATCCACACCATGAAAGAACAGTTTAAACCCACCTCCAATGTTCTTGGCCTTACTCCCTTTCCATTTGGTCTCCTGAACAAACGTCTACCTTTCTCTGCTCCATCATATCAGCTACCTCTCTCCCTTTTTTCCAGTCATAGTACCAACATTTAAAAGTACCAACTCTAACCTCCACTTTCCCCCACTTCTCCTTTCCATGCTGTCTCTGTAGATGTCTTCCTCCTGTCCTTCTCCACCTTTGGCCAACAATGTCCCAATTTCCACCAGTACTAAGTTTAACATATATAAACATAAAACATATAAAATATGTTTAATGCTGGATACCCTTTTTAACACAATCCTCCCTATTTATCCAGGCTTGGGACAGACACTAAGAGTGCACTGGTTTGTGCAACCCTAATTGCTGGTTGCATACAAAAAAATGTTATAAAATAAACTACATGTGCGTTAACAAAAGGTGTGTGTGTGTATATGTCAACTCAAGAGGCTTTTATTGTCATTTCTATTATACACAGTGGTACACAGTAAAAATGAGACATTTCTCCAGAACCCTGGTGCTACACTAAACAACACCAAACAAAACATAGAGCTACAACACAAGTTACATAAAGTGCATCGAGTGCAACCTGGTGCAAACAGTGCAGACAGACGACACAAGACAAGACACAAAACCCTATATAGTGCTGACCAGTAAACCTACTGTATACTTGATTATACAGTAGAGTACAAGAAGACTAAAAACTATATCCCAGAACTGACTATAAACAGAACAATGTAGTGCAAAAAATACAGCAGCAGGCGAAGGTGCAAAAAACAGCATGTAAGCTGTTCTGTGGGAATATTCCACTTTGTTTTATTGTTTTACTCTTTTTGTTAACTATATGTATATATGTATATATACGTATATATATATATATATACGTATATATACATATATACATATAGTTAACAAAAAGAGTAAAACAATAAAACAAAGTGGAATATTCCCACAGAACAGCTTTTCAATGTGTACATCCAGTAGATGCGATTGTAGACAATACCTTCAGATCTAAGTGCCAGCAAAAGATTCTCCGTCGCTGTTTTTGACATGTTCCTTATTCGACGGGAGGTTGTAGTCTTCCAGATATCGCTTGATGCCTCTAATTAACCTGGGGTTAATTCACAGTTTCTGCATCAAACCACGAAGGTCAGTCTGATAGATATTGTCGGGGTTTTGAGCAAGCACGAGTGCTGCCCCTGCCTATAATGGTTGCTTCAACAGCCGTTGCATTAATCTTTTAAGTATCTTCTTAGAGCCCCGTTGAGCAAATGTAGCATGGCGAATTTCAAATAGTCGAAAAAGGCGATCGACGTCAACCACAAGCTATAATCAGAGGGGTGTAAAGACAATCAGTTTTACAGAGCGAAGGGAACGCTCAGAAGTGGGCAAGGCCTATTTGGATGCCACAGGCATTAAAGACTGTTAGCGGTAATGGAACTGCATAACTCTTCTCAGGAGATGATTGGTGACTGGTCCATTCCATCTTCTTCTATAGCCCCAGGACAATCCGCATAGGCCGTATTCTCATAAACATCATTCTCTGTCTCTCTTCTTCTTTTCTCAAATGACTCTCATAGCACAACCCAAGGGTGGGGCAGACCAGTCATTATTCGATCCTGTGTGTGTGTGTGTATGTCCCCAAAGGGTGAATTTTTTTCCCATCACCAGAGCCTTGTTCCAGACATGCAAGCCATGAAAGGGCAAAGTAATTTATTGTCAATCTCCCATCTTTTCCCACAAAGATATAAATGGTGTGTCCAGCATGGTTCGAAATACACCCATTCTGTGCTAAAAAGAACCAGGGCAAAGTACTCTTTAGGTTTCATTATCCCTTACATCTCCTCTTTCTCCACGCATTAACTGGCTCTGTAGAGCCAGTGGCATGTGTCAGAGGTTTTTAATCAACCAAATAACCATCAACCTAACGTTTCACTCAGAAAACACCAGGGTACTGGGAATAGACTCCGGGAGAGAGGACCTAGGAATTCTGCTCCATTTTCATTCATCCTTTCTCCACACTGAACAGAACATGAATACTCCAGGATGCTGTTGATGGTGGTTCCACAAGGTATTGAATCATAAGATGTACACTGTTTTTCACACATGGTTTCTCCATTTCAGCTTAATTTTGGCCAAAAAATAAAAAATAAAAAATATATAATAATTATCACAGTGTAATAGGTCCTGTGTTGTTAACCACTGTTTTATTTACCAAATTCTAAGACCTAGGTCTAGGAACAGAAGATTTTTTTATGTCCTTATTTGACAACAATAGCATTAAAAAAAAGGTATGATTAAAAACCCTTTTTTCAGTTTTTATTGTAAGTTAAGAAGTTCAAGGTCGATGAATAACCTGAAATAAAAAAAATAAAAAAAATCAAGCAGAAAACTGCAAGAGGTGGAAAAATATGAATGCCAAGGTGTCAGTGGAAGGAAGCCAGAGTAAGTAGATGAAAACTCTGTCAGGAAGAGGTTTGGCAGAAAAGCCACAATAAAATCAGAAGTTTTTATGTAAACAATTTGACTGATAAGAAGTTCACGTACACGTAGTTTCAAGTACAACAATTGTCAAGTAAGCAAGTATCAGTTCAAACTGTGAATATAAGACTGCAAGCTACAGGTATGACAGGCCAAGTAGCAGTAACAAAGCCATTACTAAGAGAAGAAAAAAAAGGCTTGCTTTTGTATGGTTTTTGTATGTTGTTAAGTAGGTGTATGGAAGGTTTCACAGTGTGACACCAACTGTCAAACATGTTGGATGAGAATTCACAATGGTCTGGGAATCAGTGACTTGCACAATGTGAGTGGCACCTTGAACCACACCATTTTGTATCACCATACAGTACCCTCTAATATACGCCTGTTTGGTCAGAAAATCATTCTACAGTAAGATATTAACTGAAAACATATATCTAGGCTGAGTCAGAACTACCTTAGAAAAAAGAAGACAGTAGGCTTCAAATCATTGAATGACAAACATCTTCAGACTTAAACCACATCAAACTGGTTTAGGATGAACTGGCCAGAATATTGAAAGCAAAGCAATCTACAAGTGCAACACATTTTTGGGAACCTTGCAAAAGTGTTGAGAAGAACCATATTTGGTTTCTGTTCCAGAATATTACTAGTGTGTTTGGCCATTATATCTGTAAAAAGTGGATATTTTGATTAAATTTTTTTTTTTTTAATTTGACTTAAAAAGCCAGGTCATTAATTCTAAAACTTTTACCAGCTTTAATATGACCTATAGCTTTTACAACTCAGTTTAAAAAACAAACTATTAATAATTTATTTAATTTTTTTGGGTAGGGATAATTATATGCACATGGATTTAATAGCTGTTTATTTTTTTCCCATTTCATAATGGCTGGCAGGGGAGGAAATTGATTTGTTTTTTTGTTTTTCAAGAAAAGTTGGAAACTGTTAGTAAAGATTAGCAAAAAAAACAAAAAAAAAAAAGAAAAAAACAAAGAGAGTTTAAGCTTTTTCATTAACCATTTATACTTTTTTTTTTTTTTGTAGAATTTGCAAAAAAAAAACAATGGATGGAATGGTTTCTATAGCTGTGAATATAGTTTTATAGTTGTTAAAATACATGCTGTAAAGTGATGTCAATGATGTGTTAATTTATTTTTATTAATTAAAAAAGAACAGAAAATGAGCAGAATAGAAATCCACATCAAATCAATTTGGTGTGATGACTTTCACTCCTCGGGAGGGCTCTCCCAACATTTTGAGTAACTTTGTGGGAATGTTGTCTTTTCTTTTGAGGTAAACCACTTATGTTGGACAAGAAGTCCTCGGCTTTCAATGTCAATTCAAGTTTATCCAAGAGGTGTTCTATGGAATTGAGGTCAAGGCTCTGTGTGGGCCCCTCAACTTCTTCCACACAAAAACTAAAATCGAAATATGGCCTAGCCTCCCCAGGATTCAAGTTAAAGAGCTAAAGAATGCATATCAGCACAGTGGAACCCGGTTATGTTGTCGGCCTAGGGGACGGCAAAAACCGTCGAGATAACCGATGATTGAGATAAACGAAAACCAATATGGCGGCAGTATATTAACGTGCTTGAAATTTCTTTATGTGAGTTAATAAATAAGAATGTACATGCACGTGTTTTTGGAGGATTTTTTACACAACAGCGTTGCCGCAATTTGTTTGATGAAGGCATGCTATAAAAAAAATGTACATACATGTTTATTAACTGTCACGAAACCACCTGCCATGCACCCTTCGGCTGCTGTCAAACCTCTGCTTTCTCTGAAGCTCCCGGCTTCAAGTCGCCTCATCTCCAAGGAAAATACATTTAAAAAAACCTTATTAAATCTTTACATTCTCTTTTATTATGTTTTTTTTTTACAATATTTGTCATTTACAAATAATTTTTTCTCATTCAAAAACTTCTTCTTCTTCTTCTTCTTCCGGCTGCTCCCATTAGGGGTCGCCACAGCGGATCATCCGTCTCCATACCACCCTGTCCTCTACATCTGCCTCTTTTACACCAACTACCTGCATGTCTTCCCTCACCACATCCATGAACCTCCTCCTTGGCCTTCCTCTTTTCCTCCTACCTGGTGGCTCCATCCTCAGCATTCTTCTACCAATATAATTCATGTCCCTCCTCTGCACATGTCCAAACCACCTAAATCTCGCCTCTCTCACCTTGTCACCAAAACATCCTACATGCGCTGTCCCTCTAATAAACTCATTTCTAATCTTGTCCATCCTCGTCACTCCCAACGAAAACCTCAACATCTTCAGCTCTGCTACCTCCAGCTCCACCTCCTGTCTTTTACTCAATGCCACTGTCTCTAAACCATACAACATCGCAGGTCTCACCACAGTCCTATAAACTTTCCCTTTCAATTTTGCAGATACTCTTCTATCACAAATCACTCCTGTCACTCTTCTCCACCCCCTCCACCCTGCCTGCACTATTTCTTTTCTTCACTTCTCTAAAACACTCTCCATTACTTTGCACTGTTGACCCCAGGTAACTGAACTCCCCGACCTTCTGAAGCTCTTCTCCCTGCAACCGCACCACTCCACTGCCCTCCCTCTCATTCACACACATGTATTCTGTCTTACTCCTACTGAGTTTCATTCCCCTTCTCTCCAGCGCATATCTCCACCTCTCCAGGCTCTTCTCAACCTGCTCCCTACTCTCACAACAAATCACAATATCATCCGCAAACATCATAGTCCAGGGAGACTCCTGTCTGACCTCGTCCGTCAACCTGTCCATCACCACTGCAAACAGGAAAGGGCTCAGGGCCGATCCTTGATGCAGTCCAACCTTCACTCTAAACCAGTCTGTCGTACCTACTGCACACTTCACTGCCGTCACACTGCCCTCATACATGTCCTGCACCACCCTCACATACTTCTCTGACACACCTGACTTCCTCATACAATACCACAACTCCTCTCTTGGCACCCTGTCGTACGCCTTCTCTAAATCCACAAATACACAATGCAATTCCTTCTGTCCTTCTCTATACTTCTCCATCAACATTCTCAAAGCAAATAAGGCATCTGTGGTGCTCTTCCTCGGCATGAAACCATACTGTTGCTCACAGATGGTCACCTCTTCTCTCAGCCTGGCTTCCACTACTCTTTCCCATAACTTCATGGTGTGACTGATCAACTTAATACCCCTGTAGTTACTGCAGGTCTGCACATCTCCTTTATGCTTAAAGATCGGTACCAGCACACTTCTTCTCCATTCCTCAGGCATCTTCTCACCTTCCAAAATCCTGTTAAACAATCTGGTTAAAAACTCCACTGCCATCTCTCCTAAACATCTCCACGCTTCTACCGGTATGTCATCTGGTCCAACCGACTTTCCACTCTTCATCCTCTTAATCGCTGCTCTCACTTCCTCCTTACTAATCCTATCTACATCCTGCTTCACCAACTCCACATCATCCAACCTTCTCTCTCTCTGATTTTCCTCATTCATCAGCTGCTCAAAATACTCCCTCCACCTTCTCAACACACTCTCCTCACTAGTCAACACATTTCCCTCTCCATCCTTTACTGCTCTAACTTGCAGTACATCCTTTCCAGCTCGGTCCCTCTGCCTGGCCAATCGGTACAAATCCTTTTCTCCTTCCTTAGTGTCCAACCTCTCATACAGCTCCTCATATGCCTTTTCCTTGGCTTTCGCCACATCCCTCTTAACCTGCTGCCGCATCTCCTTGTACTCCTGCCTACTTTTCTCATCACTCTGTCTATCCCACTTCTGTTTTGCCAACCTCTTTCTCCTTATGCTCTCCTGCACTTCCTCATTCCACCACCACGTCTCCTTGTCTTCCTTTCTATTTCCAGATGTCACACCAAGTACTTTTCTAGCTGCCTCCCTCATCACTCCTGCAGTAGTTGCCCAATCATCCAACACCTCCTTAACACCACTGAGCCTCTCTCTGACCTCTTCCCTGAACCTCACACTACACTCTTCCTCCTTCAGTTTCCACCATCTTATTCTTCTTTCAGTCCTCACTCTCCTCCTCTTCTTCTTCGCCTCCAAAACCATCCTACAGACCACCATCCTATGCTGTCTAGCTACACTGTCCCCTGCCAACACCTTACAGTCGCCAATCTCCTTCAGGTTGCATCTCCTGCATAGCACATAGTCCACCTGTGTGCACCTTCCTCCACTCTTATACGTCACCCTATGATCCTCCTTCTTCTTAAAATAAGTGTTCACCACTGCCATTTCCATCCTTTTAGCAAAATCTACCACCATCTGCCCGTCCACATTCCTCTCCTTAAAACCATACCTACCCATTACCTCCTCGTCACCTCTGTTCCCTTCACCTACATGCCCATTAAAGTCTGCCCCAATCACCAACCGTTCTTTCCTAGGTACACCATCTACCACTTCATCTAATTCACTCCAGAATCTTTCCTTCTCCTCCATCTCACAGCCAACTTGTGGAGCATAGGCACTGATGACATTTATCATCATCCCTTCAACTTCCACCTTCACGATCATCACCCTATCAGAAACTCTCTTCACCTCCACTACACTCTTACCGTACTCTTCCTTCACCAGCTTCACGTTCATCACCCTATCAGAAACTCTCTTCACCTCCACTACACTCTTACTGTACTCTTCCTTCAGAATCACCCCTACACCATTTCTCTTTCCATCCACACCATGATAAAACAGTTTAAATCCACCTCCAATGTTCCTGGCCTTACTCCCTTTCCACTTGGTCTCCTGAACACACAGCATATCTACCTTTCTCCTCTCCATCATATCAGCTACTTCTCTCCCTTTACCCGTCATAGTACCAACATTTAAAGTACCAACCCGAACCTCCACTCTCCTACACTGCTCCTTTCCCTGCCGTCTCTGTAGACGTCTTCCTCCTCTCCTTTTCTTCCTTCGGCCAACAGTAGCCCAAATTCTACCGGTACCCTGTCGGCTAACGATACCTGTGGCGGTCGTGGTTAACCCGGGCCTCGACCGATCCGGTATGAAATTCTCAATTGTGATCCGCATATTTGATTTGGCACATGTTTTACGCTGGATGCCCTTCCTAACGCAACCCTCCCCATTTACCCGGGCTTGGGACCGGCACTAAGAATGCACTGGCTTGTGCCTCCCTAATGGCTGGGTTTTTCTCATTCAAAAACACGTAACAAAAACAACTTGGGTGGCATTTGGGGGGCTGGAACGGATTAATGGCATTTCAATTAATTTCAATGGGAAAATTTGCTTTGAAATACGAGCAATTTGACATACAAGCAAGGTTACGGAACGAATTAAACTCGTATGTCGAGGTACCACTTTATGTTGGTTCACGGCGGTCGTTGTTATCGCTCATGCGTATCCCAGTACTTGCCTTCCCACTCGGACTCCGCACTCTTAACAGCTGCACTTTTCTTCCCAAATCGCATCCCAGATTCCCCCGATCCTGCTGTTAATTCTATGCTTTTGCTGCTCATCGCACGTTTTCCTGTGTGCTGTTCAGCGCCACGCTTCTACCGAGCGCAACCGTGGATTATATATACAGACTGCCTCTTTTCAGTTTGGGACTTAGCGGACCGCGCTTCCAGAGCGCACCATTGGAATATTTACTTTTAAGGCGAGTGTTTGTGTTTGGCTTTGCCCTGTGTTGCAATAAACTTTTGCTTTCACCTCAATTTATCGCATAACATTACAACGAAAGGCATATGTGCACCAACTAACAGCAGAGATTTACCAGTATACAATACAAACCACTGTCGATTCTCGATACAAACCTCTATTATATTCTCCAACATTGCAAACACACAGATCGCTCACAAAATCACAAAAAAATGTGAGGGGTGTAGTTCGTTTTTACAAAAAGTTAACCAGTGTCAAAATTAAATTCTCGAGTCATTTTACTCTGACACAGCTCTGAAAAGTGTCCTACACTCCTGTGCCTCCTCTTACAACATAGCTTCTGTAAGGCTTGATTTCTCTGCCACTTATGCGAGTTTTTCTGCGGCTGCACAGTGCCGACTCACTACCGTATTTTCGTGTATACAAGATGCACCCTGGTTGACGGGTATGTAAAACTTTCTATAAGATGTGTCTTATATACGCGAAAATACGGTAGTAAGATGGTGATGTGGCAAAAGCTGGTGATTGGTCATGCGGATCGAGATAACCGACGTTAAGTGGCAAATTAAAATTTGTGTCGTATTGTCATCATCGGAAGATGAAAAAAACACAAGTCAAACACGTAACTTGGGAGCCTATCTGTATCCTATACATAATCATAATATATTTATAAAACTGCTTCCAAATTATGTTTTTAGATGTATAATTAGAGGTGGAAAGTATTGTTATTTCAGTGAAATTTTACACTGTAAATTTACAAGTAAATTTTACAAGTAAAATTTAAAGTACAAGTAAATAAAATGAATTAGTAAAAAAAGTAAAAAAAAAAACTTAAAAAAAAAAAAAAAAAAAAAAAATAAAAAAAAAAAAAAAAAAAAAAAAGACTTAACTGTGGCGGGGTTCACACGAAGCATAGTGAGCTCCTCAGGCAACTCAGGAGATTGTAGGCACAGTAGGGAGTCCGGATGATCTAAGGTAAGCTTATGGTAGATCGGACCATGAGTGAAGGGGGAGAGGGACCTTTTAAAGGGGACAGGTAAATGGAAAACAGGTGTAGGTGATTTAATAGGAGGGAGAGGCTGAGCTAAAGTGTTGCACCTTGGATGGAGGTGTGACTGGTGGCTCTGACAATGTTATGTTTGTATGTTGTTCGGTGGACCCTTATCTTTCCAAATAGACCAGGATTTGCGCATCTGGATATGCTATTACAATCTAACTGTAAGTACTGCATTTTTTTTCTACTGCTTACACAAATTCAAGAAATACATATCTTATAAGCGTTCCATCGGAAAACAATGCTCTAAAATCAAAACCGCGACCTTTAGAACAATATGTAGTTGGTCATGATTACTTGTAAGAGATGTTTTATCCTCTGCCGCATGGGCAGGATTGCCTTCTGTCCCCTGGACAGGATACCCCTGAATTCAGCCTTCCCTCTTGATCTTTGCTCTCCTACGTGCACGGGGAAGTCTCAATGAAACACACAAGTCAGCTTTCAGAGAGAAGTTCCGAAGTTTATTGTTACACACATGAACTTATACTTCCAAAGAGATGGAGAGAAAAAGGGGGGGCTGCCATGTGTGTGTGTGTGTGTGTTAGTTAGACAATCCCACAAGGTCATGTTGGGCCTGCAAAAGATAAGCCTAAAACAGAATTGAAGTAAAGGAACCACTTTGTGTGTACGAGCGAAGTAACGCATCCTGCCACAAAAGGATAGTTCAGGGTATGGTCAACAGAAACATACATTATTCTAGAAGCATACAGCAGAATTACCATAATTACTAATGGCAACAAGATACATATTACCATACTGTGAGAACATAAAAACGGTTAATGATAATAACTCCACATCTGGTCATGTTATTCGTTTAGCAGAAGCAACAAAGCGAGGAATAGCCATACCAAAAAGTGTTCTCACAGCGTAAGCTTATAAAGAGCAGATATAGACGAGAACTGAGTGTTCTGGGTCAACCTCATCTAGGACTAGTAATCAAGAATATATCTTACAATTCCCCTATTTTATCCATGATAAATTAGAATGGATAAATCACAACTTTAACCAGCAGACATGTTGCATAAGAATAGGATAATAATCAGAAACATGAGGGACGGGTTGATAACCAGAAAACATACGGGTGAATGATCGCTGGATACATTGAAAAATACATGGTCCAAATAGGCATAGCAACAGGAAAACAATGACAGTCGGGATTATCAAAGAAATATACGGCGCCCAATGACCAAACAGAGTATACAACCATCCCCATCCGCTACCTTGATTACCCTTTTCATCATCCTTAAGAGCCTGAGCCGTGGTCTGACCTATGGCCTTTGGTACAGTGCAGATGGGTGCCCATGCGTTATAGGGGCTGATTTGCATTCCTGCAAATGGGCTAGGTACTGTAGGAGGAGGCGGTGGAGGAGGGGAGCTGGTGGGGTTCTTTCTCTCATTCTATAGCCCAATGTCCTTTCTTACCGCAGTAGTAACATACACCGGGCCATTTTTTGGTTAGAGTTAGCACCAGACATATTTCCCCTTCCCCTGCCTCTTCCCCGAAAACCCCCGCCTCCTGCCACAGCGAGGCAGGCCACTTGCTTACTCTCTAATATGCCATCACCTTTCATCGTACGCACCCTCTCCCCTAAATGTCTAACTGTCATGTTACTACGATCGGTGAGCAGGGTTACTGTCTGTGTGCTTTAACTCCATCGCTCCCAATAAAGTCCAAGTCTCCCTAAATCGGGTCAAATATTTGGAAGTAGTTTCACCCTTCTCCTGTTTACAGTTAGTTACTTGAGAGAGATCTCTATTGGCCTGCTGCCGCTGGAGTAGGAATTTGGTGAAATCCTTTTTTAACGCTGGGAGAGCAAATTGCTCAGTCCAGTGATAATAATAGTGGGTGGTTTTGCTCTTACTTTTTTTTGACCCTTCCCCCTCATCTTCCACCTCAGTTTTTGTTTCCAAATCAGTACTCACCCGAACACTGATATCCCGGACGAGCCCCCAAGAACTGTAAGGAATGTTTTATCCTCTGCCGCATGGGCAGGATTGCCTTCTGTCCCCTGGACAGGATACCCCTGAATTCAGCCTTCCCTCTCGATCTTTGCTCTCCCACGTGCACGGGGAAGTCTCAATGAAACACACAAGTCAGCTTTCAGAGAGAAGTTCCGAAGATTATTGTTACACACATAAAGATATACTTCCAAAGAGATGGAGAGAAAAAGGCAGGGCTGCCAGGTGTGTGTGTGTGTGTGTGTGTGTGTGAGACAATCCCACAAGGTCATGTTGGGCCTGCAAAAGATAAGCCTAAAACAGAATTGAAGTAAAGGAACCACTTTGTGTGTACAAGCGAAGTAACACACCATGCCACAAAAGGATAGTTCAGGGTATGGTCAACAGAAACATACATTATTCTAGAAGCATACAGCAGATTACTATAATTACTAATGGCAACAAGATACATATTACCATACTGTGAGAACATAAAAACGGCTAATGATAATAACTCCACATCTGGTCATGTTATTCGTTTAGCAGAAGCAACAAAGCGAGGAATAGCCATACCAAAAGGTGTTCTCACAGCATAAGCGTATAAAGAGCAGATATAGACGAGAACTGAGTGTTCAGGGTCAACATCATCTAGGACTAGTGATCAAGGATATCTTACATTACAAATGCCCCTTTTATTTCTATTGTTAAACATTAACACCTACAAACAATGGCTGCTTCAGGTTAGAGTCCTGGTGCATGTTAATGGGTTTTAATTAAAATTACAGATTTTAAAAGATTCTACTTTAAAAAGTAAAAAGGTAATGACGCTGGGAAACTTTGCGATATATCAGACCTTGACATGAGGCCAATCATAAATTACAGCGATAGACCGAGAATTTTCGGAAAAACCTAAATCACCGAAACAACATGGCAGAAACACAATTGTAATGACGCAATAAAAAAGCGCAGCAGCACACGGTTATCTGGATAAGAGCAACATGTCTGCGGTGTGCGGAGAGCAATTTACTAAACATGCAATGCTGAAATTTTAAGAGGGGTGTATCTGCAAAAGGTTTCTCCAAGTCGGGTTTAATTTATCACCTGAAATCTAAACATCCCGATTGCCATTCTAAATATGAGAAGAACGCAGCGCAGAAAAGTAAAGTCAGTCCGAGCATGCACACTCCGTCTGTAGAGAACGTTTTTAAAAAAGGCAGGAAAGTTTTCAAGTGATGGTGCCAAGGCAAAAGGCATAACACAAAAAATTATGGATTTCATTGCCATTTTAATTGAATTTTCATTTCAGTGCATCTCGAACATATTATCGTTGGTGTGGCCCTCTGACACAATTCAGGTTTCTCATGTGGCCCCTTGTAAAAATTATTTGCCACCCCTGCGGTATATTCATCTCTCGCACATGCGCATTTTTGACAAATATCGTATTGAACTCAAGCAAAGTGAACCCGCACATAAAAAAAAACCCACCACAAACAAAGTCTGTTTTCTCTACCCTGAAACACGTGACATCAAAGCATCTATCTGTTCTGACTGACACACGTGAAAGAATTGCTTCAAGTGGCAACAACGGAATACGAGGCAGATTTGAAGGGGATTGTTTAAGGCAAGGAATGCCAAAAGTCCCACTAAGTAACATGCAGAGTAAAAGAAAAACGCTATTGTAAATGATAATTTTTTTGTTTGTGGACTGTTGAAAATGTCTGTCCTGTGGTCTTAGAACTGTAGGAGTCAATTTCTGTCATTATGTTGGTGTGTGACATTTACAATAAATCTGGCTGAGCAGAGGTGTGTGTGTGTGTGTGTGTGTCTGTGTGTGTGTGTGTAAGAGGAAGGGATGGGTGATGGTCATGTGTGCCCATGTGTATGATGTGGCTCATGCAGTAACACGGTCAAAAATGTGGCTCTCGGTCTCTGACTGGTTGGCCACCCCTGCTCTAGTTAGTCAAATACTTTTGTTGTGACAGGGCATTGGTTTTAAAACTGATCTTTTTAAAAAGTCCATTCACTTTCATACACAATGTTCAGTTGAACCCATAGGGTTTCTGCACACTAATTTAGCATTTTTAGTCTTTCAGCACTTTTTTTGACCCCAATTTCCATGAGCTGAACTCGAAGATCCAAGACTTTTTCTATGTACACAAAAGGTCTATTTCTTCCAATTATTGTTCACAAATCTGTGTTAGTGAGCACTTCTCCTTTGCCTTGATAATCCATCCACCTCAGAGGTGTGGCATATCAAGATGCTGATTAGACAGCATGATTATTGCACAGGTGTGCCTTAGTCGGTCTACAATAAAAGGCCACTCTAAAATGTGCAGTTTTATCACAGCACAATGCCACAGATGTCTCAAGTTTAAATGGAGCATGCAATTGGCATGATGATTGCAGGAACATCCTTCTGAAATTCAGCATCAAAACGGTGAAATACAGAAATTCTTTAAAATTACTTAGGCAACACTGCCAAATTAGAGTTTATTGGAACTCTGGTGAGTGTAAGTACATAAAGTAAATAGTACTCATCATGTATAATAAAAGTTACTTTGGAAATCAATTTAGGAATAAAAGCCAGTCTGCATTTATGAAAGTGATGTTAAATTTACAGTAGAATCTAAACAAACTTGGTGTCTTGCAAAAATATAATGTTAAACTCACTTTGCTATATTTCATGGTTTTACAATGCTAAAGAAAGGCCACAGTTAGTTAGCATTGATATGCTAGCATGATAAGTGAAAAAGAATAGTTCTAAATAGCATTGTAAACAAACGAGGGAGGTGACCAAAGCAGATGGTACACTTAACTGAGTGCTCCTTAGAAGCATAGCCAGAAGCATGGCTGCACAGGGCCCAAGAGCGGTAGGCAGTCTGGGTCGTCTGTGGTCATAACTGTTAGATCAGACCGTGAGTGAAGAAAAATATGGACATTATAAAGGGGATGGGTAAATGGAGGACAGGTGTAGGTGATTAAACAGTTGTAGGTGATGTGTAGGAGGGAGAGGCTGAGTGAGAGTGTGAGCATTCTAGGGAGGCATGACTGGTGGCTCCCTCACACTAATGTTGTAGCTTGCTAATATTTGTCCGTTCAGGAAAACAAATAAATAATTATCTATATTTTATATTTACCAATTCAGAGAAGAAATTCAGAATAAACATTATTTTTCTGTATGTTTTTTCAGATGTCAAAAAAATTTTGAAATTGTCATCGGCATGCTTATTAATGACTTGGAGCAGTTAGGGAAAGATAAGAATGATGGAGTAGGAGTGGACATTTCCAAATAAAATAATCAGTCTTAGTTTTTCATTATAAAATATGCAGTACATACAAACCCGATTCCAAAAAAGTTGGGACACTGTAGAAATTGTGAATAAAAACAGAATGCAATGATGTGGAAGTTAAAAATGTTATTATTCTATTCAGAATACAACATATACTGTATGACATCAAATGTTTAAACTGAGAAAATGTAGCATTTTAAGAAAAAAATAAGTTGATTTTAAGTTGTATGGCATCAACACATTTCAAAAAAGTTGGGACATGGCCATATTTACCATTGTGTGGCATCCCCTCTTCTTCTTATAACAGTCTGCAAACGTCTGGGGACTGAGGAGACAAGTTGCTCAAGTTTAGGAATAGGAATATTGTCCCATTATTGTCTAATACAGGCTTCTAGTTACTCAAATGTCTTAGGGCTTCTTTGTCGCATCTTCCTCTTTATGATTATGATCAAATGTTTTCTATGGGTCAAAGATCTTCACTGCAGGCTGGCCATTTCAGTACCCAGATCTTTCCTCTATGCAGCCATGAAGTTGTAATTTATGCAGTATGTGGTCTGGCAATGTCATGTTGGAAAATGCAAGGTCTTCCCTGACAGAGATGACATCTGGATGGGAGCATATGTTGTTCTAGAACTTGGATATACCTTTCAGCATTGATGGTGCCTTTTCAGATCTGTAAGCTGCCCATGCCACACACACTAATACAACCCCATATCATCAGCGATGCAGGCTTCTGAACTAATCGCTGACAACTTGGATTGTCCTTATCCTTTTTAGTCCTGCTGACATGGCGTCCCAGTTTTCCAAAAAGAACTTCAAATTTTGATACATTTGACCACAGAACAGTTTTCCACTGATATTACCAATATAATGTGCATCCAGTATGGTTTTCTGCCTTTGACCCTTACACACAGAGATTGTTCCAGATTTTTTGAATCTTTGGATGGTATTATGCACTGTAAATAATGATAACTTCAAACTCTTTGCAATTTTTCTCTGAGAAACTCCTTTCTGATATTGCTCCACTATTTTTCGTCGCAGCATTAGGGGAATTGGTGATCCTCTGCCCATCTTGATTTCTGAGAGACACTGCCACTATGAGAGGCTCTTTTTATACCCAGTCATGTTGCCAATTGACCTAATAAGTAGCAAATTGGTCCTTCAGCTGTTCCTTATATGTACATTTAACTTTTCTAGCCTCTTATTGCTACCTGTCCCATCTTTTTTGGGATGGGTAGCTCTCATGAAATCAGAAATGAGCCAATATTTGGCATTAAATTTCAAAATGTTTTACTTTCAACATTTGATATGTTATCTATATTCTATTGTGAATAAAATATAAGTTGATGAGGTTTGTAAATTATTGCATTCCTTTTTTATTCACAATTTGTACAGTGTCCCAACTTTTTTGGAATTGGGTTTGTAGATTGTTGTTCAAAGACCCAATAAACACTTTATTTAAAAAATTAATAAAATTCTGTTAATTCTTTTTTAGGCCAGGCTTCACAAGGTTAAGTGGATTGAGGTGATACATTTGCCATTGCTCTATAAAAAGTCATTTTCCCTTTTTCCAATGTACTTATCCACATTTGTGCATTTCCATTAAATAATCGTCAAATAATTTATTTTAAGTGTATGAAGAATCCACTTTATCAGGCCTTAGAAGTGTTTGTGGAGGAAAAAAACTTAAGATCAGTTTAATACTTGGAAATTTGTATAGCTCATGCAGTGATGCAGGTACAGTGCATTATTTACAATCTCTTTCAGGATCCCATAGTGGAAAAGTACCTCTGCAATACTACATGCTGCATAACTGCACCAATTTTTTACTAAGTAATGCCTTCATGCTATCCCATTTTGTTCGATTACTTTAAATAATTGTAATGATTTTAATAGTTTTGGGGTGGCTGGGAAATTCATTAGCTTTCATTCACTACATGTTGCTTACCACCTGTGAACATGCAAATTTTCCCCTCAGTAAAAGCTCAAATGCCAACAAATAAATTCCCAAGATCAGTGTATGGTTGAGGCATGCAATGACCACTGCGTCACTGCCTGTACGCTCCCTTCCTAAATTAAACAGATGGCAACCAAGGGATAGCTGTGCACATGCACAGAGAGAGAAAGCAGGGAGTGAGAGAGTAAGCAGGTCTCACCTGCCACATCTAAGCTGCCAAAAGGTCCTTAGCCAACTCCACTGAAATTGGACCTATTCCACTGTTTCTGGTAATCGTGTAACTGCCAAATGCTTCAGCACCATAAAATAATTTCTTAATTTTTGGCATCACTCTTCTCAGCAGCTACTGTTGACAGGCATCCCAGATATACTGGCAGATGTTGCACTGACTTTTTTTATTTACAAACCTAAACAATTTTAAACCTTTCACAAACTAAGACAATGGCACATTTAAGATCACTGACCTCTTCAAACGAATCAGTATTTGTCTATAAAGATTCCGTCTCTATGTGTGTGATTGTATGCACCTGGTAGCAATGCATGTGGCTGATACGTAAAATCAATAATTAGAATGAATTTCCAGATATATTGTTTGGTTGTATATCTCTGTTTAAATTATTCCGAATCCATGTAAACTAAAATCTATCTTAATTATTCTCATTTGAGATTTATGATACATTTTCTCTTTTTTAAGCTCCTACAGAACCACCACTGCAGCCAAGTTTAGGTAAGCTAATACGTAAATGTTTTATTAAAATTAAAAGTAATATTTTCTATTTCACTGATTATTTAAATCTTACTTATGATTAATCTTAAATCTACTTATGGTGTTCTATTTCATGCTACAAAGCCGAAATACATGGAAGTCATGCAATTCTTCGTGATGATTTTGACTCTAATCTGCAAGGAGAACTAGATGGCAATATCTGGTGGGTATTCGGGACACCATTTACACATTTTATTTTCAAAATGATAGTAACTCTGTCTTGTCTTCTCAGGTCAAACTGTAGTAACTGTGAAGTGGGGGAGCAGTGTGGTGTGGTCTTATATGGTAAAGCTGTCACTTTCTGTGAACCCTTTGGGGAAAGAGAACTGGTAATTATATCCTTTACTAGCTAACCAGATGCACAAAATCATATACAATCTTGACAACATACTTGACAACTATATTCTGAACACTAATTGGAAAGCTGTTCCATAACTGTGGGTTTTATGCATCAGTTGTCAGGGATTTCCCAAATTTTTGAGTGGCAGCCCATAGTGAGTTAGTCACAACAAAGCACATGCTGACTGCACACTTTGTCTTTGATTTATGTTTCATGTGCTTTTGTTATGCTTATGTTCCTTGTTTTATTTAATGTTTTTTTCAAATAATTTTAATTTTTCTTGTTATATACACATTCATACAAAATATGGCATGTTGTAAAATGCTTCTTATGACTGCTCAACATGTAAACATGTAAATAGAAATATAATAAAAAATAATTTTATACTTTACTTTTATCTTTATTTATTTTAAGTACAGTAATTCCTGGTTTATCGCGGTGGTTACATTCCAAAACCTTCCACGATAAATGAAAAAAAAAACGCTCTAAACAACCCCCCCAAAAAAAGCTTTTTTATGTATACATTACTATATTAACATTTTACTTCATTTTATAATCAATAAAATTATATTAAAAAATAATATTTTTATTAAGACATAAGTATTTCAACATAAAACATAAAAAAAAAGCATATCCATAAAAATAAAAAATAAAATTCCTTATAAGATTTTTGGTCTATTGTGCTATCTGCAAGAGACCGGGAAAATTAGCGAAACAAATTAGTTATGTCGCAATTGCAAATCCATGATAAATCGGGGGCATGAGATTTGAACCGCGTTAATTGTATAACTATAGTATAAAAATAAGGTACAAAAAGGTAAAAAATTAAATAAAATGTATATTATATATATATTGTGTGTGTGTGTGTGTGTGTGTGTGTATATATATATATATATATATATATATAATACACACACACACACTCACACATACATAAACACACGAGATATATTAGATCTATATAAAAAGATTTAAAGTTTCATAGTGTGATTGTCACTAAAGTGTCCAGGTGATGATATCAACCCACCGGGGTCAACAAACTCGCCGAATATGTTTTGTGTAATTTTTTCTTTCACCCTGAAACAAACTTAAACTACTGTCTTTTTTGATCGTACGGATAAGAGCAATACAGCATTTGAATCTGTAAAGGGTGTACTTTTATTTGTACACATAACATAACAACAAAATGCTGTGCTTTTGTAAAATAAAGAATATAGACAGTGCACGCTCTTTGCTGTCTCTGTCATCTTTCTTCACAAACACATAAATAAAACAACCTGAATCTCAGTGAATTTCTCACAGACAATAAATATATGTATAAAAAGCTTGAAATTTAAGGAGCGTTTTTTAGTTTCTCCACTATCACCTCATTAACGCTGATGATCTCGCCTTGCATCGAGTGCACTGTTCATATGGAAATGATCTTAGTTGAGCCAGGTAGTCATGTACACGCATGGTGCGTTGTCCGTTACTTTTTTAAATGAATTAATTTTGGCTGTAGTTTAGCCTACTGTCTAACCTGTTTACAGCGGCGACGCATTGTAGAATTGGTGGATGAGAATCACTGTAAACACAAAGAAGACGCACTGTGGACGTGTTTCCATTTATTTAAGTATGTGCGGCAGTAATGGCAAGTCAAGGCGAGAGCAAGGCGAGTTTCTCAAAGTGGAAATATGCTTATTATTTCACTTTAGTTGAGCTTTTAGTCAAATGTAAGCTGTGTCTTTTTGGGTTGAAGGCCGTATCTACTGCGATAAACAGCAACTCTAATCTGTCAAAGCACCTCCAGAAACTCCATGCCTCGATGAAGATAGAAGCTAACACAGTGTTATGTTTTACATTGTTGATAGTTTTCATACTTAAGCTGTGAAAGGAACATTTTATAGGCTCAACACAACAGCTTTTATGATGCAGAAGCCACTTTTTTTTTGTTATTTATTTCAGAAATTCTTGTGATATATTCAGTTTGTGCTGGTCTGACTTAAATAAAATAGTGTTTAAAAATTACTTTGTGTTTAAGTCAGTTTAAAAGGGCATTAATGAAAACATTAAAGAACGTTCTTTAAAAAAGTCACTAAAAAGTTAAATGAAGTAACTAGTAATTGTACTATTTCTTAATAAGTAGCACAACACTGCCGGTACGAATGTAAGACCCTCATGGACAATATCCAGCATGCATGTAAGACCCTCATGGACACTATTAATCATGCATTAAATTTATTTGATAGTTAAATATATTCTAAATAAACTACAAACAAAAAAATATATAATTTTATTTTGTCCTCACATTCTTTCTTGTAGCAATTCCCTCTCAGTCACATAGCTGACTGAAAGTTTCATTCTGCAGCTGATTATACTGGTCTTTGTCTTCTCAGGTGTGGTTCACAGCATTATGATGATTCATGATTATACTGATCATTCATGCCTTCTTGCATACAGCCTTTCTACACAAACTCCATCTAGTCATTGGTCCTTATGTTCACATTTCATAGTTTATGTCTGTGCCTCATTTCCATGCTTGAATAATGTGTGATCCAAAATGGCGGCGCGGCAGTAGCTCGCATCGGCCTTTCCGGATCCAAAAATAGTGCTTTTACATTTAGCCAGACTTATTACAATACATGGACACCAGAGTCAGCTGTGTTCATATGTACGACCACCAGACACTACTTTGCTACAGGAATCATGCAACCAGCAATCTGCATGATGAAGTTATTAATAACCTTCGTGACCTCGGCTTGCTGCGACCTCGGCTACAAAGACCAAGCCCCCAGCCCTCGGTGTCACCTGGTGCCGGTAGCTGGGAGAGAGGACACCGGAAGCGCTGCTCGAGGACGCGGAATCGCGGCAAGCGGGCGGGTGTCCGTGCTAGGCTAAATGCCAACCCTAGCCGGCCGGCTCTCCCGTCAATTCTTCTTTTTAACGTCTGCTCCCTGGACAATAAACTGGACTACATACGACTCCAGCGAACCACACGGCGAGAGTTTAGAGACTGTTGCGTCTTTGTTTTCATGGAGACGTGGTTTAGCGACAGAGTTCTGGAAGCCACCATCCAGCTAGACGGGCTAACTGTGTTTTGAGCTCTGTGCGGTAAGACTCGCAGTGGTGGCATGTGTGCTTATATCAACACGGAATGGTGAAAGAACTCGTTTCATGCCACTGCTCATCGCTAGTGGAGTTTGTGACTGTTAGATGCAGACCTTTTTATTTACCACGGGAATTCACCACTGTTTACATCGTCGGAGTGTACATTTCTCCCAGTGCTAATGCTATGAAGGCACTGTGTGAACTCTAAGGCGTTATTAGTAGCCTGCAAAATGCTCACCCCGACGGATTGTTTCTTATTGCCGGAGATTGCTTCCTAAACTCCATCAGCATGTGGACTTTGCAACGAGAGAAGCGAACACACTTGATCTTGTTTACACAAACATCCCTGGCACGTATTGTGCGGAGCCCCGCCCCATCTCGGACACTTAGACCACTACTCTGTTATGTTTATTCCAGCATACAGACTGCTCATCAGACGCTCTAAATCGGTTCTGAAACAGGTGCAAACCTGGCCAGAGCTACTTCTGCTCTTCAGGACTGTTTTGAGTGCACTGACTGGGACATGTTTAGAGAGGCTGCAACCAACTTGGAGAAGTACACATCATCAGTGACCAGCTACATCAGCGGATGTGACCATCTCCAAGACCATTACTACATGCTCCAACCAGAAGCCGTGGATGACTGCAAATGTTTGTGTGCTGCTGAAACAAAGAGACTTTGCCTTCAGAACAGGGGACAAGGCGGCCTTAAAAATAGCAAGGACCAAACTGTCTCGTGCCATCAGAGAGGCAAAGTGTGCACACGCAAAGAAAATCCACAACCACTTCCAGGACAGTGGAGACACTCAGCGCATGTGGCAGGGCATCCATGCGATCACGAATTAAAAGACCACATCACCTGCTTGTGACCGTGATGCCTCCCTCCCAGATGCGCTCAACAACTTCTACGCCCGGTTTGAGGTACAGAACAACGTGAAGGCGAGGAAGACCACCCCTCCTCCCACTGACCAGGTGCTCTGTCTAACCACAGCTGAAGTGAGGAAAACTCTATGCAGAGTTACCCAAAGGAAGTCTGCTGGACCTGACAAAATTCCTGGCAGAGTGCTCAGCTAGCGCATGTCTTTACTGACATCTTCAACGTCTCCCTGAGCAGTAACGTTGTTCCCACGTACTTTAAGACAACGACCATCGTTCCTGTGCCGAAGAAGTCTACCATATCCTGCCTCAACAACTATCATCCCGTCGCGTTCACTCCCATTGTGATGAAGTGCTTCAAGAGGCTCGTCATGAGGCACATTAAAACCCAGCTTCCACCCGCACTGGACCCCATGCAGTTTGCGTATCATCCAAACCGTTCCACGGACGATGCCATCTCCACAACCCTCTATTTGGCCCTTACCCATCTGGATAACAAGGACTCATATGTACGAATGCTGTTCATTGACTTCAGTTCAGCATTCAACACAATCATTCCTCAGCACCTGTTGAGCCTACTGGGCCTGAACACCTCTCTTTGTAACTGGATCCTGGACTTCCTGACTGAGAGACCTCAGTCAGTACGGATCGGGAACAGCATCTCCAGCACCACCACACTGAGCACTGGGGCCCCCCAGGGCTGTGTGCTCAGTCCACTGCTGTTCACTTTGCTGACTCATGACTGTGTAGCAATGCACAGCTCGAATCAGATCATCAAGTTTGCTGATGACACGTCCGTGGTGGGTCTAATCAGCAAGAACAACGAGTAAGCATTCAGAGAGGAGGTACAACGGTTAACAGCCTGGTGTGGAGCAAACAACCTGTCTCTGAACGTGGACGAAATGAAAGAGATGGTTGTGGACTTCAGGCGAGCACAGAGCGACCAATTTCCACTGATTATTGATGGATCCTTTGTGGAGATCATCAAGAGCACCAAATTCCTTGGTGTTCATCTGGCGGATAACCTTACCTGGTCATTTAACAGCAGCTCCATCACCAAGAAGGCCCAGCAGCGTCTCTACTTCCTGAGAAGGCTGAGAAAAGCCCATCTCCCTCCCCCATCCTGACCATGTTCTACAGAGGGACCATTGAGAGCATCCTGAGCAGCTGCATCACTGCCTGGTTTGGGAATTGCACCGTCTCAGACTGCAAGACCCTACAGAGGATCGTGAGGACAGCTGAGATGATCATCGAAGTCTCTCTCCCCTCTATCATGCACATTTACACCAAACGCTGCATCCGAGCAACTTCTAATATGACTATCATTAATGGTGCCGGCAGCCATCTTCCCACTGCATAAATGGATGCGGATTCCTCACGTTGTCTGCCAGACTTTCCTGCCCCATTTTGCAGCCCAGATCCTTGGGTTTCAGTTTTGGATCTTCCGGTTTTCTCAGACTTGCACCTTGCCACCAGTTGGAGTTGGTTTTTGATTTTTCCTATTCTCAAGGCACGGACTGTTTCTCTCACTCAGCCTTACTCCCACTCGGCACTATGTGGTCGCAAGTTTTTTTGCAAGGCATTTGTGTTTTGTCTAAATTTTTTTTTTTTTTATTAAAGACTTCAAATGTTTACCTTGCTGGTATCCTGCATTTGAGTACAACTACCCACTCCCTGACAGTATGATCTGGCCAGACATGGACCCCCTGGATGATCTCCAGACTCAACTATCCTCTCTAGTGCAGATCACCACCTCACATCACCAACAGATACAGAAACTGGCAAATACAATTTGTGAATTGGCCCTTCAGGGCAACCAAGCCCCTGTAGCTCATGCCTCTGCTTCAGAAACCCCTACTGCTCATAACCCTACATCAGCAACCCCATTGCCTGTCCCGCCACCGGCACCTTGGTGTGAGGTTCATCTTCCGACCCCTGAGCACTTTGGGGGACAACCAGGGGAGTGCAGGCTGTTCCTGTTAAACTGTGAAATAACTTTTCAGCTTCAGCCATCCTCTTTCCTGGATGATCTCACCAAGGTGGCCTATGTGATCTCCCTACTTTCAGGTAAAGCCAAATGGTGGACCACAGCAAAGTGGACAGGATGCCGCCCGGTCCCTGTTCCAGACCACCCAAGACAGAAGTTTCGTAGCTGAATACAGCACAGACTTTCACCCCTCTGGAACTCCACTAGCATGAACAAGAGGCATTGCTCTTATGGACTCTGCAAAAGAGAGGGCTTGGCATTGAATCTGGGGCCAGCACTGGGCCAAGGACTCCCAGCCCCTCCAAACCGTTGCCCAAGGTTCGGATCAACGTCAAGAGCCATGAATTAGCAATGTTTGTCGACACCAGGGTGGAAGCTAAATTTCTCGATGAGGAACTTGCTCGCCATCTAGACATTGAGATCCAAACAATCCCCACACCACTCCTGGTCCGTGCCTTCGAAGGCCACATTATCCATATATGAGTACTTGATCATGCCGTTTGGCCTCACTAATGCTCCAGCCGTCTTTCAGGCCCTGGTCAACACCGTCCTTCAGGACATGCTCCATCATTTTGTGTTTGTCTACCTGGACAACATATTAATCCACTCCCGCTCACTGGAGGAACACCATTGTGATTTGTACACTCTGTGCTGACCCGTCTACTTCAGAGCCAGTTGTGTGTTAAGGCTGAAAAATGTGTTTCATGTGTCCAGCAGATATTCTTTGGGCTCCATCTTATCTGCGGTAAATGTGAAGATGGATCCTGTCCGGATTCTTGCCATGGAGGTGTGGCCCAAACCTGAAAACGGCAAACAACTGCAGAGGTTCTTTAGCTCTTCTACGGCAATTTCATTCACAGTTTTAGCACCATTGCTGGCCAATACATCCCCATCGCTGGCCTATACTCAGCACCTATTCTCACTTTGCCTGACCCTTCCTAGCAATTTATCATGCAGGTTGATGCCTCCGACAAGGGATTGGGGGCAATCCTGACTCAGATAGGAGCCACTGACAACCGCCTCCATTCATGTGCCTTCTTCTCACGCCGACTAAATCCCATGGAACAGAACTACTCCATAGGGGACCGCAAGTTGCTGGCAGTCAAGCTGGCACTTGAGGAATGGCAGCATTATTTGGAGGGCACCGAACACCCATTCATTGTGTGGATGGACCACTGCAACCTGGAGTATATATGAGCAGCCAACAGAGCAACTTTGGGGGCAGCCCACCCCGGATGCAACTGCAGGTGCAGACCAGCACCTGCTTACCACCCCGGCCAGAGGGTCTGGCTCTCTATCAAGGACCTGCTTCTGAAGATCACATGCAGGAATCCAGCCCCTCGCTTTATTGGACCTTGTCCTATATAAAAGATCCTCAACCCACCTCCGCTTTCCCAGAGTCTTCAGTGTCCACCCCACCTTCCACATTACACGCCTCAAACTGGTCCAAGCATGCTCCCTGGTCTCCTGTGCTCAAGATGCAGAGGAAGAGGCTTGCAATACCTTGTGGATTTCTGAGTTTTGAAAACAGAAATAGATGATTAGTCTTTCCTTCTCTATCAGATTTTTATGTCATACCTCGGACCATGTTGCACCAAAAGAGTGCCTTTTGCATTTTCAAAACCAGTAAAAAATTAAATAAAATACAGATTCTGTTTCATTACAGAAGGGACTAGACTTTAAAATATTTTGATTTAAATTAGAAATTAAAACACTGACCCACACTTAACCATGTACAATGCTTTACTGTAACAGTAACACTCTCCATGTTGGCTTAAGGTTATCTAAAACCTTAGTTTATAAATCAGTAAGACAAGTTCTTTCTCTGTGTAAAAAGAGGTTAGGTTAAAGGTTCAGGTTCAAGGAAAGAATTGCACCTTTAAAAAAAAATCTAATAAAATTTTATTTCACATGCACATACATACATACAGGGTACGACATGCAGTGAAATGCTTATTATGATGGTCAGGCATGGGGGAATAGGATGGGGAGAAAAATAATACAAAATATAAAAATTAAATATAAGAATATATAAAGATATAAAGATAGATATATGTATATGAAAGAAAAGTATGTATATACAAAAAAATGCTTATGGCAGTAAACAGTGAAAAAGTAAACAATAGACATAGATTTAAGGTGGTTTAGATTGTCCATAAAGTGTCTGTGTGCGGTATGATGTGGTGTGAAACTTTATCCAGTGTTTCAGTTTCTTTTATGATATTACCTAATTCAATTAGATTGCTTTACAGGAACTTGAGCTGCGTTTCAATGCTAGCACCATGTAGCAACACGTGTAGCACTGCTTTTCTTGGTGCTGGGAGAACTCGCCGACTCTTTTGAGGCCACTAGAGCTGCATCAGGTCGTTGCCCCGGCTCTATATGAACCGGAGGTCAGTCTCAAAAGACTGATACCACTAGCCTGGAAAGTTCTGCCAGACATGTCATAATGGGTCCTGCGCACTGTAGAGCGAGGCTATACTATTCAGTTCAGGTCTTGTTTGCCCCATTTTGACAGGGTTTGTCCCACCCCAGTGGAAACTGAGCAGGTTCTGGTCATGAAACAAGAAGTAAGCACTCTCCTGAGAAAGAAGGTAATTGAGGTGGCACTGTTGGTGGACCTGGTAGCCCTCCTCCATCAGCCTCCATTAGAGATTCCTCTAAGAAGTCCAGTGCCTGGTCGGTTCAGTGCTGGAGCTCATTTGCATGTGTTTGCAAAAGTGTTGGCCCCGTCCACCCTCAAAGTTTTACGCTTCGCTGTTTCAGCATATCATGCCCTTCATAGCGGGGCAAACTCTGGGCAGAAACACACTTCTGATGTGTTTTCTGGGTGGAACCTGGCTGTTGTGCTGGAAGCTCTATCCAAGCCCCCCTTTGAGCCCTTGACCGAGGCTCCATGGAGGCATCTTACAGTCAAGACTGTGCTTTGCTGGCTATCTGTTTTCTGAAGACTGGTGATTTGCAGGTGCGTTTACTCCAGGCATAGCCAGTGCCTTCCTGCACCCTAGAGCGGGTTATGTCCCCAGGTGCCCTCGGTCGTCCCACAACCTGTTAGGCTCCAGGCAATTTATCCTCTTCTGTTTCAGGCCACAGACCAGAAAGGCTAAACAAGCTGTGCCCAGTGCGAGCACTGGACACTTGCATCCATAGGACGAGCCCTTGGAGGAATTCGGAACAAGTGTTCATCTGCTACGGCCCTCCAAGAAACGGCCTTCCTGCAAATACCCAGACCCTCAGCAGATGGATTATCGACACAATTGCATCCTCCTACGAGTCCTCTCAGTTTAGTGTCAGAGCGCAGTCGAAACCTCTGCGACACTGCAAGCTGGTCCACCCCACTGAACTTTGTCAGGTTTTACAACCTCAACTTCTGTGCCACTCCTGGCTACTCTGTCTTTCGACACAGCTCTGCTCATACACACTAGTCAGGGACTGGTCAGTCTGGCGGTATTGTGCTCTTGTTCCCAAAGCATTGCGACATAGCTCGAGCTCCTGAAATTGAATGTCTCTAGGTTACATATGAGGGAACGGGACGCTGCGTCCCCTTGCCACACTGCCATGTGCTTTTATAGCTTCCTGGTCGTGATGTCACCCCGCTGATGATGCCGTGCCTTCTATTGAACAAATTACACACGTGATTTAGAGCATGGACAACTTGGAAGCGTTCCCAAAGCATTGCGACGCAGCACATCGTTCCCTCAGGGAACTAGGGTTACATAGGTAAACTAGAGACGTTCCTTCATATCAGGAAATCAGATCCAATCATCTTAGTCCACCTTATAGCTTTGGTAACCCATGGGACCTGTTTCCTACTGCAACAGCTTATTTTTTCCCCTTTTAATTCTAGAGGAGGATACTATGCTAACATTTTTTAAATATTATTTAATTGTTTCTGTAGTTAAAACATGCGTTTGACATTATCATCTGTGCAGATCAGTGACACTGGATGGCAGTTTTAATGTCCTGTACATTTATTTTTTGGGGAAAGTGACACATTTCTCTGCAGCTTTCATCAAGGACCTCCAGCAGATTTTCTCCCAGTTTCTGCCAGAAGAACTCATACAATTCCACTGGTATCTTTTCCAGGCACTTTTCTTTCCGCCATTGTGTTTAGGTTGGCCTGTAACTCTTCTAGTAGCCGTGGTCGTTCCAGTGCAGAAGTCCTCAGTGAAAGCTTTTTAGCAACTCCTTGTAGTCTCTCTATTTTCTTTGTAGAAGTTTTTGTTGTGGGGCAATTGTTTCGTAATCTGAAAATTTTAAGAGAGCCTAGTGCATAGTTTATAATTAGCATTTTTCAATTCTCCACTGTTTTATATATATATATATATACACCAAAATATGCTGCATTGCTAAAGTGTGTGTGTGTGTGTGTGTGTTTGAGTTTCTGGAGGCAAATTTCTGTTCTCATAGAGCAAAAATGTGGTTTCTAACGGTGACACAAAGCAGCATTTATACCTTTGTGAGGATTTGGGATGCATTCTAGCCAAAAGCAACTAAATAAAAAAAACTAAAAAAGATTCTGACTCACCTGCCAAAGGACGCAGGCGACTTTTTATTTTCATTTTAACTGTGATTCTGCTTTGCCACATGATTCAGGTGAACAGCAATTTATTTCTAAAAGGGTCTTCATTGCAAACGAGTTATAAAAATCAGTTTCTTTCTGTCAATTACCATTTGCTTGCATAGCTGCTTGTGAGTGTTGTAGTAATCATGTAGATAAGTCTAGCTAGTTAGCCAGCGACCTAAAAATATTTTGTTGAATTTAATGGATGCAACACAATATTTAGTCTCAAAACGCTGAAGCGCATCCAGATAAATCGCAGATAAATAAAAAAATGTTGTTTAGCCATCAAGAGTTTTTTAGCCAGGAGATTAGAAAAAAAGTGAGGATGTAATTAGTTTGATCAGTTAAACACCATTATGAAGTGTGAGTGTGTTCTCAGATATTGTTAGTGTAAATGTGTGTGTTTTGTAGGTGATGGTTATATATATATATATATATATATATAAAACATACACTTTCTGTGTAACCTCATACCCTTATTATTACACTTCCACTTGTAAATTAGCTATCTATGCACTTCTGGTTAGATGCTTACTGCACAATGACAATAAAGTTGAATCTAATCTAATCTAATCTAATCTAATCTAATCTAATCTAATCTAATCTAATTATGCCTGTATAGCTAAATAGTCTACCAGATCTTTCAAAATCCATTGTATACAGATGAAAAAAAATTATCTTACATGATTGGAAAAAATGAAAAGAAACGAAATTCATAAGAAGTATAATAAGTGTCCTAAAAACTGATTATTTTATAGATCTAAATGCCACAGCATATGAATACTCTTATGTTATAATAACCCTTTAATTAATCAAGTTATTCACTGGTGTCTTAACATTTTTTGTAAATAATCTATTTTTTATATCCATCTGTAATTTTATCATACATTTTTATATTCACTTACATCCTGAATTATCTTTCTTAAAAACTCACAGTCAACCTTCCTCAGAATTTTCCTCATGCACTGCATTTCGCAGTGCAAATTAATTTCAGTCATTGATTTCTGTAGCATGACAGTGTTGAAGATATAAATCTTTCATGGCCAGAATAGTAGAAGAGTATGGAACACAGAGTACTCAGAATACTAATTGATCATAGCCATGCAGATTAAAGCAATGGAAGAAAATATAGCCATGGCATTCACGTTTGCTTGATGCCACTATATAAAATGTTCTAGCCAGGTAAATGTGTACTTATTCTGTGTTTTTTAATGCATAATTTTATGGGTTGATCTGTTTTTTTTTTTTTAGGCTCTGGATCCTGCCATTTTAGTTATTCAGATCCCAGCATAATTGTCTCCTATAGACTGAACAGTTCAAGTGGCTGGACCATCTTGGAAAAAATCAGGTTTCTCTTTTATACTCTTTACACAGCCCAAATAATCAATTTGACCACTTTATCTTTGGTTATGTAGTGTTGTTTGATATTTTTATTTATTTTTCTTACATTGGAGTGTGTGGGTGTGTGTTTACGCTTTCAGGGACTCAAGCTGCATCAACAATGCTTTGGGAACACTTTCACGTGCCCATGCATCTGAATCACATGTTTAATCTGTCCAACAAAAAGACGTGGCGTCACCAGCAGGGTAACATTACAAACAGGAAGCTATTAAATGCACATGCGGTTTAGACAGTGCTAGCTGCAATAGAAGGATGTGTTTTAGGGATGCAAGGAGTATGGCCTGGAGACCCAGCATCTCGTTCCCTGAGAGAATCAGGGTTACGTACTTAACCTAGAGACGTTCCCTTGCAGGAACTTTAGCTGCATCAACAACACTTTGAGAACAAGAGTCTTATACTGCCAGACTGTTTAGGAAGCACTCGGTGTGTGTCTGTGTGAGAAAATAAATATGGAAAGCAGGCTTCAGTACCATCTATGTGTTCCCACTTAGATCCAATGCTTTCCCCCAGCGCTCGGAAGCACGCCTTTCGAGACCGGGGAGGAAGCACTGGATCTGAAAGGGAGAAGCCTATCTCCAATTTCTTTTAGATCCAGTGCTTACTCCCAGAAGGGGGAGGGAATAGATGCTAGCAAACCCGTAGATGCTCCCTTGCAACCAGTCCTGTTCGAGAAGGTTTTGGAGGTGGTGACTCATGCTGTTGCCAAGCTAGATATTGCTTGGCCATATGAAAAACTAAAAACAGCGTCTGCCGAAGCTTTTTTGCGATCAAAGTCACTGCCTCCATGCTGGGGTCTGCCAGGAGGTGTCCAGGTCTTGGAAAGCCCATACTCAGCCTGCCTTTTCAGTCCCAATGTCTTCCTCTATGCTAATGTGGTCTGACTGAAAGAGTGCGGTTATGGGTCAATGCCCTGGGTTAAAAGACGTCGCTGGCTATCTTTCCTCGGGTGCTTCATCCGCCCCCAAGGCCCTAGCACTGCCCACCAAGTCCCTTCAGCCTTCCTCTGCCTTGGTTGGTAAGGCATACACAGAGATGTGTCAAGGCACTGGCTGCTGGCACAGTATGGCTGGGCTGCAGGCGCATTGGGAATACCTGCTGAGGAAATTGGATTAGGGATTAGTACAGGCACTGACGATGTCAAAGAGCTTTGTCGTGCAATAGACCTGGCTCTTAGGGCTACTAAAAAGACCAATAGGGCCATTGGCCAGTCTATGTCAGCCCTGGTGGCCACAGAGAGGCATCTCTGGCATCTCTGACATTGACAGAGCATTCCTACTGGACGCCCCCATTGTACGCATTGGCCTTTTCTGCAACGCTGTGAATACAGTTGTTGACAGGTTTCAGGAGACAAAAAAGCAGTTAGCGTTGTTCCAGCACTACCACCCTCACTGCTCCCATGGGGCTGCTCAATGGGCGTAGCCCCAGCCTAGCACTAACAGCACTGGTGTGTGTGTGTGTGTGTATGTGTGTGTGTGTGTGTGTGTGTGTGTGTGTGTGTGTGTGTGGTCATTTTTACCTTCATTGTCTTAACCTTATCAAGACTACGTAATTCAGGCTTTCATTCAACTTTGTGTTTATTGCTCAGTTAAATGTTCTTCCTGGTTCTTTTGCTTTTCAAGAGCACCCAGCAATATCAGCACAGTGGTACATCTACTTACTGTGCCACCAAGCTGCAAGGGAGAGGCTGTTCACCTGAGGTGGTTCCAAGAGGCTGCATCTGAGCCTAATGGTTATGAGTCCTGCTGGGGACTGGATAACATACTGCTGGTCAACATGGCCCACAAACCCACCATATTAGAGGATAACCTTGATCCTCCTGATACTGCTAACTGGATCTTTTTCCCTGGAGCAACTATAAAGGTTATTTAAAAAAATACCCATTTAAAGGCTGTATGGATATTGAGCAGATATTTTACATCTCTTGACAGTAGTTTATGTCTAATTTTATTTATTAAAGTATGCCAAACTGAGGAAAGTGCATAGTCCAGGAGCATCTTTTGAAATAAAATTAGCTAATTTGAAATATTTTACAACCTGTTTTTTTTTCTAATCACCAGCATGCCTGCCAGTCAGATGGAAGTTCCATGTATTTCCATGGTGGAAAGGAAGTGGTGCATAGCTATACTTCCACCCGAGACATTGATCTCCACCAAGAAGAAGAACACCACTACTGGGAGGAAGACTTTGAGAGCCCACCTAAGGGGTGAGTGTTGCCACGATTCACATCATGCATACAGTATCACAGGTATTCCCCCCCTACACAGTATGGAAACCTGTTAGCAGCAGACAATTTTACAGTTCATACACATACTGAAATGCATAGTATGACATGCAGTAAAATGACTAATCACTGACATAAAATGGAAATAAATGTATAATACAAATTAAATACAAAATTAAGAATTACTTCATTTTAAATAAATATAAAACAAGGAACGATCTTTCTATCTACAGTATTTGTGAATTTTGCTAAATTTACAATGTCCACTGTCCACTCTCTACTCTCTCCACTGTCTTTCTGAAGGTCAGGAATTCCTGCTGACATCCAGGAAAATATTGTTCCCATAGTACCAGTTCTAAAAATGTTTACCATCCACTATGCAGGTTTTCTCATCCTTTTCCAGAGATATTGCTCAAAACAACAGTGTTGTCATTAAATGTGATTATGTTGGTAGATTTGGAAGTGTCTACAGAATCATAAATGAACAATGAATACAGCAGGAGGCTAAGTACAAGAGGGTTTTGCTGGCATCGTCTGAGGCGTGATTGGGATGGTATGTAAACTAAAATAGGTCAGAGTGTCAGGTAGTAAAGAAAAAGTCTTTGGCAAGTTGTTTAAAACACTCCATCACAACTTACAATAGATCAGGGCTAGGTCACTAAAGAAGGCAGGCTTGGGTTTCTTTAATACAGAGACAATAATGGGCTGTTTGTCTCAAATTTATATTATTGACTAGTCCAGAGTGAGTTTTAATATCTCTGTGAACAATGCTGCTAGTTCCTGACTGGTGATGCTGCTGCTTTTCTGGTGTTCATTCTCCTAATTGCAATTCCTCACATCGTGCTCAGACATGCATGCAGCTATTACCAATGAAAAAAGCAAACATAAAAACAATAAGGCAATGAAAAAAAAATCATCAGTGAGACTCCTGAGTGGTGTTTTGTTCATCTTCATTAAAGAGAACAGTTGCTCACACAGATATGTGCTGGTGAACACAAAGAGCATTTGAGCAGCTTGGGCAAGGAGTTGGAGCAGTGTGTCGGGGAGGAAACATGGAAACTGTGCAGCACACACAGAAGTCGTACTTTGACACGAGCTGTCTCTACACTGGAGTTCAATCAGCTCCATTTGGAGGTTGGTTGGGGCGCTTTCCACGTCAATCACAAACGGACTACTAAGCAGTTAAAATCTGCATTTCTGGGCTTCAAAGTCGGTAAATCTCAGTGTAAATTCAACGCTGAGTAGGCAGAGTTTTTCAGCGGTCTCGACTGACGCGCCATTGCGCTAACAAAGCATTCTGGGATTTGTAGTATTAGCTGAGCATTCTGGGATTTGTAGTATTAGCGGTGTATGCGCTATATACTGGTGGGCCAGCACTAATACATATTTGATATGATCTCGCGGGCCAAATATAATTAGACCGCTTTGGCCAGATTTGGTCCGCAGGCCTGAGTTTGACACCCCAGAACTTTAATGAATATTAAAGTCACCAATAATTAATGCTTTGTCTAAAGAAGTAGCTAAATTTGTGATGAAGTCTGCAAATTCTATGAGAAAATCAGAGTAGGGCCCTGGGGGTCTATAAATAAAAATTTGTGGAATTGACTGACTTGACCTGCTTTTGGACACTAAATATTTTATGCTGGTGTAAAGAACTTCAAATGTTTTACATTTGTGTTTAGTCTTTTGTGTGACGTTTAGATTATTATTATAAATGGCTGTGACTCTGCCTCCTCTGCTTTTTAGACGGGGTTGGTGTATGTAACTATACCCAGGGGGACTCGCTTTATTTAATGCTACATATTCATTCGTTTTAATCCACGTTTCTGTCAAACACATTGTATTAAACCCCTGGTCGGTAATAATTTCATTTATAGTAAACGCTTTTGACGTGAGAGCTCTAATATTCAACATTCCTATTTTTAGATCAGAGGTGCTGGCTGTGCGTTCAGTCCTACTTAATTTAATGTTAATCAGGCTACTAAAACAGACTTTCTGATAATTCCTATATTTTGGTTTCACTCGGGGGACAGACACAGTCTTAATTTGGTGGATCCTAAGTGACGACTCTGTGCAGCTAGCAGAAGGTCGGTTAAGCCTGTCTGTCTGCTCCCTGGCCTTGGCTCTAGACAGTCACTTGTTAACTAGTGCTGTTCTGAGACTATAACCTATACTACAAGAAATGAGAGCAGCACCTTCCCAAATGGGATGGATACTGTCCCGCCTTAACAGGCCAGCCTTGCCCTCAAAAATGCTTCTATTATTAATGAAGCCCACATTGTTTTTGGAGCACCACTCGGACATCCAGCAGTTTAGCGACCATAACCTGCTGTCGAAGGCGTAGATCATTAGCTCCTGTGTGAAAAACTTAGAGAACCTGTGCTTTCCTAAGAATCTAAGCTGACCTGCTATGTCCGGCACCCTGGCTCCCGGTATACGCCTAACTTGTGCTACTGGTGCCCCTAAAGGTCTAGCTAATTTCACGTGCCTCAGAATGGAGTCTCCTAAAACCAGAGCTCTTTCAGGTTTCTTAGCGGGTGCTTCACTTAAGAGAGCACACCTGTTGGAGACGTGAAGTGGAGAGGAATGGTGCTCCCATGGGCAAGCCTCAGCGTTAGCTTTGGCTTTGCGAGTGTGCCCATTCGCCCTGCTGCGAGGGCTCTAATGCCGGAGTCGGGGGAATATTAACTTCCCCTAGGGCATCCAGACTTTCCCCTGCAGAGCCTGAACTGCTCTCGCACTCACTACTTCTCTCTAGACTTTGGATGCACTAATCTAAAGATCTTCTCCGTCAAAGAGCAAACTAGCTTACACTTCTCACAGATAAAATTATCGCTAACAACGGAGAAAGAACAACTAAACCTGTCACACTTCACACACTTAATGAACTGGATGTTCGCTATAGTAGAGAAATTACATACCTTAATGTGATTACTGTAGTGTGTGTTTGCAGTTCTGGTGAATGTCCTCCGCTTACTGCTTTCAAACCCTCAAACTGGGGAAAAAAGCGCTCTTCCAAAGATATTTTGATATTTTAAAGCGATGAAAGAGAAAATAAAAAGAACTGTTAAAAATATCATATATATTATATATCAAATATAATATATTAAATATTTATCATTAATTTCACAGTTTCTTTTTGTTTGACAAATGTGTTACTTTTTACTTTTCGGCTGTCATCTGCAGCATCACCTGACTGCTGTGATTATCACCTGTTATTTTCTGGTGGACATATCCAACAGGCTGGCCACGACAAAAACAAACAGTGAAATCATTTTACACAAACCTGCATTTTCCTGCATCAACACATGGGCCATGGATCATTTTTACTGTACACAAAAAGATTCCTGCTGCTCTTCCACACCTGTCAGCTAGCTGGATTAAACCCAATTCATTCTTGCTGTGAGTGACCAGAACTACCCAATGCAACACTGTGCTCCCTTCTAGTACTGAACTCACAGGGACATAGTCCATATTCTTATTTTTCTGTAACTGTGTAAAAACTTACAAAGGCAGTGTTGTAGAAGTTACTCGGATCGTCACCAAGTAATATTGGGAGGCCTCTAAAAACTGAGTATGTAGTCACATCTTGCTTCTAATGGAAAGAACAAATTAAGTTCAGGATATTGTATTATCCTGAACTTAATTTGTTCTTTCCATTAGAAGCAAGATGTGACTACATACTCAGAGTTTTTAAAGGCCTCCCAATACAAGAGGCCTTCAACACAAAAGTGTACATGAAAAGAGTTTTATCTAAATATTGTTATTTTTTCAGTGGAGAGAAGTCATCTCAAAATCTAGTACACAGTTTATCTGGAACAAAGGACCTAGTGTTTTAACACTACTGCAAGTTGCCATTTCTTAAAATACAGTATTTATGCTTGTTTAACAAAAAATGACATTAAGAACGCTTTAGAAGGCTTACCCCTGAATCAACTTGCTGCACAATTTCAGCAATTATTTCTTATTTCTAACACTTCCTTTCTTGGACTTGAAGATATGGACAAAGCGTGGCATAAAGCAGTCCAACACATTTAAAAAATCTTTTCTAGATTTGTGGTGACAATCCTGTTGAACTCAGCATTTACCTGCACTGCACAGCAAATACACAAAAAACATGTGACTAGACTTTTGGATTTGAAACCTGGTCTCTTGTGTCCCGCAGAAATGCAAGTAAACATTTTGAGGCACGGCGAGTTTCGGGATGAGTTAACGTTTACCTTCGCTCTGTGGATCTCTCAGTTTACATCATACAAAAAGTCATATTTTTACCCGTTATGTTCAACAAAAATCAGCGTAGTGGTCGACAGAAAAGGCAAAAAAAAAAAGAGAAAAAAAGGTTAGGGTAACCACGTTAGCCTAGCGTTAGCTTAGCGACCGCATTAGTGGTGTTAGCTTAGTAATAGTTTAGAACATTTCTAAGAAAAAAAAAAAAAAAACTCACCAAGACGGTTGGAAGGTCATCAGCTACTCAAAATATTCAGTGGTCTTATCGTCCACTCTTGCAGTCACTGTCCACCACACCACACAGTCTTTCTCTTCTCCCTCTTTTGGAAGACTGCTCAACTTGTGCAGTGTTTGTTAGCTAAGTTAATATGAAACAAATGATAGTTAGAGCTATAACAAAAGTAGAACGAACAAATCCACACAGTTATTATTTGTTTGATAACCTACCTTTACATGAAGAGATCCTTAAATTGTGACAACTATTAGATTTTACAGTGCACAAGTGAAGAAACGGGATCCATTTTTGGAGAAACCCTCTTCCCCTTCTGATAAGCAGAAAATGTGAATATTTTTGTGCCGTCCTCTGTTCTCTAAATTCCCTTTATGATTGGTAAGCGGTGTAACTTTGCAGACCCATGTTCTAACCCTTGAAACTTTAACTCTTCTGCTGGGACGATTTTTTGTTTGGCGAGTTTTGCAGTTCTCCAGTTGTTAAGAGTAAAAATGTACCACTTCAGCTTAGAGGGTAAAATTTGGCATCTATGGTTTTCGAAACAGTCTGCCTCAAATGTTGAAATGCCATGGCTGGATCCATCTTAAAATCAGCACTAGCTTCACCCTCGCAATGTTCCGGTAGTTCATCCAACACTTCGTGAAAGAATCTTTCCTCTCAGGTTTTTTTTATTTTTTTTTTTCAGTATGAAGCATTTTTGAAAAAACCCTGTGGGCTTGTTTCCAGAATCAATGAAAAATATCTAAATATTTAGTTAATTGGTGTTAATTGGTGTTAATTCAGCAACTGGACTCTTCTACTATTAAGTGATATATGCAGTATGTGATTTTGCATTATCTTGCTGAAATATGCATTAGGATCATGTTCGAGTATGGCTTCTTTAGCTTGCATTTTTGGACGACTGTAAACCGTATTAAGAAAACAATGTTTTGTGGAGTTGTTCCTGAGCCTAAAAATGATTTTTCATCACAGAATTGTCAGCCCGCTTGAGCAATTCAGGCATTACCGCCTTAATCACTGAGGAAACGCCCCCCTCCCAACCAGCTGCACGGAAATTGCGTCTAATTTTCTGGCACTTATAAGGACGCCTGAATCCTCCAGACAGTGCCAGATTGTCTTTAAGCTTGTCCTGAACACTCTCCAGCATTTTCCCTGTTTTGTTGGTTTCTGACCTGTTTATTCTGTTCTCAGGTTTTCTGCTCGGCTCTGCTCTGCTCGCGCTGAATGCGCTCTGGTTTCTGGTTTGGCTCGGCTCGCGCTGAACGCGCTCTGGTTTCCAGCTCTGCTCTACTCTGCTCGTGCCGAACGCGCTCTGGTTTCCGGGTCGGCTCTGCTCTGCTCGTGCCGAACGCGCTCTGGTTTCCGGGTCGGCTCTGCTCGCGCTGAACGCGTTCCGGTTTCCAGCTTGGCTCTGCTCGCGCTGAATGCGCATTTGGGTTTCCGGCTCGCAATCCTTACTCTCCGCGCGAATCGGCTCCCTGAACCGGCTTCCCGATTTAGCTCTGCACAGCCTTTCTCCTGCTCTGCTCTTGTTGCATCTGCCGTGGATCCAATAACCTGAACTTTCTGACAGAACAATCTGGCCAACATGAATCCCGTGGATGAACCTGCCTCTAGCGCCGCTTTAACGGCCTTGTCTCACCGACAAGCGGCGCAGGAGCAACAAATCCAAAACCTCTCTACAGGCGTGCGGAAATCATGGGATTTTTGCACACACGTTTTGGTAACCGACTCACCACGGGTGCTCCGCTGCCGTCATCACCTGGTGCCCCGGCCTGGCAGGCCCCTGCTCCACCTACCACCCCTTCAGCTATGCGTGGTTTTCGGGCGACCCTGACTCCTGCCGCTCGTTTATTATGCAGTGCAACCTGATTTTTAGCATGCAGCCCTCCCAATTTGGTACAGAGCGCTCCAAGGTGGCCTACGTCATTTGCCTCCTGTCAGGCCGAGCCCTAAGATTGGCCACTGCAAAATGTGGAAGAGTCAATCAGCCAACTGCAGATCGTTCGCCGCCTTTTCTGCTCCAAGAAGGTTTTTGGCACATCTACGCCATGCCAAGATGCAGCCCGCTCCCTGGTCTCTGCCGCACAGGGGCATAGCTCTGTTGCAGAGTTTGCGGCTGAGTTCCGGACTCAGGCCACTGACAGCGGATGGGATCGCATTGCACTTTACGATACTTTCCTCCAGGGTCTCTCCTCTGCCGTTAAAGACCCCAGGATCTGGATTCACTGATCTCATTGGCTACACGCATCGATCGGCGCATAAAGGAACGCCACCAGGAGAGGTTACCCCGTTTAGAGCCTAGATCCTCACAGTCTGTTAACTGCGAGCAGTTCCCCACCTCGTGTTTCAAGTTCTTGCACCCGTTCTTTTTCTCCGCCGCAAGCCATGAAGATAGGACACCATCACCTGACCCCTGCTGAGAAGGAGAAACGTCGGTCTTAAGGTCTATGCCTCTACTGCAGAGGTAAAGGGCACATGGCCGCATCCTGCCCAGTAAAAGGCAAGGCTCGTCGGTAAAGGGGGGAGCACCCACGAGCCACTTCTTCACCGCTCCTTCCAAACCCAATATCTTGGTCCAACTTCAGGTTGGCCCTGGAGGCACGGAATTGGCTGCCTTCGTCGACTCTGGGGCTGATGCCAAATTCATCGACCATAAACTTGCCCAGCAACTGCTGGTTCCCATGTAACCCCTACCTGAAGCTCTGCTGATCAGAGCCCTGGACGGAAGCCTTTTAGGCCGGGCCACGCACCGCACTAAGCCTCTACTCATGTCAGTGGGGGAACGACGTCAGGAGTGGCTTTCCTTCCTAATTGGATGAGTGGGCGTATTCTGGATTGGGGTGTGCATTGCTTTGGCCACTGCCTTGCTCTTCCTCCACCCAAACCACTGCCAGCGGTCACTCCCGAGCATCGGTTCCTGAGATCTATCATGGCCTTGCGCGCGTGTTCAGTAAAGCCTTAGCTGCCTCCCTGCCTCCCCACCGGCACTTCGACTGTGCCATCGAACTACTTCCCGGAGCCAGTCCCCCTAGGGAGCGCCTGTATTGGTTATCCGCCCCAGAGAGGACTGCCATGAACCCGTATATCCAGGAGTTCCTGGCAGCAGGTATTATCCGACCATCCTCCTCCCCAGCTGGGGCAGGTTTCTTCTTTGTCGAAAAGAAGGATAAGTCCCTACGCCCACGTACTGACTACTGGGGTCTTAATGCGATCACTGTCCGGAACCGTTACCCCTTTCCGCTCATGGCCTCGGCCTTCAATACCCAATCCGGTCATTACGAGTACCTCATCATGCCGTTCGGCCTAACCAACGCCCCGGCCGTCTTTTAGGCTCTAGTCAAAGTGGTCCTCCGTGACATGCTCAATACGTTCGTATTTGTCTACCTAGATGATATCCTGATCTTCTCCCATTCTATGGATGAACACGTCTGGCAGGTGCGTCAGGTCTTGGAGAGACTTCTTAACAACGGGATCTACGTAAAACCTGAGAAATATGAGTTCTACACCTCTCAAACCTCGTTCCTGGAATACCTGCTTTCAGCCGGTAATATCTGGATGGACCCTGCTAGTGTCCAGGCAACCTGGGACTGGCTGACCCCCACCTCCCACCGCCAGTTACAAAGGTTCCTGGGCTTCGCCAATTTTTATCGCCGCTTCATAAAAGGCTATAGTACGGTGGCGGCGCCCCTCCACCTCCTGACATCTTCCCTCCGCTCGTTTTTTTGGGGCCCCGAGGCTGAGGATGCATTTCTGGGGCTTAAGCAGCGATTCACAATGGCGACTATCCTCATCTTTCCTGACCCGACTCGTCAGTTTGTCGTTGAAGTCGACACTTCTGGCGTAGGGGTAGGGGCGGTGCTCTCCCAGGTCTGCCCCGAGGATAACCGCCTGCATCCTTGCACCTTTTTTCAGGCGCTTTAGCTCCTCGGAACGTAACTACCCGGTGGGTAAGGGGGAGCTCCTTGCTGTCAAACTGGCCTTGGAGGAATGGCACCATTAGTTGGAGGGTGCAGAGGTCCCCTTTTTGGTTTGGACGGATCATTGTAACCTTGAGTACCTCAAATCGGCTAAAAGAAGGCTAGATGGGGCCTTTTCTTTGGCCGCTTTCAGTTCTCTCTTTCGTACCGGCCTGGGAGCCGAAATGTCAAGCCTGATGCGCTCTCTAGAGTTCATGCCCTGGAGGAGGAGGAGCCATGCCCAGAGACCATCCTTGGCAAGTCTGTGTCGGTCCACACCCTTAGTCTCGCCTTGGAGGAGCAGGTCAAGAATGCCCGTGACCCAGAAAGTTGCCCCACTGGTCTCCTGTTAGTCCCCGAGGGTCTCCGCTCTGGAGTTCTTCAGTGGTGTCAAGGCATGCTTTAGGTGGCCTTCCATGGTAAAGGACACCCGGGACTTTGTGGCAGCCTGCCCCGACTGTGCCCAACACAAGAACCCTCATGGCGGCCCCCAAGGTCTTCTTCGGCCCCTTCCTATCCCGAAACGCCCATGGTCGCACAACGCCATGGACTTCGTTACCAGGCTGCCAGTTTCCAATGGCAACACGGTCGTCATGACGGCCATTGATCGGTTTTCTAATATGGGCCACTTCATTGCTCTACCCAAGCTGCCATCTGCCAAGAAGACTGCCATGTTAGCCCTCCAGCACATATTTCGCCTCCATGGTTTTCCGAGAGATATCGTCTCGGACCGTGGACCCCAATTCTCGGCGCAGTTTTGGAGGGAGTTCAGCCTCCTGGGCATCTCAACCAGCCTCTCATCTGGGTTTCACCCCCAGACGAACGGACAGACAGAAAGACTAAACCAGGATCTTGAGTCTGGTCTCCGCCTCCTTAGCAGTCGGGAACTCTCCTCCTGGTCAGACAAACATTTGTGGATTGAGTACGCCCATAACACTCTTCCCACTGCTGCCACAGGACTTGCGCCCTTCCAGGTGGTCCACAGTTTCCTGCCGCCAACTTTCTCCAACCAGGAACCCCAGTCCTCCGTTCCTTCTGCTGCCCTTTTCTTCCGACTCTGCCGTCAAGGCTGGAGAACGGCCCGAGCAGCCCTGCTCAAGAATGGCATAAGGCTTTGCCAGGGGGAAAACTCTATGCAGAGTTAACCCATGGAAGGCTGATGGACCAGACAACATTATTGACAGAGTGCTCAGGGAATGTACAGAACAGCTAAGGATGTCTTCACTGACATCTTCAACCGCTCCCTGAGCAGCGCCATTGTTCCTACATGCCTCAACGCAAAGAAGTCTACAGTCTCCTGCCTCAATAACTATCATCCCGTTGCACTTACATGATTAAGTGCTTTAAGAGACTCCTCATAAGGCACATCAAAACCCAGCTACCAACCTCACTGCACTCATGCAGTTTGCATATCATCCAAACCATTCCATGGACGACACCATCTCCAAGACCCTCCATCTGATTCTTACCCACCTGGACAAAAAGGACACATACATTTGAATGCTTTTCCCTCAGCACCTGTTTGAAAAGCTGAGCCTTCTAGGTCTGAACATCTCCCTCTGCAACTGGATCTTGGACTTTCTGACTGGGAGAGCTCAGTCAGTCAGAATCAGGAACAGCAACACCATCACACTGAACACTGGGGCCCCTCGGGGGTTCTGTGCTCAGACCACTGCTGTTCACTCTGATGACTCACATCTGTGTCACAATGCACAGCTCGAACCATAATTCACAATATTTCTCTAAATGTTGACAAAACTGAAGAAATGGTTGTTGACTAGGAGAGCACAGAGCGGTGTTCATCTGGCAAAAAACCTCACTTGGTCACTCAATCACCAAGAAAGCCCAGAAGTGTCTCTACTTTCTGAAAAGGCTCTGAAAAGGCTAAGAAAGCCCCACCCCCCCCCCACCCAACCTGACTACATTTACATTTGCGGAATTTAGCAGACGCCCTTATCCAGAGCGATGTACAAAAGTGCTTTGATCTCTAGCAATGAATAAATCTACACTGGTACACAAGATTACAAACTTAATATAAATATAACTGTTAAATTCTAAAAAGCAAACTTGGAAAGTGCTTATTTAAGTGTTTCAGGAAGAGTTAAGTCTTCAGTCATCGCTTGAAGATAGTCAGGGACTCCGCTGTGCGGACATCTAGGGGAAGTTCAATACACCACCTCGGTGCCAAAACAGAGAAGAGCCTTGAAGTTTACTTACCTCTCATTCTGAGAAAAGGTGGTACCAGTCGAGCAGTGTTGGAGGATCTCAGAGAGCATGGTGCAGTGTGAAATGTGATGAGGTCTCTGAAGTAAGATGGTGCTGGTCCATTTTTGGCCTTGTAGGCAAGCATCAGTGTTTTGAATCTGATACATGCAGCTACTGGAAGCCAGTAAAGGGAGCACAGCAGTGGGGTGGGGTGGTGTTGGCAATCTTGGGCAAAGTGAACACAAGTCTTGAAGCTGCATTTTGAATCATTTGCAGTGGACGAATAGCATTCAGGGGAATACCTGCTAGCAGAGAGTTGCAGTAGTCAAGTCTTGAAATGACTAACTGAAATGAAATGAGACTCAACAAGCACCTGGGCAGCCTGTATGGACAAGACATGGTCGAATCTTTCGGATGTTGTAGAGAAGAAATCGACAGGAGCGAGCTAAATTAATGACATGTGGGAAGAAGGACAGTTCATTGTCCATAGTTAACCTAAGGTTACAAGCAGTGGCTGAAGGGGAGAGCATAGAGTCATGAGGTGTTATTTGGAGATCTTGACCTGGAAGTGAATCACCTGGGATGACCAGCAGTTCTGTTTTGCTGGGGTTGAATTTTAGTTGGGGAGCACTCATCCACGAAGATATGTCTGTCAAGCATGCCAAAATCCAAGCGAAAGCTGTGGTATCTGATGGAGGGAAAGAAAAGATTAGTTGACTGTCATCTGCATAGCAGTGGTAAGAAAACCCATGTGAGGATATAACTTCACCAATGGAGTGGGTAGAGAGCGAGAAAAGGAGGGGTCCAAGTACCAAGTCTGCACGGGGCAGATGTGGATCCCCTAAATGTTACCTGTTATGAGCGACCTTCAAGGTAGGAAGCAAACCATTCCCATGCTGTTCCGTGGATACCGAGGCTCTTGAGTGTTGACAAAAAAGTCTTGTGGTTGATTGTGTCAAATGCTGCTGAAAGTTCCACTTTGAACCCAGACTGGTTCGGATTAATTAGTCCACCCATCCGAGATATACTTCTTTCTGCAAACCCCGCACATCTGGTCACACTGGAGGTCTGGCAGGAATATATTTATATTCTAAAGAGAAATGGAAAATGTCGCACATATCTGCACCTGAATTTACTTAATTTAAATCAATTGTTCTTCATTTACATTTACATTTACATTTGCGGCATTTAGCAGACGCCATTATCCAGAGCGACGTACAAACGTGCTTTAATTTCTAGTAATGAATAAATCTACACTGGTAGGCAAGATTACAAACTCAATATAAATATAACTCGAATTCTACATACTTGGAAAGTGCTAATTTAGGTATTTCAGGAAGAGGTAGGTCTTCAGTCGTCGCATAAAGATAATCAGGGACTCTGCTGTACGGACATCTAGGGGAAGTGCATTTCACCACCTCCCTGCCAGAACAGAGAAGAGCCTTGAATTGTACTTACCTCTCATTCTGAGAGAAGGTGGTACCAGTCGAGCAGTGCTGGAGGATCTCAGACAGCGTGGTGCAGTGCGAGATGTGATGAGGTCACTGAGGTAAGATGGTGCTGGTCCATTTTTGGCCTTGTAGGCAAGCATCAGTGTTTTGAATCTGATACATGCAGCTACTGGAAGTCAGTGAAGGGAGCGCAGCAGTGGGGTGGTGTGGGAAAACTTGGGCTAATTGAACACAAGTCGTGCAGCTGGGTTCTTCAAATCAATGGTCCAGTTCTGACCGTTCTTATTAATGCTTCTCCTAACATCAATACTAACTTTTTAAATTACTTTTTAATCTTTTTAACTTATATCAGTTCACTGGTTTCTAATGTGAATCTGGTTGGAGATTTTAACATACATCGATAATGAAATAATAATATTATAATCCATAATAAAGTCGATAATGGAACTGATACACAAAGGATTTTCCTTTTTGCCTTGATAGTTTTGACATACAGCAATATATTAACTTTTCAATTCATCTGAAAGGCCACACACATGATCTTGTTTGTTGTTTTGGTATTACTTCAAAACAGTCTTACAGGTTCTTACCCAACAATTTCTGACAATTTTCTGGTTTCCTTTAAAACTTGCCTAATGCTATTAAAGTTCAATCAATGCCGTTCCATCTAATTCCAGGATATATAGAAAATTGACATTGACGAAATTGAGAAATATTGTTGGCTCTACACCAAGCTTTTAGCTGTTGCTCCTCCTTTCTGTATGCTGACTGATCATTCTTGCTAATAAGACCCACCACAGTTGTGTCATTGGCAAACTTGATGAGGTGGTTTGAGCTGTGGATTGCTACACAGTCATGAGTCAAGAAGTCAAAAAGCTTTTATTGTCATTTCTACCATTTATAGCTGTTGGAGTATACAGTGAAATAACACAACGTTCCTCCAGAACCGTGGTGCTACATTAAACAACAGAGAGCTACATCATACAAAATAAAGTTACATAAGAGAACACAGAGCTAAGAAGTAAAGTAAGTGTTTTTAAAGTACATCGTGTGCAACTTAGTGCAAATTGTGCAGACAAAAAAACAGTGCAGACAGACATCACAAGACAGCGTGGGACAAATACACAAAACACTAAACACAAAATAGACCAGTAAACCTATTGTATACTAGGATTATTGTCAGGGATCCACCTGCCACGCCCCTTTGTTGGCTCTCTATGTCTACGCTTTCCCTAGAGCTCCAGGTTTAACCACACACACCTGGAGCTCATCATCATTCATGCCTCCACTCTCTCTGAAGCTCCAGGTTTAACGAGGCACACCTGAAGCTTATCATCACTCCACCCCGCTCCTACATAAACCCCTCACTCACATTCACTCCCTGTTTGTTATTGTTTATGTTGGACTTCCCGTACTGCATGTTTTTGCGTTCCAGTTTTCATACAGGTGTAGCGACCTCGGGGGATAAGAGGGACAAACTTATAATACAGATAAATTGAGTATATAGTTGGAAGCACAGTCTGCCCGCATTCTCCACCATTATATGTAGCAAATTTAGCTCGCAAAAAAAATATAAAATATTTAAATATTTAAAAGTAATGGAATTAACATTACACTTATTTGTCTGTTCGTCCAGCAAACAGACAGTATAATTTTATATTAATTCTATAAAAGAGGTATCTCCCTGGGAGAATTTACGGCCTTAATACCGTAAATTAAATAGAGCATGTAGTTTAGACCTGATGTTGTAGGAACTTTGCATTTATGGAATGTACTCAGAGACAATCACTTATGAAAAATACGGCTTTTAATCAATGAGACAAACACAACATAAAACTAACTACACAAACAAACAAACAAAAAGAAAAAAAGAAAATAAAAATAAAAATAAAATAAACAAAAGTTGAAATTAGGAAAGGAGGAAGAGAAAGGAAAGGAAGAAGGAGATAAAGAAAGGAAAGGCAGCTTAAAACTTCAAATTAATCACATCCTAACTGAGAAATCGTCCTGGAAATTTAAATTTGCGTTAATATTAAGGGGCTCAAACTTAACATGCATCTAAATTAGTTGGTAAACCGTTTACTTGCATTCACTTGTTGCACAAGAGTCCGGATGCGGTAGACAAAAGAATCTTGAACGAGTCGGTTAGGATGGAGTCAGATGTTCGCCCAGCTTCTCCTGAAGATCAGAGCAGTTGGTGTTTTAAGGATAAAGCTTGCTGGAAGATCTCAAAAGAGATTTGAGATCTCGTCCCGAAGAGTCGCCACTGAGCTGTTCGAAGCGTCCGACTCTCCGGGCCCCGGGGGTCCGAGCCTTTCCGGTCGAGCCGAGTAAGCGAGTTGCTTCCTTGACTAAACTCTGACTGGATCCGACTAAACTCTGACTGAACGGGTTCAAGATGTTTTAAAGGTCCTGAACCCCACCCATCCTTGGGGGAATGGACAATGCTATGGCCTGAAATTTTGAAGTGGAAAACTTCCTTTGTTCATGCATCTGTGGGCATGGTTTCCAGGCTATACTTGCTTTTGGAGGACTTTAAAGTTTTATCCAAAGTGAATTAAGACGCTATGGTACATTTCATGATCAAATAAAATGCACCATTGTTTGAAAAATAAAGAAACAGATAATTTTGCGGTCATTTGGATACTAAACATGAAAAGGGATGACAGTATAAGGCAGAGGTACATTAACTTACAGAGATTAGTAATTAACTGATGTTAATACAATGTTGTATTCTGATAAATAAAATGCACCCTTGTTAGGAAAGTAAAGAACAGAAAAGTTATTCAAGCCTTAAGAAGGGAAGAGACAACATTTAACACAGAGTTATATTACTAAACATTTTAAGGTTTAAATATTATTGATGTAGAGTTAAACACTTGCTTTATTTATAGTAGAAGATACAAACAAGATGTATGTTTGTATCATGTGAAGTGGGACATTCTATTTATTATTTAATTAATAAAAGAATGCTTCCTTTTGGTCTGTGTGTGTGTGTGTGTGTGTGTGTGTGTGTGTCTGCATATGTGTGTGTCACAAACAGACGTACTGGGGCCGAGTTCCGAGACTGAATTGTTTTATGGTCTGAGGGAAGCTGTGAATTCAACCAGAGAAGCCAGGGGGTTATCTGGTTTTCGGAGTGCTGTGTGTGTGTGTGTGTGTGTGTGTATGTGGGTGAGGGTCAAACAGAGAATCTGCAAAGGGGGTTATCTGTCTTGTGGTAAAATCCAAACATTCTGGAGCCGGTTGTGTGTGTTTGTCACAAGCAGCCATGCTGGATCAAGTTTCAAGTTTGGATTGTTTTATGAGTTTTATTGTTTTATGGGTCCCGGTAAACTAAACAAGAGTTCAGGGTTTGGTGGTTTTAGTGTCTTCGGAGGGGGAGTGTGACACTTTACGGATACACCACCCCCCAATAAAAGTTTCACCTTTTGATTGAGATGTAGGTGTCATAGGTTAAAAGGAATGCCTGGGACATGAAGTCTAAATGACCAGTGCCAGACGCTACACAGGACTCTCATCTGTTTCATTCGGACTCCAGAATCCCATACCGGCTGCGCTTCCCCTCCCTGTGCATCTCGGGTCAGCTACGCCTCTCTCAATGCGCAACCCTGACTCTTTCTCAACCGAAGGACAGCCGTGTGCGTGTGTGTGTGCGTGTGTGTATCTCTCTCTCACGCATGCCATTAAAACCCAAGTGAGCTGTACTCCGGCTTCTGCCTTTTGTTTCGCTCAAACCCTGACAATTATACAGTAATATGCAAAGACTAAACAATAGTGTATTTGTATACAAACACAATGTAGTGCATAAACAGCAGTAGCAGCAGTCGGGAGGTGTACTAACAGCATGTAAACAGTATAATACGATTAAAAATAAATATATGGGGCGTTGGAATGGATTGAGATGAGTAATGAGTGTTTTGAGTTCAGATTGTATTGTTCTGTAACACACAGTTCAGTGTGTGTGTGTGTGTGTGTGTGTGTGTGTGTGTGTGTGTGTGTGTTCAGTTCTGTGTGTTGAGAAGCCCGATGTGTATATACTAAATATTCTTATGGTAGTAAGCAGTAAAACAGTAACAACAGTAAACAAGGTGGTAGCTCAGTGGTTAAGGCATTGGGCTTTAGATCAGAAGATCACAGGTTCAAATCCCACCACCACCAAGCTGTGTGTGTGTGTGTGTGTGTGTGTGTGTTCAGTTCTGTGTGTTGAGAAGCCCGATGTGTATATACTAAATATTCTTATGGTAGTAAGCAGTAAAACAGTAACAACAGTAAACAATTTAAGGTGTTTTTTGATTGTCCATAAAGTGTCCAAATGCGGTATGGTGTGGTATAAAATATAAAGTGCACTGTGCTGTGTGAGTCCAGTGTCGTAGCGCAAAAAGTGAGATATGTGCAGAGAAAGCAGGTTAGGGAGCTCGGTGTGGATGGTACATTCAACTGAACGCACCACCCTCTGGAGGGTTCGTCTGTCCTGCATGGTGCTGTTCCTGAACCAGGAAGTGATGCTACCCATCAGAACGCTTTTAATGGTGCTGGTGAAGAAAGTCTTTAGCACCTGAGAGGGTAGTTAAAAGTCCCTTAAGCGTCTCAGATGGTACAGACGCTGCCAGGCCTTCTTCACCGGGGTGTTGATGTGACAGGACTAAGACAGGTCCTGTGTAATGCAAACACCTAGATACTGGAAACTGTCCACTCTCTCCACTGGGGTCCTGATGATGTTTAGCGGTTGGTATAACCGCTCCTGCTTCGTGCTGAAGTCCACGATCAACTCCTTAGTCTTGCTGACGTTCAGGAGAAGGTTGTTCTCCTGGCACGATCCCTCCAGGTTTTAAACCTCCTGTAGGTAGGCTGTCTCGTCGTTGTTGGAGATCAGGCCCACCACAAAAGTGTCGTCAGCAAACTTGATGATGAGGTATCTCCCCGGCCAAGAAAGACATAACCCTCATTTATTTTACACCGTAAAATATAAAAGAGCATGTAGTTTAGATCGAATGTTGCAGGAGCCTTAAAAGTGGCACTCAGAGACAATCACTTATGAAAAATATGCCGTTTAATGAATGAGACAAACACAAGATAAAATAAACTACACAAACAAAGAAACAAAAAGAAATAAAGAAAATAAAATAAAAATAAACAAAAAGTTAAAATATAGGAAAGGAGGAAGAGAGAGGAAAAGAAGAAAGGAGTGAACGGAAGGAAATGAATTGCAAGCTTAAGCTTCAAAATGAATCACATCCTAACTGAGGAATCGTCACTGGAATTTTAATTCACCTTATTTTAAGGGGTTCAAGCTTAAAACACATCTAATTTTGATGGTAAACCGATTACTTGCATCGGCTTGTTGTACAAGAGTCCAAATGCGGTAGACAACAGAATCTTGGATGAGTCGGTTAGGATGGAGTCAGATGTTCTTCCAGCTTCTTCTGAAGATCAGAGCAGTTGTTGTTCTTTAAGATAAAGCTTGCTGGAAGATCTCAAAACAGATTTGAGATCTCGTCCCGAAGAGTCTCTGCTGGGCTGTTCTAAGCGTTCGACTCTCTGGGCCTTCGGGCCCCGGGGTTCCGAGCCTTTCTGGTCGAGCCGAGTGAGCAAGCTTGCTTTTCTTGACTGGACATTGATAAGTTGGGTTCAAGATGTTTTAAAGGTCCTGAACCCCACCCATCTTTGGGGGGAATGGCCAATGCTATGGCCTGAAATTTCGGAGGGAAAAACTCCCTTTGTTTCATGTGTCTGTGGGCGTGGTTTGGGCTACAAAACTTTAAAATTTTATCCAAAGTGTATTAAGACAGTATGCTACCTTTTCGTAATCAAATAAAATGCACCATTGTTTGAAAAATAAGTAACAGATAATTTTGTCGTCATTTGGATACTAATCATGAAGAGGAATGATGGCATAAAGGCAGCGGTACATTGCATACATAGATCAGTAATCAAAGTGTAACTGATGTTACTACATTATTGTGTTCTGATAAAAAAAAAAAAATCAAAACACAAAACAAAACAAAATGCACTTTCATTAGGGAAGCGAAGAGCAGATAATTTTGTATCAATTTTGACATCCGGCCTTAGTATAACTGATGTTAATACAATGTTGTATTCTGATCAAATGAAATGCACCCTTGTCAGGAAAGTAAAGAACAGATATTTCTAATTCAATTAACCCTTAATAGAAGAGACAACATTAGAGTTACATTAATAGAATTTTTAGATACTTACAAGGTAATGGTTTATGTCATGGAATATGGAGCACCTTATTTACTTGTTTAATTAGTAAAAGGAATGCAAAGGAATTGTGTGTGTGTGTGTGTGTGTGTGTGTGTGTGTGTGTGTGTGTGTGTGTGTGTTTTATGGTTGGGGGGCCCTATGAGGTCAACCTGAGAATCTGCATGGGGTTATCTGGTCTTGTTGTAGGATCCAGATAACTCGACATGAATTCAGGGTTTGGTCCTGTTTCGTGTCTTCAGAGGGTGGGTGTGACACTGTGGAATACACCACCCTCAATAAAAGTTTCACCTTTTGATTGAGGTGTAGATGTCATAGGTTAAAAGGAATGCCTGGAACATGAAATCTAAATTACCTGTGCCAGATGCTACAGTGTACAGTGAGTACAGCAGGGGGATCAGAACACAACCCTGGGGAGCTCCAGTGCTGAGGGTGAGGGTGGATGAAGTGTGTTTGCCCACCCGTATGGCTTGTGGTCTGTCAGTCAGGAAGTTAGATAGTCTCAGGACCTCCAGCTTAGAGGTCAGTGTGGAGGGAATCATAGTGTTAAATGCTGAAATGTAGTCCACAAACAGCATCTTTGTATAATTCCTATTTCTTTGGTCCAGATGGCTCATTGTTGTGTGGAGGAGATGAGCAATGGTGTCCTCAGTGGAACGGTTTTGACGGTATGCGAACTGTAGTGGGTCCAGTGTGTCTGGTAGTGATGCAGTGATGAAGTCTCTCTGACCAGTCTTTCAAAGCACTTCTTTACTACTGAGGTCAGGGCTACAGGGTGGTAGTCGTTAAGGCAGGCAGGCTGGGGTTTCTTTGGGACAGGAACAATTGTGGACTGTTTGAAACATGAGGGGACAACAGACTCTTCCAGTGGGAGGTTGAATATCTCAGTGAACACCGGTGCTAGCTGGTCAGCGCTGGCTTTCAGAACCCGACCTGTGATGCCATCTGGTCCTGCTGCCTTCCTGGTATTCACTCTCTTGAATGCCCTCCTTATGTCATGCTCTGAGATGGTGTACGTGTTCACCACGCCGGCTCTCTCGGCGTGCACGCTGGTTGTGCCGCTAGTGCCACTAGCGTCGTTAGCTGCAGTCTCGAAATGAGAATACATTTGTTTAGCTCGTCTGCCAGAGAAGCGTCCGCATTCACCATTTTAGAAGATGGTGTTCTAGTCCGTGATTGTTCTTAGTCCCTGCCACAGGCTCCTAGAGCCACCATTTTGGAACTGTGAATACTCCCTGTCTAGATCCTCCCGTAGCGCCGCTTTGCATCCTTCACCGCTCTGCGAACACTGTAAGATGCAACCATGTACTCATCCATGTCCCCGGTGGCGACCCCTCTGTTGTAGGCAACGGAGTGGGATCTCAGAGCGCCGCAGATGGTTTTATCCACTCACGGCTTCTGGTTGGGAAATGTTCTAATGGTGTTTTTTTTGCACCGTGTCATCTGCTAGCTTCCCGATGAATCCCACAACCCACAAATATGTTGACATCATCAGATCTGCACCTGAACATGTCCCAGTCTGTGTCATTCAAAGCGTCCTGCAGAGTGGTCACCGAATGGTCAGTCCAGCGCACGACCTCCCTCTGAACTGGAGCTTCCTATTTCAGCCTTTGTTTGTAAACAGGCATGAAGAAGATGGCGGCATGGTCCGACTTCCCAAACGGTGGACGTGATTGTGCCTTGTAGCTTGTTTTGGATGTTGTGTAACAGTGGTCCAGTGTCCATTCACCCCTGGTGGGGCAGGTGATGTGCTGGTGAAAGTTTGGTAGTAGGTTAAGGTTGGCACTGTTACAATCTCCTACCACAATGAACGCAGCGTCCCGATGTGTTTGGTGAAGAGTTAGTGTCATGTAAATCCTGTACTGCAGTGTCTGTGTCCACTTGAGGTGGAATATAAACAGCACTGACTATGACCGAGCTGAATTCCCAAAGTAGATAAAAGGGCTGACATTTGATGGTCAGTAGTTACAGGTTTGGTGTGCAGGAGCGTAAAAGGAAAAAGATGTTCGCGCCAGTGGTTGTTCACCATCAGACACACTCCACCACCTCTTGACTTCCCTGACTCCAGTGTTCTGTCCATGTGGTAAACCGAGGAAAACTCTGTTTTCCAGAGACTGGATGTTTGCTAACAGGATACTAGGTAAGGGAGCATGGTGTGCGCGTGCCCTTTAGCCTGTTCCTGACACTGGCTTGATTCCCTCACGGATGCCGGTATGGGTCGCGTCCTTTGTTCTCTCTCAGGATCTCGCTCGGTCAGCATGGGTCCGGGTTTAAAAATGGTGAAACGTGAGTGCATTGTACATCAATAGATATGAGTGTCTCTGTCATACCTAATAATGTCCATCTTGTGTAGATGGACCTGTAACTACTTACATAAAAGTATAAAACAAACAAAAAAACAGAAAACGTAGCTGGAGCAGTCGTTCTTGAATCCGCCTTCAGGATGGTGAAAAGAGCCCTGTATGGACATTGTCACACTACCCCCCCCAGTTTAGTCTTTATTTCTTTTTGCACTAGGTTGGCCAGTGCTGTTAAGAAGACATCCGCAAATTGGTCCACCAGCCTAATTTTTTCCTGCCGTTGTGTGGGTGTTAGATCTTTACCCCTTCTCTACCAAGATAAACCCCAGGGGATTTGTGATAAAGGTGCAGAGCGCTGGCACAGCAGGGTTTGTTTCAATACATTTTTTAACAGGTTGATGTAGTAAATTTAAAATGTTTGTTCTCTTACCCAGCTGCTGCAGGCATAGATTTTCTCAGTGACCATGTATAGGCCTTGCTAGCGGGCTAGGAACTAGCAGGTTGTATTTGGAACCAGAAATAGCACTCGATATTCTGGCTGAAACTTCCTTGGCTATGATGGGTGGTATATAATTTCCGCTACTTACTGCAACGGAGAACACAGATTAGACTAGTTCCTAACAGGTTTGTGATTATTACCACTTGTCTCTCTCGGCCTCGCCCTTCATTTACAAACCGCCACTCGGCCACACTCCTGCTGCCACAGTAACGTTCAATTCAATTCATATAATATTTGTATTTTAACAAATGACCATTATCTCAAAGCTGCTGTACACAGATAATGTGGTAAGAAAGAATGAATGAGTGTTATAAGTTTGTCCCTAATGAGCAAGTCGACTGTGATGGCAGTCGTGAGTCAGCAGAGTGAACAGCAGTGGGTTGAGCACACAGCCAAAAGGGCCCCCGGCCCATGGAACAGTTTGGATGATATGCATGAACTGCACAGGGTCCAGTGAGGGTGGTAGCTGGGTCTTGATTTGCCTTATGACTGGCCTCTCGAAGCACTTGACTATGATGGGTGTAAGTGCGATGGTGCAATAGTCATTGCGGTTGGAAACTGTAGACTTCTTTGACACTGGGATGATAGTCATTGCCTTAAGCATGTAGGAACAATGTCGCTGCTCAGGGAGCGGTTGTAGATGTCAGTGAAAACATCTGCTAGCTTTTTTGCACATTTTCTGAGCATTCTGCCAGAAATGTTGTCTGGTCCAGCAGTTCCGTGGGTTAACTCTGCAGAAAGTTTTCTTCACTTCAGCCATGGAAAGACAAAGCACCTAGTTGTTGCGAGGAGGGGTGGTTTTCCTGCTGCGATGTTGTTCTGGACCTTAACCTTCTGAAGTCTAAGGGTGTTTTGGGCCTCTTGAGAGATTTTGACATGTTCTTACATTTGGTTCTTTTCAGTTGCTTTTAAATATATTATTGACAAAAGACTTATTACACTGTATTTAGCACAAACTGGGCTACCATAATATGTAAATATGTGTGTATATGTGTGTATTTTTGACAAAATAAGGTTTATGCATGGTTTTTGAAAAAGCAAAAAAAAAAAAAAAAAAGGTTTTTGAAAAAAAAAAAAAAAAAAAAAAAACTCACCGAAATAAGGCCACAAAACCTATAGTAAACGAAAGACTTTTTGAGAAAAGATCTTCTAATGTAGGTTTTTTTTATTATGTGAAAATCATTTTGCCTGCTCATTCACATTAAACAATACATTGAATTAAAATTTGAAAGACACTATACTTTTAAAGGCCATATGTGAAGAGGCGTTGACATGCTGTTGTAATGACCGAGACAACACCTGAGACGTGTGCTTCACAGAGAGGTTTACTGCATCCTTCCATTAGCAACACTACATGCTCTCTGTTCATGAACACAACAACAATGCTTAAAAGTATGTTATCTTAAGTCTTAAATAAAGTTGTAGTACATTCAGCATTGTAAACACATTAACTTACTGTTACTAGAAAACTTAGAACATATTAACTTTCTTTTTTTAGTGCTATAATCTTAGTTCATCAAGTGTAATCCATTAGCTTTTGAGGTCTTTTCCTGTTCTCTCTTCTAGGATAACATCATTTTCGTTGCACAGGATTTTTAGGAACATTTGGTTGTTGTCTTTGTTCTTGAGGTCTGTCTCCATAATCAAGTTCATCTATTTCATCATCAGAGAGATCGCAGAGTGGTACATGTACTCTTTGTTTCAGGGGTATAAAGTGTGAGGTGTTTCTTGTAATGATGTGTTGTAAGTCCTCAATAAAGTTGTAGTACATTCAGCATTGTAAACACATTAACTTACTGTTACTAGAAAACTTATAACATATTAACTTTCTTTTTTTAGTGCTATAATCTTAGTTCATCAAGTGTAATCCATTAGCTTTTGAGGTCTTTTCCTGTTCTCTCTTCTAGGATAACATCATTCTCGTTGCACAGGATTTTTAGGAACATTTGGTTGTTGTCTTTGTTCTTGAGGTCTGTCTCCATAATCAAGTTCATCCATTTCATCATCAGAGAGATCGCAGAGTGGTACATGTACTCTTTGTTTCAGGGGTTTAAAGTGTGAGGTGTTTCTTGTAATGATGTGTTGTCCTCTTTGTGCTGTTATCATTGTGCCTTTTGTTTTTATCATTTTATAGGGTTTTGGATTATATGGTGTTTTGAGTTTTCCTTTTGTCTGTTCACGAACAAGTACAGAATCTCCTGTTGTAAGTTCAGATGTTGAAACTCTATTCCTCTTGTCCGAGTATTGTTTCATCCTCTCCTTTTTGTGGCAATCAGCTCGCCTAAGTGCATCGTTGCGTACTGGGCTGTGCACTGTCGGTAATTTGATGTGCACGGGTCTACCGAACAACAATTCGTACGGGGATTTTCCAGTGGTCTGATGGGGGGTTGCTCTGTAGTTCCTCATTTATACAAGTTCCAACTTGTATAATTCTTGTTTCCAGGGTTTTCCTTCAGTTAAATCTGTTGATGTGGCTTTTTTTATTGTTCTCATAAATCTTTCAACTTCACCATTGACTTGAGGCCAGTACGGAGTGATCTTGCGATGGTGTATGCCTAGGTGTGTAGTGAAGTTAGCCATTTCTTGGCTGAAGAAAGGGGGGCCATTGTCAGATTTCATTATTTTGGGAATCCCCGCGATAGAGAAGACTTTGTCTAGCAATGGAATGACCTTGTTTGCTGATGTTGATGGTGTTATCTCTACAAAAGGAAATCTGGAGTATTCGTCCAAGATAACTAAAAGATGGTCACCTGATAGGAACGGACCGCAAAAAATCCACAGAAACATTTTGCCATTGACCCTCAGGTAGTTCGGACATTTGAAGTGGTGAGTGTTTGATCTGCGTTGAGGATGCCTGGCATGGTATACAGTTCGATAGTAGATGTTCTGCTTGTTTGTCGATTCCCGGAAACCAAACTTTTTCCCTGAGTAGTTGTTTTGTCTTTACTAAGCCTTGATGACCTTCGTGGGCAAGTTCAATTGCTTTCTGCTGTAGGGCTTTTGGCATAACAATACGATCTCCTCTAAGAAGAATGCTTCTGTCATCCGGAATAGTAAGTTCCTCTTTTACATTGTGGAATGACCTCAGGTCTGCTTGATCACGTTCTGAAGTGAGACTACCATGCAGTGTGTGCCATTGGCCGTTGTGTATGGTGTTGATAACATGTTAAAGAAGGTTGTCTTTGGCTGTTTCAGCTTTCACTTCTTCTAGCGTCATGGCTTTGGGGACTGCATTGTCAGCGATGAATTTGATGTGTATCACAGTGTCAACATCATCAGTGATTGTAGATTTGTGAAGTTTTTGTGGATGGCGGGACATATAGTCTGCCGGATTTGTTTTTCCTGCTTTGTAAATTACCTTGTATTTGTAGGGTTGTAATCTTAGTGCCCATCTCTCAATTCTTGCAGGGGATTTTGACTTAGGGTTGTTGAAGATCAGCTTAGGGGGTTTGTGATCTGTGATCATGTTAAATTCCGCACCGTAGAGATATAGATGGAAGTGTTCACAGTTCCAGACGATGGCAACGGCTTCTCTCTCTGTCTGTGAGTATCTTTGTTCAACTGGGGTTAGTGCTCTACTAGCATAAGTGACAACGTAGGTGTGATCTGTGGTTTTATCTCTCTGAGCTAATATGCCTTCTAGGCCAACGGGACTTGCATCGACAATGACGTTGGTTTCTCTGTCAGGATGGAAGTAACTCATTACAGGAGCATTTACCAGGTTGTGTTTGAGTGTTTTCAGTGCATTTCCCCATATCCACTTTGAGTCTTTCTTTGTGAGTTTTCTCAGAGGTTGAGTTGTTGAGGAATAGTTGGGAATGAATCTTGCACTGTAGTTGGCCATGCCTAATAAACTTCTTATCTCACTTTGGTTTTGTGGGGGTGGCATGTCTGTGATCAATTTTTTGGGATCAGGCACGATACCTTTGTTGGAAAAGAGGTATCCGAAAAACTCAAGAGACGTTTTTTTGCCTTTGTTGATTGTCAGGTTGTTTTCATGTAGCCGTTGGAAGACTGCTTCTAGGGATCTGTTGTGTGCGTCAGCTGTGATGCCATACACCAGAATGTCGTCGCTGAAATTTCTAACTCCAGGGATGCCTTGTAGGACCTGTTGAATCGTGTTTTGGAAGACTTCAGCAGCTGATGAGATACCAAAAATGTATCTTCGTAACCTGTGTGGAAAATGTTGTGATGTATCTGGATTCAGGTGCTAATTCGAGCTGGTGATATCCTGAATTGAGATCCAGTTTGGAGAACATTACTGCGCCGTTCAGGTCATGAATAATGTCATCAATGGTTGCTGAAATGTGTCTCTCTCTCTCAATATAGCTTGATTTGGTAATCTCATGTCAACACAAATTCGTATTTTATCGGGATGTTTTGGTTTTGGCATCGCAACAATAGGTGAAACCCAAGGTGTTGGACCCTCCACCTTTTCTATGATACCCTCATCCTCCAGAAATTGTAATTCTTTCTCTACTTTCTTTCGAACATGAAAGGAATTCTGCGATGTGGTTGAGCAACGGGTTTGACTGTGTCGTCAATGTGTTGCTTGACTTGAACATTTTTCAGTTTTCCTATGCCATTTGTGATGTCTGGGTACTTTGACAAGAGCTGGTCAGCGACAGAAGGTGTAGGCTGAATTATGTCTCTAGAAAGGACAATATGAATGAGTCCAAGTTCAGTAGCCGTTTTGTGACTGAGCAGAGATCCATGGTCTCCTTCAACTACATAGAACGTTGCCTCAGTGGTTTTTCCATAAGCTGAAATGTTTGCAGTTAGCTTTCCTAGTAATGGAAGTGGTTGTTGTTTACCATATGGCAGTATTTTCTTGTTGGTTGGTTGTAGTGTTGTTGACATTTTGATTTTGTTGTGTGCGTTTTTGTCTAGCAGGTTGACTGTAGCACCTGTGTCTATTAGTATATCTAGAGGTTGTTGAGCTATCCAGACTTTTGTCATTGGTTGTTTGACATTTGTCGGTTCTTGTGTGACGTAGACATATTCATCATCTGGGCTTGAAGTTGTATCTGACTTCAGTGTTTTTGTTGGTGGGTTGTTTTCACTTAGCATTACTGCTCTCACTTTTTGTGTGATGTCTTGTCTTTGTCGAGGTTTTGTGTATCTTTTGTTGTCCTGCTCCGTCTTTGGTCTGCTGAAACAACAACGGGCAAAGTGATTTGGTTTACTACATAGTTTACATGATGCACCTTTAGCTGGGCATGTTAATTGTCCTCCAGGATGCGGGAAAAAGCCACCACAGTTCCTGCATGTTGTATGTGGTTTTCTCTGTGTTATTTTCTGTTGGTAGTTTGTATGTGCTCTCTTATTGGGGTTTGTTTTTGGTATCGCTGCCACACTTTCAAAGTTATTAGCCTGTGTGACATTTTTTAATTCCAGCTGCCTGTTGTTCTGAAGTTTCAAAGGCTCTGGCAAAGTCTAGCAATTGTTTTAATGTAAGATTACTATCCCTCAGCGCTCTTCTTCACAGTCGAGATGATGTACATGTGAGTATGATCTGAGATTTTATTTCTTTGTCCGTATTTGCAAATTCACAAGTCGTTGCAAGCTGTCTTGATCTTGTGTGAAACGCATCGATAGTTTCTCCTGGTTTTTGTTTCGCCTGTCTAAACAAATATACTTCATACTCTGTATTACGGCTTGGGCTGAAATATTCAGTCAGAACTTGTGCTGCTTTATCATAATCATTACTGTCGCCATTTTCTGGAATTGTGTCGAAAATGTCCTGCACCTGTTCTCCTGCGTAGTGTAGTAACATCGCTCTTTGCCTGGTCTTGTTTGTTACACCTGCAGCTGTTAGAAATGTTCCAAATCTCGATAACCACTTCTTCCATTTCACTGCAAGAGAGCCTTGATCTGAGTCAATGTCAAATCTTGGAAAATGTGGTAATGCGGCAGCAGCATCCATTTATTTATTTTTTTCGGATAGTGGTAGTTTAGTTGTTGAGCACGTTTTTAGATTTAGCTTTTAGCGTTGAGGCTGTCTGAATTTCACACACACGTGCGTGACATCCACTTTATGCTTTTCTGTGTTTTGGTTACTTTGGTTTAGTTTCTTTCTTGATCGTTTCTGTGTAGTTTTACTCACAAGATAAACGATGGTAACTTTTGTCCGTGCCGTGTCTCAGGCTTTCCTTGTCTATTTTTTTTTTTTTTTTTTCTGTGGTTCCGGTTGCTTTTCCACGTTAGTTTGCCTTTTACTCACTCGTCGCCATTGTAATGGCCGAGACAACACCTGAGACGTGTGCTTCACAGAGAGTATTACTGCATTCTTCCATTAGCAACACTACTAAATCTCTGTTAATGAACACAACAACAATGCATGACGGGAATGTCATTTCTTAAAGGAGCAGTACAACACTACAGCTGTGACTGACAGCTTTGTAGACAATGGGTCGCATAATGAGCTGTGGATTACATAATGAGCTGTGGATCACTGAGCCAGGATCTGAGTGAGAAGTACAGTACTACAAGAAAGAATGTGTTTCCTTTGTGGTTTATTTAAAATTGCATCAAAAATCCCTGTGCCACTTTTGAAATCAGTTACTGTTTAACTGAAGACACAAGCGAACATCGCATGCCAGGCATTTCCATGGTGTTTTGTGGTGCTTACTGTAAGAAAGGATTTAATTTCAGTAGTATTTCCACGCTTTACCACTAGAGGCAGACATACAGTTTACCAAGCAATGACAAGCTCATGGTAGTTAGTGTTAGCTTTGCATGCTACCATCCTCTCATCCACGGCTAAATGTCTTTTAGGATGATAGATTGCTTTGCATGGCTTACGGATTGTGTCCATAAGCGGTTTCACTCTGAACAGACAGTCATGTTCAGATGTGCCCCTCTTTGTCATTTTCTTTGTCTGCATCTGGCTGACTCATGTGTACATTCCACGAAATTGTCCTGTATTTGTCCCTTGACATAATTGTTGCTGGAAAGGGAACTGTAAAAATACTGCTCTGTCGCCAGTAGTCTATGATGGAGGGCAACTTTACCATTGCCATGTAAAAAAAGAGCCCAATGTAGCGATACATCTCACTCACGGTTACATCTCTCTATTTGTATTTGCGTCCTTTGGCTATTGACTTGGCAGCTTGAGCATTTGTGTTGTGGCACTGAGTTGACACAACACTCTGCGGGAAAAATTTTTTAAGTAGACTAAATGGAGAATGAGAGTCAGAAGACCTCAGATGAGGTCCAGGTTCCCGTGCGGGCAGGAATCGCAGAGTCTGTGGAACTGTGTCGTTATCTGTCTGATCCTTCCATGACATGGTGGACTGTCTGTGTGCTGCCGTTGCCCTTTTTGGAGCAGGTGCTTGATCACATCTGTTTATGAAACACACACACACAGACACATTGTCATTGGTAAAGTTGTTTGAACTGAGGCTAAAATATAACTTTATATAACGTCAACAATATTTCGGGCATACAATTACAAACAGTTAATGTTACAAATGAGCATATTGGGGGATTTTTGTTGTAACATTAAAAGGCAATGCTGACAAAAGCTAGGCAGAGATGTCTACAAACAATATTAGTTTTATATGATCAGAATGTAAGACTAAATAACTTACTTATCATGGCAACTTGATGGAAAGTCCTCGAATGGGTCGATTCGCTCTTCAAAATGCAAACGCTCCTTGTTGGAATTGCAATATTCTTCGGATGAAAAGGTAAATTCATCACTGTCCAAAACTATCTGAAGCGCTTCCTCACCGGTGTCCGTGTAATTTTTTCAAACACAGCTTCATGTGTAATAATTTCAGTGGAATCGCATTGTTTTATGCCACTGTCTGGGGGGAGGCGTGTGACTCATCGTGTGAACTATTTTACCTGTGAATTATCAGATAATGACCTGTGGTGGAAAATCTGTGCCTCTACTTGGTTTCACATGATTTATATTCATTGGAAACATATGTTTTTTTATCTTACCGACTTATTCTAAAACCTTATACTTTAAGCTGTCTAAAGATATTTTTTTTATTTACATGTGTCAGCTATTGGCCAAGTTTCAGCACTTTTTGGTGACCTGTTTCTAAACGAAGATCACGCAGACAAAGGCGACTGATGGCGCACCCTGATTATTTTATTCATTAAAAAAAAATACAACGTTTTGTTTATATAGTGAGCATACACAAATAAAAGTAGACCCTTTACATATTTTAATGATGTATTACTTTGACATGTATTACTTTGACATGTTTGGGCGCCGGTGGCGAATCAGACTCCAGAGGGTTAAACTGGATGTTCAGAGAATTTGGGAGAGAGGCATCAGGGTCATAAGCAGGTGAAGTTGTCTTGTAGTTTGTGATCTCCTGGATGCCCTGCCACATGTTCTGGGTGTCTCAGCTGTCTTGGAAGCGGCTGTGGATTTTCTTGGCATGTGTACGCTTCGCCTCTCCGATAGCTTGGGACAGTTTGGCCATTGCTGTACTTTAGACCGTCTCGTCCCCCACACCTTGGAGCATGTAGCATGTCTTGGAGATCACATCAGGTTATCAACGCATCAAACACCTCCAAGTTGATCCCCTCTCACTCTCCCTCTCTAGAATCTAACATCTCTAGTATTTGAGCACAGTGGGTCCAACAACTGCCAGAACAAATAGCTTAAGCTGCTTCATTGGATGCTGCTATTTAAGGGTCCTTATAATACAGCAGACCATCTTGAACAACATGCTCTTCGTCCATACCACCCCTTTCAGCTTAAATGAGATTTCCGAGCATTGGGTCATGGGAAGCTAGTGGGCACGCATCAAGAGGTCAATGACTAAAGTAATACGCATGCCAAATAGTGCAACTCTCTAGCGTTTAAGTGCATGCTTGCAAATAAGATCAATGAGTTTTTTAAATTCAGACAACAGGTGTGCGACAAACGTTGGAAATGGTTCTCCAGTGGCTTGTACACGGTCAAGAATACCTCTCCAGACACGTTCTTGGTTATCAGACGGAAGAAACACATTTCTGAACAGTATGCAGAATTGTGTCCAAGATGTGACATGTGAACTCAGTACTGTAAACCACTTCCTGGGTTCTTTGGCTAAGAAGCGTGGTAGTTCAAGCAAAATCTGAGCGTCCCTTAGGCCCAAAGTGGCCCTATAGGCATCCATAAGCTGAAGCCAGTCACCAGACTGAACTTTTCCATCATTCAGGAACACTGGAGGCTCCAGCCTTGATTGATACAGGACAGAAGCCAGGGTTCTGGTTGCATTGGTCAACTCCAGAGAGCTTTGAGCCAGGCCTAGATTCTCCAGCCTGGTGTGTGCCTCAGCTTGTAAGGATTGAGGATCCTGTATTTGTACAGCTGGCATCTGGACATGTGGGGCAGAAGAAGCCACAGGCCTAACCTGTGGAGGTAACTGATATGACCTAGGAATGTGCAAGTTTTGTGTGCAGCGGTCAAAAATACTTTTCTGTAAGTCATTCAGGCATCTTCTCAGTGTTGCCACCTCATCTTTTAATGATTTGACCTGTGACTCCAGCCAATCAGCTGATACTGGCACTCTCTGTCTGGGTGGATACTCAAGGTCTGTGGAATGGTCAGTTAAATCATCAACACGTCACCTCATTGAAATGAAATCAAGTTTAAATCAAAAGACCCAATTTCACTTGAATTAATCTCCTACACTGGAATTTAAGGGTAGCAACTAAAACCTAAACACTTGGATAAACTTTGGAGAAGTTTGCAATGCATAGGAAATATTAAATATTAAATATAAACTTATTATAGTGGTTCCTTTGTTAATCAATCTCAGTCCAAAACAGCTGTGAGCGTTAAAAAGTTAAAATGACTAAATAATGACTCAACAACAGTTAAATTCCTGGATAAATCCAGTGCAAAATGTTGTACATCCAATCATATGGAGATTGTTTCCATGTCCCCTAGAAATTCACAAATGTGTAAAAAACAAATACCTCGTATCTGCAACACAAAATGTCCACCACGTCTTTCCGGCTTTCCTGCTTACCAAGCAAACAGGTCTGTGGATAATGTGGTGGACATTGGGCTGCACTTCATCCTGCAACATCTGGACGAATTGGGGACTTATGTGATGATCCTGTTTTTAACGATCATGCTTTTGTTCAGCCTTTAATACCATTAACCCTACTCTCCTGCAGACAAAACTAACTCGGCTCTCTGTTCCTAGCTCTATTTGTTGGTAGATAGGCAGGTTTCTGACAGATTCTAAGTAGCATCGGCTAGTGAGACTGAGAGAATTAATGTCAAACAGCCGCATCAGCAGTGGTGCCACCCAAGGATGTGTTTTTTATTTAGTTGTTATGACTTCTTGTTATGAGTTGTTATGACTTAACAATGCTTACAATACTTAAAATACTTAACAAAACAGTGGAAATGATTGTGGATTTCTGGAGAAACCCCCACACTCCCCCAGTCACAATCATGAACAGCACTGTGGCAGCAGTGGAGTCATTTAGTTTCCTGGCACAACCATCTTTCAGGGCCTAAAGTGGGACAATCACATTGACTACCTTGTTAAATAGGTCCAACAGAGGATGTAATTCCTTTGCCAGCTAAATAAGTTAAACCTGCCACAGTAACTGTTCACACTGTTCTACTCAGCCATCATCAAGTCTGGCCTGTGCATAGTTTTCTAATCTAGGCTCAGCTACAAAGTCAAGCAGCAGAAAACTACAGATGATGGTGAAAGCTGAAATGATTATTGGTGTTCCCCTGCCCACTCCCCAAGAACATATAACGTATGTAACCCTGGTTACTTAACGGAACGAGACACTGCGCCAACAATGAATTGGGAACGTTGCCACTTTGTTCACACTCTGAATCACATGTGTAATCTGTCTAAAGGAAAGCGTGTCCAGGAAGCTATAAAAAGCGCATGAAGTGAAGCTGGCGCTAGCTTCTGTAAGAGAGAAGGAAGCGCTGCAGGGATGCTGGCAGTGTGGCATGGAGACGCAGCATCTTGTTCCCTCAGGGAATTAGGGTTACATATATAAACCTGGTGATATTCCCTTACAGGAACTCGAGCTACATCGGAACGCTTTGGAAATAAGTATCCAATACCGCCACATTGACCAGTACCTGACTAGTGTGAATGAGCACAGCTAGGTCGAAGGAGAGGGGTGGCAGGAGTTGTAAAACCTGCCAAAGGTCAGCGGGGTGGACCAGCCTGCAGCTCCACAGAGGTCTTGGAGGACACTCCATAGGACCAAGTATTAGAGGCTGCCACCCTCCGGGTCGAGTGCACTCCCCCGAATGGTGCAGGGAGACCAGAGGACTCGTAGGAGGATGCAATACGGAGGTGGTAGCTCAGTGGTTAAGGCATTGGGCTTTGGATCAGAAGAACACAGGTTCAAATCCCACCACCACCAAGCTGCCACTGCTTGGCCCTTGAGCAAAGCCCTAAAACCCTCCCATGCTCAGTTGTAAGTCGCTCTGGATAAGGGCGTCTGCAAAATGCCTCAAATGTACAGTTGTGTTCAAAATTATTCAACCCCCAATGCTGTAAATGGTTTTAGGGAATTTAGTGTACATTTGTAATTGTATTCAGAATTAAATCCTACAAGGACTTCTAAAAGAACCATATGCAACTAAAATGACATCAATTAGTTTTGTAATACAGTAGTAAATGTTTGTTTTGTGAATTCTTCATTGACATAATTATTCAACCCCTTAAAGACTACCACTCTGAAGAGCAGAGGTTCAATGAAGTGTTTTCAATCAGGTATTGAATACACCTGTGGATATCAGGGAGCAGCAATAAAGCCTAATAAGCACCAATTAGGCAGCTTTAAAATGACTGTAATACTCAGCTCCTTCTAGACATTTACTGGTGTGGTTACAAACATGGCGAGGTCAAGAGAATGGTCCAGGAAGACAAGAGAACAGGTGATTACTCTTCACAGGAAGGGCAATGGCTATAAGAAGATTGCAAAGATGTTAAACATACCAAGAGACACCATAGGAAGCATCATTCGCAAATTCAAGGCAAAGGGCACTGTTGAAACGCTACCTGGTCGTGGCAGAAAGAAGATGCTGACTTCGACTGCTGTGCGCTACCTGAAGCGTAGAGTGGAGAAAAGTCCCCGTGTGACTGCTGAGGAACTGAGAAAAGATTTGCCAGATGTGGGTACTGAAGTTTCTGCTCAGACAATACGGCGCACCCTGCGTAATGAAGGCCTCCATGCCAGAACTCCCAGGCGCACCCCCTTGCTGTCCCCAAAGAATAAGAAGAGTCGACTGCAGTATGCCAAAAGTCATGTGGACAAACCACAGAAGTTTTGGGATAGTGTTCTGTGGACTGATGAAACAAAATTAGAACTGTTTGGGCCCATGGATCAACGCTATGTTTGGAGGAGGAAGAACAAGGCCTATGAAGAAAAGAACACCTTGCCTACTGTGAAGCATGGCGGGGGGTCAATCATGCTTTGGGGCTGTTTTGCTTCTGCAGGTACTGGGAAGCTTCAGCGTGTGCAAGGTACCATGAATTCTCTTCAGTACCAGGAGATATTGGATGACAATGTGATGCAGTCCGTCACAAACCTGAGGCTTGGAAGACGTTGGACCTTTCAACAGGACAATGATCCCAAGCATACCTCCAAGTCCACTAGAGCATGGTTGCAGATTAAAGGCTGGAACATTTTGAAGTGGCCATCGCAGTCACCAGACTTAAATCCGATTGAGAACCTCTGGTGGGACTTAAAGAAAGCAGTTGCAGTGCGCAAGCCTAAGAATGTGACTGAACTGGAGGCTTTTGCCCATGATGAATGGGCGAAGATACCCGTAGATCGCTGCAAGACACTTGTGTCAAGCTATGCTTCACGTTTAAAAGCTGTTATAACTGTAAAAGGATGTTGTACTAAGTACTAAGATTGAATGTCACTTGGGGGTTGAATAAAACTGATAATGATGTGAGCTCAGAAAAGACATTTGTGGTTATTTCATTATAAATGTTATGTTATATTTGTCTGACCTACACGTGCCTCTTTGATTTAATTGTAAGCAGGATGACTGAATGATCATAATCAATGTCAAACCGACCAAAACAATCAATTTCAGTGGGGGTTGAATAATTTTGAACACAACTGTATATCTCATGTCACTGTCATCTCCCCCCATGGGACAGGCATTCATGACCTCTGGCAGATGTGGGTGTCGATGGAAGAGGAGGAAGTAAGGACTGTGTCTAGTGGAGTACTGATTTTCAAAGAAAGCACCCCATTAACTATTTAGTTTGTATTCAAAGGGAAAAACTCCACCTTTGACGTT